>CM076573.1:596677320-597046629 GCA_034641835.2 Pinus albicaulis
ATATAAAATTTGTTACTATGCACAAATATAGTGGCATTGTGCAAGAACCAATAAACTGAACTATATGTTTATGTCATACTTTCCTCGAATTTAACACCTCTTGGATTGTTGAAAAATGTGTTTCAGTACAAAATGAAGTTGTCATGATTGAATAGGCTATTGTGGTTAACATTTCAAAAGACGATTTGAACAAGTACTACTCCCTATTTCTTGCAGTGCTGCTGCAACCATTGCCTTGTACATATATGGTTGGATTCCCACCATAGAAGAATCAAATCTATCTAGCATATGCGTCCAAGGATCCATGCCTAGCATTCGAAATTTCAAGCCCTAAAGATTTTTCTATTTAATAACAACATAAACAATGTCAAAATGCTTCTCATGCGAAGCAATAGTTGCTGACTAACCAATCTTTGAGTCAGTTTCCTCAAAGCTCTCTTCAAATATATTAATAAACTTTTCATCCTATTTTAAAGCAATCCGAGAAACTTTGTGAACCTATTTTGAAATTGTATCTTAAAATAGGTGTCTTCCTCTCTTTAAGCACACCAAAATTATCTTATCAATTTCCCTATGGAACCCCATATCTAGAAAATGGTCGACTTCAACAAAGTACAAGCACTTTCACACCCATTAAATGACTTGAGACAACTGGGGTATTATTTACATGGTCCCAAAGCCTTCCAAGGGTGGACATTAATATTTGGAAAGGATTTTTTATAGCCATTTATGTTCTCTTGGTAATTTAGTGTCCCCACTAACTACTTGTACACAAATATTTTCATGGAATATAAACAAAAAATTTGCCTTGACAACAACTTGACTTGTAAGTTTCCTAGTGGGAAAAATGACAAGAACAAGAATAAGTGACCTTTAATCATGTTTGAGGAATGGTGACTTTACTATCACCTCAATAGTAGAAAAAATAAATGCTATTGTCTTGCTGATGCAAGTTTTGGCCTTGGCCAACCCATCCTTTCTTTGAGAATAGATGGAAGAGTTGCTTCTTGCACAATGGTAATACATTTATATCCCACTGTGTTGGTTTCCTTGAGTGTCAATGGTGAGATATTGTGCTGGTCAAATCTTGATTGGCTGAAATAATTAGCATCTCGAGTATCCTTCAGACTATTTGTTTTTGGATCTTCTTTTTCAACAATAGTCAAAATTGGTTGCATGTGCCCCACAAGCTTGACTGAATCAAATTCACCATCTTCATCTTCATCTTTAGACTGATATTCATCATCACTGATCTCCAGTGCTTGGATAAAGAGGATTTAAAGCCTCTTTTTTTCAACAAGTCACCTTCTCCTTGGTTGCCTCTTGCAGAGACTGCATTACCTCTAGATGTATTTTGTGAATTTATATCAATGGTGTCCTTTTTTTTATTCCTTGTAGTTTAAAATGGTTTATGTTTATTTATGAAGAGTAAGTCAATGTTCATGTTAGGGGAAACAATTTTAATTATTGTTGACAATTTATTTTCAATGATGTTGTGCTAGCATGGGGATCTGCGACAGACCGCTGCACAGAAAAACTATGGTTATATTTAAGGTCTTCTTATCACTATTTTACTAGTAGTTAAATAATAAAAATGCATACTTTAAAATTTGAAGACATAATCTGAATATCTTTATTCTTCTTGAACCTAAATTATTTCTATGTTAGCTACATGAGAAAGATGAGATTGGTAACCAAGAAGAAGGGGAAGGATCAATACCTCGAGTAAAGAGAAGGTTAATGTTGAAAACTCAGCTGATGTAGCAACTAATTACTCCAATACCTATTACGATGGTTCATGGAAATGAAAGTGTGGAATACGAGAATGCAGCATATACTCTTGCTAAAACAGTGTTGCGAGATGCATGCAAGTTAGCTTCCACTTCCAATAAAGATATGGGAAAGAAATATGATAATGAAAACTTGTATGTATCTAGTTGGCTTCACTTAGAATAATCAATGAACTGTATTACAGTTAGGATTTTGTTAGTTCTACCTGTAGTTTTATATTCAGTCTATTTTTTTGTAATTTTGACCATCTCTGTTAAGTTTTTTTTCTATCTGAAATATGAAAGTTTTCCTTTCAACATGAAGTCTTCTAAGAAATATTGTACACAATTTTTTAATTGCTTGAATTGTATATCACATGGTAAAACTATATTTTTTTAGTATTAGAAGAATTTTATGAAAATCAATGAAAATCACTGCTTCATTTGGCAAGGTCTTTGGGCAGCTTCAGAAACCTAAAAGGTTGAATGCGGATTCTGTTTTGAGGATAGAAAAAAGCTTAATGGATAAAGCAAAGAATTTGGAAGACAAGTTCTCCAGATAGTATTTCTCTTTGAACGACACCACTAGGTAGTATTTCTCTTTGAACAACACCACTAGTTGCAGTGGATTATCAATATTTATAGTTGTTTATCAAACTTCAACAATAAGCTTATCCTTTTTTGATTGATTAATAATTGATGGATTTATTATTTATACTTCTTGCTCTTTCTTGAATCTTTTGTACTAACTATTTTGAACTTATTGAGGATCAAACATTGGTGGTATTTTCAGAATATGTTAAGTTCTTGTTTGTATTGAATCAAGTATTTTCTGTAAAAGATCAATCAATGTGTTTTTTCTTGGAAATCACAAGTATGGTAAATATGGGAAAACTATTGGTGCTTTGTTCGTAAATTTGCAAAACATATCAAAAATACCCTTATTTTTTCTTTTCATTATAATGAAATTTACATCCCAAAATAATATTTTTTGGGGGATTACTAATGGTGATTGTTGCATTTTTTATGTTGGAAATTTTCTCCAATCACAACTACTATTTTGTACAACGTGAGGAAAGCAATGGGAAGGGAATTGTCTTTGCAATTTATCCACTTATATTGTAGTGATTCATAAATATAAGAAAATCATTAATAATTTGATATAGACTAGTTGGCTTATTCATATGTGATAGTGGACCCAAATAGCAGTTCTTATCTGAAGAAATTCTCATTATACTTGGGCATTCTTGACATCATCGACCTCTAGCCTTGGACTTATTCACTAAGCCTTCTAGATTATCTAGTTATCTACATGTATACGAGGCTATCCTATTATTCTATCCTTTTTACTTCATTTTAGTTTATTCTGTACTTAGCTTTGATATTTTCTAGGAGTTTTCTTTGCACTCCCACATTGTATAGGTAATATACAACTTGATATTTTTAGCATGTAACTTAGTTAGCATGATTGTGCCTAATATTTCAGTGAAGGTTGAATACTAATTTTACTAAGGTGTTACTTTTTATGGTGACGTTTTATTTTCTTTTTCTTATACATGTCATCTCGCCACATAGAAGCCACTATTGCCCAGCTGAAGAAAACTTGTTCGAGTTTCTTACTTTTCTGGGGAAAAATGGCATTGACAATATTGTTGATGTTGAGGTATATATCGTATAAATTCTTTATAGTATATTTTAGTTTACATTTCATTGTTCATCGTCTTTCATGTCTTATAATCTACATTGTATCTTCCTTCTTTTTCAGAAAAGGAACTCAATATTGATGGTAAGAAGCAAAAATTGAAGAAAAAGGAGAACAATAAAACTGGAGTGAAAAAATGAAAATTAAAGGGAGAGAGAAGAGAATTGGTTTAGTGGTACCTGTAGAGCCAATATCTTGCATAAGATACACACATAGAGATTGATGGTCAAGTCTTCAGAGTTGGTGAATTCATGTGAAATTCTTTGGCAACACAATGATAATGTTTTGAAGTGATGAAACAATATTTCATGTGTAAATTGTACTCCAACAAATATTAAGTTAGAAACTCATATTGTAATACTTGATATTTTATATAATATAATTTATGTGGTTGAAATTGTTTATAGTTGCACTTGATATTATTTAGTATGGTAATTAACATATGTAATTGTGTGTTTTCATATTAGATGAACATCTACATTTTATGATTTTTATTTTTTATTTTTTATTTTAAAATTTAGTTTCAAAATAATATTAATTTATTTATGTTCATTAATGATGAAAACATAAAATTCAATCTAAAAATATTAAATTATTATTTTATGTTTATTAATTATGAACACAAATAAAATGAACATATGACTAAATTAGTTGTTTATGATGTTTGTTAATGAAAGTAAATGAAATGAATATAAACTACTAAATTAGTCATTTATATAATGAATATGAAAGTACAAAAAAAAAAATGGCTACTGCAAATGATAAATTTTGGATTACAAATGATGACTGAATTGTGCATATATAAAACTATTATTTGTTAATTTACAATAGCTTATAACACGACCAAAATTTACTCATATTTCTTTGGTCATTAATTGGTTTTAAACGATGACTAAAATTTGCATATATATGACTATTAGTAGCTAATTTATAGTATCTTATAACAGGACCAACATTTTGGTCATATTTCTTTGGTCATTAATTAGTTTTATTTGGTGATAATTTAGTAATATATTTTGTTTTATAATTGGTCGTTAATTGTGGCAATAGATGGCCAAATCAATCACTAAATTAATGACCAAATCAATGACTATAATGACCTAATAAATCACTAAATTAATGACCAAATATACTACTAGACAACAAAATTAAGACAAATAATTAATGACTAAGTTAAAAATGACTAAAAGTTGGTCGCGTTATAAGATACTATAAATTAGCTACTATTGGTCACCAGCAGAAAAAAGTTGTTTATATGAAAATTTTAGTCATTTTTTTAGTAACTAATTAGCCATTTTTTACTAGTGAAAGCGTTGAAATTAAAGTAGGAATATCTTCCTATAGTTAATTAATAATTCATAAGCAAAATAGACTAGAGAAAATGGTCTACATCTGTCTGTTTGTTTCTAGATATCGTTAGGATACTAGGGAGATCGCTCTTGTCTGCAAGAGGGATTAGTATGTCTAACAATAGCCTCCTCCTCCATTGTTATATCAGGAGACCTCCTTCAGCTCTACAACCTTAGTTAGCATAGAGAGAAGAACCAATCATAGCTTCGAGAGAATAGTGTAGAGTGTAATTGTTTTTGTGTGTTAGGAACATAGTGAGATCTTGGACCTTTGTGTATGAGGGCGTTGAAAACATGCTTGGATAAAGACCTAGTGAAGGAGAGCCTCAACATCAAGGCTTGGTTGTAAACTCCCCATATCTTTATCATAATAAAATGAAACTGATATTTATCTTCCACTCTTGTTTACATCTATAATGAGATTTCTAGCATTCCTTGATTAGTTAGATAGATTGTAACTGTTTTATGTTTGTCATGATTTTACGCTTCTCGTGGTGTCTTGACTCTCTGTATAGGTAATTGAACATTGGTAGTAGCATTTATCGATCTTGAGAAAAGTGACCGATAAAGAAGCTTCGGCAGAAGACAACATCATAGCATCAGAACGAGGTAGGTCATCTTCCTTGCTCTGAATTTCATTTACAATCTAGGAAGGTAGATGTTAGTATGTTCCCGTAGTTTCTAGACCCACCCTAGGGCTAGAGGGACCGCCTCTGTCTGCAGAGGGGATTTACTTGGACAACAACTCCTTTTCCATCAATGAAAATATTCCCAACAATCTCCTCCTTTGGCATTGATGGAAACACTTCCTTCAACACTCCAATACATCCTCCAAGACTTCCTCCCCCTTTCATTTTGAGAAGTGTCTTCCTTCCTCTACTTTATTTTCCTTCCCCTTTGAAATTGCAATGTTCCCAAATTTGCAACAAGCAATTTCTAACATTAGATTTTTCTACTTTCACCTAGGAGAGGAATAAATGGCTAAGGGAGCCCATGAACAATCAAAATATGAATAATTTCCACCTTAATAAGGAAGGGGATCACTTCAGGAGCTGAAATTTACACTTACAAGTGTGAACAAGGGTAAAATAGATGAGGACATAGTGAAGTATGACTAAGTCAACATGCATTCTTGAGGAGGAAGAGATCACCTAAGTAAACTAGCTCAATGTGAACAAGGATTAACCTAAGACACACATATGTAAAATATATTGAAGATCCCTAGTATTAAAATAGGCATTGGAGGTGGATCAGTCTTAGTTGACCAACTCAATAGCACAACCACAAAAGGAGGGAATCTAGCTAGGGCAACGTAGTTTTGAAAGAGGAAGCTTCATGAAGAAGTCACCTCAACATTGTGTGGATTCCAGGGTGAGGAGGCTCACCAAAGATAAAAGGAAGGATAGCATCAAAGGGATTTCATTCATGTATTCAACTATTTTGGTCTAGAGACCAATTGCATACTTCAGCTGTTTAGCCGGAGTTGCTGCACTACTTAGTGCAAGGAATTCCTGTGCGAGAATTCCATCCTCTCTTGAGATCAGCTTGCTTAACGGATCAAAGGGGAGTGTTTTGAGCTTCATATCAGTACTTGACTTGAGGCCATTCATCTACATTCAGCCACAGCAGATTCTCCTTCAGAAAATTGCATCCTTTGATTTGATGCAAATCTTTGATGAGGAGGTGCTCATTTCCCTTCGGAAGTTTTGTTAGAGAGGCCATTGGCAATATTTGTGTATTTTCAGCTCTTTCAGGTCATAATCATCCATGTATAATAGAGAGGCAGTAACTGCATTATTTCTGCAGTACTGTTGTTTTTCATGCATCTTACTGAAATCCTTTGCCGGTTATATTGTTTTTCTGTATAAGAGGGTAAACCTCCATTTCTCTATTGTTTGGTTACTATAAATCTCATATCAGAGTTATTCCATCATTTTTTGCAAAAACCCTCATTAGAATAAAGCATTCTTGGTTTCAGTAGTTGCTGCATGAGCTAAACTATGGGGTTTTTGGCTTATTTTAGCTGCATTGACTTGGGATATTTGTTTATATGAGCTAGAGTTATTTATTTAATCTCTAATTCTGCATATGAACTTTATATCATGTATTATAAGAGATATAAGTCCCATTTTTCACCTGCATAGCGTTATTTCCTGAAGTTAGCAGTTTTATGCCTGGTATTGCTGCATTTCCCCACTCGAGAAGGAGAATATAGGCCTAACTCTTGCTGAGGTTCTTTCATCTGTTGAGTTGATGTTATTTTAAATCTATTGGGCTTCTCTACATTTACAAGCTCATGATTCTCTGAAGCTCCACATTGTTAATAATTCAGATTACTCCCAATAGTGTAGTTGCTCCCATTTTGGAACATTACAGTGGTATCAGAGCTGCCATCTTGGCTCAGCCTATGGATTTCAGATCCAATCAGAAGATAAAAAGGAGAGGAAAACAAAATTATGGAGAGGATGAGCTTACTCTCATCCATTTTCAGATCTAAGAAGAAAGAAGGACAGAAATGCATTGAAACTCCAAGAGGGTTTCAAGGAGGAGAGAGTTGTAGTGAGAGATCTAGAAGGCTTCAAGAAGCAAAATAAGATGCATGCACTTCCTGTAGAGGAATTATAGAGCAAGGATACCACTTAGAGCATGAAATCCTAAGTGGGTATTTGGCAGAATACAAGTGCCAACCTAGAGCTTTCAAAGAGACCCTAGATTTTCCTCAGTTTGTTCAACTGAGAGAAGAAAAGAGACCTTGCAGCCAATGAGAGATCGAAGGCAATAGGTTCCTATTGTCTAAATTTTATGGTTCAATGATAGCAAGAGCTTGGGCAAGGAAGCTTGAGGCATTCTTCCTACTTCATCCAGAGGGAGAAAGGGAGCCAGCAGAAGTTGTAGTGCTACACCTGGAGGGTGAAGCCAATGCTTTGTGGTACAATCACTTAAGCCACACAAGAGTGACTTCTTTTTCTGAGTTCACTCAAGAGCTAATCAGAACTTTTGATGGAGAGAGATCAGAGGAGGGAGGGTCCACACCACCACAGGAAGAGATAAGTACCAGCATTGTCACAGCCTTGGAAGAGCAGCTTTCTGCATCAGTAGTTCAGGCAACCATTACATTGGGGGAGGAGCCTTTGTAGCTCTACAAGAGGTTTCCACATCTCACTAAGGTATGGGAATATTTAAACTTTTACTTTTTACAGCAAATCTTTCTAAGAATGGTGGAAATATTCTTTCATATGGTCCAGGATCAAACATTGTTGCTAAGGTAGGGCAGCAAGATTGCATTGTGTTGTGCAACCTTGAATGGTTCAAGAAATAAAGGAACCATCATTCTCATGGTTCCTTGATGAGTTACACACAACCCTTGAGTTTGGAGTATGAATGCTTGGAGGATGAAGTGAACTTTGCTCCAAACAAATTCATGCATAGCCAAATTTTCATCCGTGAATTGAGACATGAGATAGCCAAAACACCCTGGAGGAGGGTTACAACGCTGTCAAGAGGTAGCAGTAATGAGCCTTTACTTTCAGCCCCTTTGGATCCCTATGGCTTAAAGATGATCATCGGAGAGAGATATTCTCTAGGAGGTCCCTAAGGAGTTTCATTTCAGCATTCCATGGAATGGAAGGAGAAAAATCTGATTGGGGAGGTTGGTAGCCTCTTTTGGAGGAGTGCCAAGATGGAGGATGATAGGAAGCATCCATCAGGGGATGAGAGGAAGTGGATAGAGAGAAAGAAGCTGGAGAGCTACTTGTAAATCTATGGCACTGGGCAAAAAGAGTCAAAACTGCGTTGGCTACTCTTGAGAGATTTTGGCCATCAGGAGATATATCCTTCTTCCAAGGATATGAGAGAATGGAATACTTGGTAGGGTACTTTCATCATGAGGCGGCAAGGAGTGAGGATTCATTATGATTTTATAATAGTTATGTTTTCCCCACATGAGTTAGATGATGGAGGTATGTCGGGGCAACAAATACCTTTCTTGCTTCAGAGGATTGAGAGAGAGCAAGGGGAGAGTTTCTCTCACATTTTTCATGATGTTGCAATGGGAGAAGATGGCAACACTATGAGAGGAGCCCTTGAAATTGAACATGTCAGAGATTGGATTTATGAGTTGGCAGGAGCCTATTTGCATAGGCTAGCAACATTGTCACTTTGGAGCATGAGCTTGTTGATGAGGTGTTCCCACGATCACTTGATATTTGATGCACTTGGTAAGCATAGAGGAGGTGATATTGGTAGAATGGTGGATGGAATCATTGGCTATGGTGGTACGTTCTCCTTGACCTAGACTTCCAAGCATGAGGAGAAGGATTTTCATGTAACATGTGGTTCATTTCTCTTCGTATGGGTATGTCATGCCACTATGGAGGATTAATCTATGGATCTTGTCACCATCTTGTTTCCATTACATGGTAATAATTCTATTTTTTCATTTATTGATTGTATAACACAATATTTGCATGCTCTTACCATTTCTTTGCAGTGCATTGCTCTTCAAGGGGGCAAGTTTCTCTTTGGGCTCCATGGACCATTTTTGGCCAACTATTATGATGGAGATATCCATCCATTGTATGATTTGGGGCAAGTGTTTGATTACTTCTTGTATGCTCAGTTGATAAAAATCAACCATTTACTACTTGCTGGTATATGTGGTGACTTGCACAACTAGCCATCTATCAAGAAACAACTGGCCATGCTATTTTATGAAGTTGCAGTGGGGAAGACTGTGCTGTGACCACTTGGGAGACTATTGGTACATTCTAGCACCATATGAAGCCTTTAGTATTTCTCTCATTACGATGCTGCTCATGATCCTACTTGATGATATTATTCTTGCCTAAATGAGGAGCAAGTTTGGAGGAAGGACACATGCAGTGGATGTGTTCTATAGGGAGGAGGATCCCCACACTTTATGCATTACATGTTCTAAGGGGAGCATGGGAGGTGACATGCCCTCTACAACAACATTTTTTTTTCTTAATGAGGAGAGCCATGAGATGGATGGGATTCCATATGGTGTTAAATTATGTCCATCATGTATGGGATGGTTTGGGCTAGCTTGATGTACAACACTGGGAGAGGGACCTTTGGAGGTATAGTTTCCTTCTTGCCATTGGAGGGAAACATTATTGCAGCCCAAGATCAGAAAAGCATCTACAATTTTCTTAAGTGGAAAGGAAGATAGCGTGGGGTAGGCTACTATGTCTACCATGACCAGAATTTCAGCTCACCTACTTTGTCGGAGCTTCAGGGGGAGGATGATTTGCATGAGTTACCATTTTGGAGGGTGGCTCATTTTGTTTGTTTGATAGCTTGGGGAGGAGAGATTCAAATGGGGATGATGAGTCCCAATTTATATCAGCCCTCATGCTTCAAGAGAATCTTCAAGTAGCCCGTTTTTGCTTCCATGGATGTTCCACTATCACATAATGTCAACTACTTAGATAGCTTACACACTTGGGAGAGGAAACTTGGAGATATATTGATGATGCAGCACCTTGATCCTCGGAGGATTTTATCTTATGAGGTTTCTATAGGGAATAAGAGGATGCTATTCAGTCTTACCCTTGCAGTTTCTTGAGGATAAGCAACATTAGGGAGGGGAGGACTGTAATGTTCCCAAATTTGCAGCAAGCAATTTGGAACATTAGATTTTGCTACTTTCACCTAGGAGAGAAATAAATGGGTAAGGGAGCCCATCAAAAATCAAAATATGAATAATTTCCACTTTAATAAGGAAGGGTATCACTTCAGGAGCTGAAATTTACACTTACAAATGTGAACAAGGGAAAAATAGATGAGGACATAGTCAAGTTTGACTAGGTCAACATGCATTCTTGAGGAGGAAGAGATCACCTAAGTAAACCAACTCAATGTGAACAAGGATCAGCCTAAGACACACATATGTAAACTAGATTGAAGATCCCTAGTGTGAAAAGAGGCATTTGAGGTGGATTAGTCTTAGTTGACCAAGTCAACAACGCATAGACAAAAGGAGGGAAGCTAGCTAGGGCAACACAGTTTTGAAAGAGGATGCTTCATGAAGAAGTCACCTCAACATTGTGTGGGGTCCAGGGTGAGGAGGCTCACCAAATATAAAATGAAGGATAGCATCAAAGGGATTTCATTCATGTATTCAACTATTTTGGTCTAGAGACCAATTGCATACTTCAGTTGTTTAGCCAGAGTTGCTGCACTACTTAGTGCAAGGAATTCCAATGAGAATTCCATCCTCTCTTGAGATCAGCTTTCTTAAGGGATCAAAGGGGAGTGCTTTGAGATTTATATCAGTACTTGGATTGAGGCCATTCATCTACATTCAGCCACAATAAAGTCTCCTTCAGAAAACTGCGTCCTTTATGCAGCAGCAGTAGCAACACAGCTGCATCCTTTGATTTGATGCAAATCTTCTAGGAGGAGGTGCTCATTTCCCTCCGGGAGTTTTGTTAGAGAGGGCATTGGCCATATTTCTATATTTTTCAGCTCTTTCATGTCATAATCATCCATGTACAATATAGAGAGGTAGTGCAGTGCTGCTGTTTTTCATGCATCTTGTCAAAATCCTTTGTCGGTTATCTTGTTTTGTTGTATAAGAGGGTAAACCTCCATTTCTCTATTGTTTGGTTAATAAAAATCTCATATTAGAGTTCTTCCATCATTTTTTTTAGAAACCCTCATTACAATAACACATTCCTGGTTTCAGTAGTTGGTGCATGAGTTAAACTATGGGGTTTTTGGCATATTTTAGCTACACTGACTTGGGAGATATGTTTATATGAGCTAGAGCTATTTATTTCACCTCTAATTCTGCACATGAACTTTATATCATGTTTTCTAAGGGATCCAAGTCCCATTTTTCACTTGCATAGCGTTATTTCCTCAATACAGTAGTTTTATGCCCGGTATTGCTTCATTTCCCCACCCGGGAAGGAAAATATCGGCCTAACTCTTGATGAGGTTCTTTCATATAATGGGTTGATGTTATTTTACATATATTTAGCTACTCTACATTTCCAAGCTCATTATTTTCTGAAGCTCCACATTGGAAATAATTCAGATTATTCCCAATAGTGTAGTTGTTCCCATTTTGGAACATTACAGAAATCGATGGAAAAGGGTTATATGTTGGGAATAAAAATTGCCATTAGACCAAAACCTAAATGAGTTAGTCAACTATCACATATCCAAAGATAAGAATCCATGAGAGGAGGTTAGTCCATGTCACGAAACACACGGGGAGCATTCCAATGTCCAACATTACACATTTTTTCAGTATAGTTTCCATGTCTATATTACTTCTCTCTGAGTTTTGTATAGGAATTATTCATTCTATCTTTATAACTTTCTACTCCAAATTGGTGTATAAGACTTGTTGGGAGAACACTTTGAAAATCATTGAGATTGCATGAATATACACAACAAATTGATGCTATCACTAACTCATGAGAATGTTGGAAGGCATGTCACCATAGAATGTTTTTTATTTTTTTCCCCTAGTTCTTGATAGTAGTTGTTAGAGTCGGTCTTTACAGCCCTCCGTCAGAGATCGTTTCGCTTTTGTATATTCATTCTTAGGTGTCTCGCTTGTTCCACTTCGTTGCATTTCGCTAGGAGCATGCCACTGACTGACAAGGGGGTCTGGTTGTCCTTTGTTTCCTCATGTTTGTACCTGCAGGGCTATTTAAAAATTTCTCAAAAAATACTGAAGTTCATCGTCATTTCATTCATGGTCATTAAATATCAGTTTCGTTAAAAAGGGTCTTTAGTCCTAGAGTCTAGGGTTTACGCGTCTTTTGCATATGTGTCATAAAGCCCGCAGGCCATGAGGTTGGTTTCACAAGTTTTGATTTCATATTTTTATTATCATAAGCATTTGAAAACATTTCTATTCCAAAACTCTGTTTTGGAACTAGAAATTGTTTAATTCCATTTTTGTAATAATTATATCCATTTCACCATGAGAAGCTTCACTGCAAGCCTCTGATCTTTTCCTAAACTAAAGAGCCACATCCCTGCAAAAGACAGCAGAGTTATCAGTCCAAAAACTCAGAAAAGCCAAAGAGAAATATTGTATTAAATAGCCAAATGTAAAAATGCAGAAACATTATAAAAGTGGGTTATCTAACACATTTGAAAAGCAATATGATTTTATGAGACATTTATTTCATATATGAGCATGAGAAACATAATCATTTGCAAGAAGTTCGCCAAGGCAGGAGTCAAAATCGTGTTTTGAAGGCTGTGGACAAGTTCTCATCGTTCTGGACAGCGTTTGGAGGGCGTGAGACCCACTTGAAGTGGTTGCGACCCACTTGAGGGTTGCGACCCACTTGTTAGCTTCAGCCAGTGTAAAATTGCACGGTTGCGACCCACTTGACAGTTGCGACCCACTTGAAGTGGTTGCGACCCACTTAAAAACAGAGCCCAGAAAATTCGTGTTTGTGCCCAGTTTCGTGTTGAATCGATTCCAGCTGCTTCCAAACAGGTTTTAAATCATTGCTCAGTAGATTTTAAATATGGTTGTGATGTCTTGAAGTGCGAAAAATTTATTTATTTGAATGGAAAGGTGAAACCCTATATTCATGGCAAATTTATTCCTTAGGGTTTTAAATACATATGGGTGGTTTTGTCAAGGTTTTCCCACCTTGTATGGTTGATATATATACCTCTGCATATATTGTCAAAGTCTCACTGCCCTCACACTCATTCTTCTACTGTTGTCATCATCATCATTTTACCACTGTTATGGATTTTTGTTTCACTGTGATCATTGTCACATTGTGTCTCACTTCCCATTAACAAACACAGTCTTCTACTCATTGTTCCCTTTGACAAATTTTATCCAGTATTTTAAAGGCTGCACCCCACATTTTGCACTTGGTACTCATTTGTCAAGATCCACTTGTAATCAAAACAGAGACTGTTATTTTATCCAAATTCACCTAAACAGAGCTATTACCATTGTGTGTTTCCTATGAGGCTTTGGTATATATGCGATATATTTGGGTTTTGAGAATGCATTGAGACTTTGACTTCACTGCATCTATATCAATATCTACATTGCAAATATCTTGTTCAAAGCCATGTCAGAGACAGAGTCAGTTTATGAGCGGGACTCGGACAGTGATTCCACGACAGAGGGTAATGTGTCACGGAGGCCTTACAGAGGTGTCAAAGGTGGTGATCATCGCAAGGAGGAGCCTACTTCTTTGGCTCAGTTGTAGGCATGTCCATTAGCAATGGATTGTTTTCGGTATCTGTCATGTTTTCGATTTTGTGAGATGATTTCACAAACCCAGCTTCATCGTGAACTAGCTCGTCTGTTTGTTCTACATTTACGTGATGGCCGCGTAAATCTTGCCGGGGTTGATTTCATTCTGTCACCCTTGACTATTGCTCAAGCCACTGGCATACCAAACATGGGAGAGGAATGGAACAAGCGTCAGCATTTAGAGAAATTCCACTATGAGCCATACATTAAAACTGGGTATATGAGGCACTTGGGCAGAGTTTTTCCTTTCAGATTCTTGAGGGATGAGTTTGCACCGCTAATGAAACTCATCATTCAGTATTTCAGTTGTGAGGGCAGATACGTGCGTCTCTTTGCGTACCATGTTCGTTTGTTGATGCACTTCACAAGGGTACGTATGATGAACATTCCATACTTCATATATCGCAACATAGAGAGGATGGTGATTTTTGTACCAAAGAAGAGCCCAGCACAGCAGTATAGGAGCATATATCATTACGCTTTGATCAAGATCATAGTGTTACATCAGTTGGCACAGCAGGGCATCACTTGGGAGGATTTCATCTCCCGTGACTTTTTCACAGCGTCACAGCCGCCTCCCGAGGTAGTTCATGATGCAGGAGAGCCTTCACACCAGCTGGACATTCCTGAGGTTGAGCACATTAGTGCTCCATTGGTTCTGACATATCAGCAAGGCCACAGGGCCTTATTTGCAGCTACACGGCGAGTATTATCTCCACATGAGGTGGAAGGGGTCTTGCCGACTTCATCAGCAGAGCGAGTATTATCTCCACATGCTGTGGAAGGGGTCTCACCTTCTTCTTCAGCATAGGTACAGATACATGACAGGGGAAAGAAGCCCATGCATGATGAGGGCCCATCAGGAGGTCGGGACACAGATTTCACAATCATTGATGTTGATGCGAGCTCTCCTAGCTCGAAACTGAGGGAGATCATCTAGGAGCAAAGGGCCGAGAATGACACGCTGAAAGATCAATTGCAGAAGGCTCAGTGGGTGATAAACCATCTGGAGCAGCGCAACAAACAGCTTGAGGATGATCACACACTTTATGAGTTGCGTCGAATCCGTGAGGATCGACAGTTGGCCCGGAAAAGACCTGGGGATATGACACCAGTTGAGCGAGAGACTGAACTCATGCATGTAAACATCCATTTGGAGAAGTTGCTGGCAAAGGAAAATAGAGAGAAGGACATGCTTCGTCACATGAAAGGACATTATTGGGCTCGCATGCATGTCTGCAAAGCGAGAATGAAGATTCTGAAGAGGAGGTTAAGCGAAGCACTAAAACGGCGGAAAAGGCCTAATCCACTTTGGATTCTGGCCGAGGCTTCATTGACTGGGCAAGATACATGATGGAGGATCTTCGCTCTGAATTGGAGCAAATTCGGAGAAAATTTTGTCATTTTGAAATTTTTGGTCTAAAAACAGGTTTTTCAGTTAAGTGGGTCTCGCACTCATATGCTCACTTTTTTTTGGGACACTTGCTGAAGGAAATCTTTGCATTTTTGGATTTTTCATGATAAGTTATACATCCTCAGGCATTTCCGAAGCATTTCATCAGATTCTGGATGGTCAAAAAGCTAAAAAACACCATAAAAACCACCTTGCTGCCACCTTTTGCACCAGCAGGAAGTACTCCTGGGAGAAAGAAGTTTTGGAGGGTCAAATGAGCTCCAAATTGGGAAATTCAACTTGGGTTGGATAGCCAACATCCAGGGCTTTCAAACGAGCTATCATGAACTCAATTTGGATGCCGGGAAGTACTTCAAAATCGGGCTGAAAAAGTTGCAACCCACTTGGCTTAGTTGCGACCCACTTAAATTTTTGGCTGAATTTTCAACTTCCAGCTCAAATTTTCGGCCAGTTTGGACCAGTTTTGCTTGTGGATGAAATTTTTGGGTTTTCATGATGTAAATTTATGTTTGGCATGTAACTTTGGCTTATTTTTATCTATTCTAGAAGATTCACTCTCAAAAAAGTAAAAATCATGTAAATGGATCAGTTCCCACTCTTTTAGAGGCAAGTTGTTAGTTGCCTAGATTGTAGTTCCATGATTAGAATTTGTTGAAACTGATCCCTGAAGGAGGAATTCGACCCCTAGAGGTGGGGGAAGGAGTTAGAGTGAATTGATGGTGTTTTCTCTCTGTTTACTATAATTTATTCATGTTTAATGTATGCCATTCCTTTCATATGCTTCTGAACTAAATAGAATGAGTAGATGAGGTTGAATCCATCGTTTACCGTGCTCTGCCTTTGAATTCATTTAGTTCTATATGTTTTCGACTGTTTGAAGAGGATCCAAGTTCTTCTTTGCCCTCTTCAGCTCCTCGACGGTCTGATCTGTCCGTATATCCAATTAAAAGCATCAAGACAATCACCTACCTCGCCCCAACTCGAAATCTGCAAAGGTCTGACCTTATCCCCGGACCCAAAATTTGTTTTCCCCATTCCTCCAGCGAAAAACCAAAAAATCAAAATCAAACTTACCTATCTCTTTACTAGCCTAAAATCAGCTCCTATCGTAAGTCATCTCGCACCCTATTGCTCATTTTATCGAGATTGACAGAGAGAGCCCTCTCCTGCCCTCGTAGGGCTAGCTACGAGGCTAAGCGTGGTTTGATGTAGCCTTGAGTTTTACCTCATTTCAGCCTGAGGTTGATTTGAGCGCTAACATAGTGGCGACCATACTGGGGAGAAACTCAAAACGTTTGCTTATTATAGACGGAGTCTGAATTCATGCCAGGTAGCCTTCGAAACGCTGTTGCTATGCATCAGCGAAGTAGATAAACGCTGCTTCAGTCGATCTCCGATTTAACTTGTAATCGTAGCATTTAACTTGTAAATTGCCCCAGTACATGTATCAAGTTTAGATCTGATGCTGATGGTGGACAGCAATCAGACACCACAAGGCTGAAATCATTCACCGACGACTTCATTCACTGAACGATCCAAAAATCAATGCTTCATGGCGACCTCACTGTTGACAAACCGGATTGCAAGAAGATACGCTCCCATGAGCCAAGATCACATCCCAGGTTTTCCGAATAAGATGCCCAAGGTGGATTGGCCTCAGAATTTGCCTATGTTCAGAAATGAGGAAGGTAATGACGCTGCTCTTCATCTGGTGAAATTTCACATTCATGTGCATAAATTTAAGATCAATTTTCCTGAAGACTGTTTGATGAAAATGTTTATGGCTACTCTGGAAGACGAAGCCCGATCATGGTATGAAGGTTTTCCAGCTGCTTCTATTTACTGTTTAAGGGATTTTCATACCGTGTTCTTTGAAAATTATAAAGCATCATATCCATCCTTGATTTTAGTTCAGAACTATTGTAACCATGTACATAATTTCATTGAAGATTTAGAGCTGTTTTATGGTAATAATGATTTCATGGACGGAGAAATCATGGAGGCTCTATATTAGAATCCATTTCAGCAACATGAAGAGAACCTAAAGGATACGCATCAAGGTGCTTAGGAGACTTTGCAGCAGGTTGATGGCCATATGGCTGAAAATGATAAAAGGGAGAATGTCATTTCAGATCTGCCCATAGAAGACAGCAGCATGCAAGTAAGTCCAGTTCTAATTGCAGATTGTTCTAATGTCCAGACAGCTACTTCAGATTCAGATTAAGATCATGATGACCAAGCATATCTTGTGCTGAAGCCCATCAAGGAGAACTCTGCTGTTGAATTCATCTGGGATGCAGAAGACACAGTAATGGATCCAAATGTTCTCAGTCATACTGTCTGTCCATCATTAGAACACAGCCTTCATGAAGAAGCAATCCAGTCAGTTCATGAAAATCAGTTAGAGATCTTTGTGTAAGTAAGTGATAAATCTCCTTTCGATAACTCAGTAATAAACGGTAGTTTGAATGCCCAGTCATATGAAGATAATTACTGTTTAAGCAGAAGAAAACAAAAAGCATTGTCTCCTTTGTCTGAAGATGAGATAGATCAGCTTTTGAAAGGTCCTGTTTCAGCCAAAGCTACAACAGATTTGCAGTACACACATAGTCAGGAAAGTGTTGGTGAAATTTCTTCCTCTTTTGAAAAAGATGACTGTCTTGTAATCAGTTGTGTAGATCAGCAAACAGATAATTTTTTCCTTCACAAAGATGATAAGGCTGTCATGTTTGATAACCTTGAAGATTTTTTTTTGTTTAAGAATGACCTAGATCATGAAATTGAAAAGTATATGCCAGAATTGCTCATGGTCAAGGAACCTACAGCTAACACTCAGATGGCAGATTTGTGCATTTCTACCCCTCAGAAATCAATTGTCCTTTCAGATCAGAATGAAGTGAAAACTAGTATTTTTGCAGCTGGATCTCCGGATAAGCCAGCGCTTCAGGATTTTCAAGACCCCTTCAGCATTCTTCTGCAAACATTAGAAAGGATAAATATTGCCTGGTTTATTATCATAAGCTTTGGTTTCAGTGGTTATTTTGCGTTGCCTACAGGTTCATCATTCTGCCTGCTCAGGGAGAGTAAGAGCAGAAATTTGGGGTGTAGCCATCTACTGGATTGGTTACATTGGAAAGCACATTATACATGATTGTACATATCTCATCAGTATGCAGGTGGTTGCCATCAGGATTTTAAAGCTTGATGGACTGCTGCCCTTTTCAGAAAGTTCTTATTTTAATTCAATTATTTCAGTTTGCATCGAGTCAGTTTGAGTCGATTTTCCAGTTAATAAGTGGAGTTATCAGTCTTTAGTCTGTTTGTCAGAATAATTATTCCATATCCCAATGGATGGAGGCACTGTCTGCTCTCCCAAAGCTCTGCGGTTCTTGGCACCTCCAAGAAGCAGGTAGCTGCCATCCCCATTGGAGCCAATGTTAGACTCCGTCTTGTCTAGTCCTCTTTCATAGTCAAATTCAGACAGGTAGCTGTCAAAGTCTCAGTTCAATATGCAGGCCAAATTCCAATCAGCTTTCACCCACTGCTACTTAGATGTTTGCAGAGCTTGTTCTCAGAATGTTTCAATAAAACTTGCAGGCTAAAGGGAGATTCAGTAAGTGTTTATTTCAGGAATGTCATCATTAAAAATGTGAGATTGATTCTTCTTCAAAACAGGGTTTTGAAGAAGAAATCATCAGAGGTATCTTTTCACCATGTAGTTCCTCAGTTGCAGATGGTGGTTCTCCTTGCCAAAGTTCGATGTCGGATCCCTGCAAAAGACAACAAACATTTTTAGTCCAAGATTCAGAAAAGCATGGTAAAGCAAAAGAAAAGCATTGTATTAAATAGCCAAATGTCAAAGTGCCAAAAACATTATAGAGTGGGTTGTTAAACAAATTTGAAAGGCAATCTGATTTGATGAGATATTTATTTCATGTATAAAACATGGAAAACAAACTCATTTGCCAAAAACCCACAAGGCAGAGGTCGAAGTCAAGTTTTTGAAGGCCGTAGGTAAGGTTTCATAGTTCTGGACAGCGTTTGGAGGGCGCGAGACCCACTTGGGCAGGTGAGACCCACTTGAGGGGTGCGACCCACTTGGGCGTTTCAGCCAGTGTAAAATTGAACGCATCCGACCCACTTGAGGGGTGCGACCCACTTGAGCGCATGCGACCCACTTAAATCAGCACCCAGAAATTCGTTTTTTGTGCCTAGATTTGATTCAAGTCGGCTCCAAAAGCTTGCAAACATGTTTTAACCTTTGCTCAGTAGATTTTTGTCATGGCTGTGATATTCGTAGACCTGTAAAGGTGACCATTTACCAATACTTGAAAGGAGGTGCTATTTCTGTTTTGCAGGCATATGTTGACGATGATAAGGATGAATCATTTTACACATTAAGTTGGGCATGCGATGTGAATGGTTCACCATTGTTAGTTGCAGGTGGTCACAATGGTATAATTCGAGTGCTTGATGTTGCAAATTAAAAGGTTCATAAGAGTTTCGTTGGCCATGGAGATTCTGTGAATGAAATAAGGACCCAAGCATTGAAACCTTCTTATTTTATCTGCTAGCAAAGATGAATCTGTACGACTCTGGAATGTTCAAACTGGAATATGCATTTTGATATTTGCTGGAGCTGGGGGACATCGCAATGAAGTTCTCAGTGTAGATTTTCATCCTTCAGATGTATATCGTATTGCAAGCTGTGGCATGGACAACACGGTCAAGATTTGGTCTATGAAAGAGTTTTGGACCTATGTTGAGAAGTCATTTACCTGGACGGATTTGCCATCAAAATTCCCCACGAAGTATGTGCAGTTTCCCGTTTTTATTGCTGCAGTGCATTCAAACTATGTGGATTGCACTAGATGACTTGGCAGTTTCATCCTATCAAAGAGTGTGGAAATCCTGCAGAAGTATCCAGTGCCAGAATGTGACATTTGGTTTATCAAGTTTTCATGCGATTTCCACTATAATTCTATGGCAGTTGGCAACAGGGAAGGAAAAGTTTATGTTTGGGAATTACAGTCGAGCCCTCCTAATTTAATTGCCAGGTTATCGCATCCACATTGCAAACATCCTATTAGACAGACGGCTATATCTCATGATGGAAATACCATTCTCTGCTGCTGTGACGATGGTAGTATGTGGCGCTGGGACGTGGCTCAGTAAAATCATCCATTTCTTGGTTCAATGTGCATTCGTATATGTTTCAGATATTTACATCTGCACACTAATGGCTTTGATTGTTATTAGCTTCTGGTTGATGTGGAAAATCCTGGCTTTAGCCAAATTATTTGTTTTGCCAGAAAAGTCAACAGAGTTTTGTGTTTGCTATAATACAGCATGCCCATTTTTATAAAGCTTCACTTTACTGGACATTTGAAATTGGCCAGGGCCTTGTGTTCATAAAGGTGCCTTAAATGACAGCCAGTTGTTATTATCATTTTAAAGGAGTCAAAGGAATCTTCTCAGACGTCAGTGGGACATCATCACTGCCAGTTCTAATGCATGTATTCAAAACAGATAGTGTATGTTGTCATGGAGTAAAGTGGAAATGGACCAGTATTTTCAGGAAAATGGTCTATTCGCATCAGATAGTTGATGGCCGCATTGAGTTGTTTATATAAGTCGTTGTTTTATGATAGAACCTTCTTCAGATGAATTAAAGGTATCAATATATGTATGATGTGGTGATAAGCACATGGAAAATGTAACGTGGCAGTCGTTGCAATATGTGGGAATTCGATTCATCTAAAGAGCATATGTGGCGGTTTGACCCATATTTTAGCATTAAAATATTGGGGACTTATTCCCAATTTCTGTAAAGTGGAAAAGCGTATCTCCAGAAATTTGAGAGCAGTTGCAAAGTGGCATTCAAAGGTTCGATTGCCTATTTCTATCTTTAGTTAGTCTACGCTCCAGGATTAGTTTTCATGGGTCATTCGAAATCCTCAAGCTAGAATAATGGAAGGCTTTTCTATCTTTAGAGCAGATGGAGGATTCTTTTCTATCTTCATGGCTTTAGTTGAAACAACACCCTTGTTGTTGGGTCGATCTGTTTTCTTCTAGCTTAGCTTATTTAATGTATCAAAAATCATTTGTAAAGGGGAGAATTCTGAAAAGCTGGTGTAGGAGAGAATAGAGTTTTACTGTACAGTTTTTTGACAGGGATTTAATGAAAAAATACAGCTCTGACTCCTGAGATTCTTCTGGTGTGGATTTAGCATTTTGTCTTTTCTTATGTTTCATATGTAGCTTGTAATGTTTTACATGTCATTTCATAATCATTTTCTGTTGAATACTTTTAAGTGAGAAAGGCAGAATTCAGTTTACTACTCTGCCTTGGGAGGTATTCATTTTCTATGTTTTCTTCAGTTTGATAAGGATTCATCACACATGCCCTTGTCAACTTTTCAGCAGTCTTGCCATTCCGTTTAAATTCCAATTTGATTGTTAAACTTCATGCTTATATTGCCTCAGGAGATAATCTGTGTTCTTCATTTAATCTCTGCTCTTGCTGTCTTTGCCCCACACAACCCATAAACCCATCATTTATAAAAAACCTCTTTTCAAATCTATTTACTAGCCTAAAATCAATATCAGTGTTTCATTTAGGTCATCTCAGATCCTATTGGAAAGCTTTCACTGAGTTTGACCCGGAGAGAGCCCTCTCCTGTCCTCGTAGGGCTAGCTACGAGGCTGAGCTTGGTTTGATGTGGCCTCGAGTTTTTCCTTTCTCAGCCTGAGGCAGATTTGAGCGCTAACAGTAGTGATATGTGCTATCTTCTAAAGATATAATCACTATAAGACAAAATTTCTTGAACTTGATGTGAACAATGAATCAAACTATAACTTACAACTTATTGTAATATTAGACAATATCTTCCAATCTAAAAAACCAAATGACTTTAATGCTATAAAAAGTATTTTTAAAACAAACCCTTGAGACTATATACCTTCAATGCATTGGTTAGTCTCACTTATCAACTATGCAATTTTATTTATGACATAAGGGGGTATGTATGTCAATGATCAACCTCTCTGCAATGGTGAAATACCAACAATTCATTTATGTTGAAGTAGGATTTAGATGAATCAATAAAAGATTCTTGAGCTCCAATAGTAATATTAATACAACTAGCTATTCATAATTTAGATACTTCAATTGCTATATCATAATTATCTTCAACAAAACATCTTCAAGTTGTTTAATTGAAATCTTAGTAAATAGACTTCAAACAGTTTTATGAATGATCTTAAGAAAAATGCCTTGAATATATATCCGTACTGACTTGATGAAGAAATATAGTTCTATCTAAGAATATATACTGCTTCAATGCTCAATATAACACTTGAAATGCAAGCAAGATAATGATCCTTTGGAATTTTCATTCACCTTTCCATGCTTTAATAATGCAGTTTGAAATTCTCTAATATTTACAATAAGAAAATATTTTTTAATAACCAGAGCAGCCAGAGCTTAGTCCACATATACTATATTGTTGATAGTCACTGGGAATACTACCTTGATGTACTTATTCCATAATACTTCGATCCTGAGGACCTGTACCATAACACTGCTCCACTAATAACGCTTGATATTCCACTGATAGGAAAGCTACTTGTTCCAAATACAAATTGATACCAATTGATAATCCATGCAGTAGTTTCACTTCAGCTCGCGCATACACCCATAGTTAAGACAACCTTTATAGTTTCTACTATTGAGCTTTCCACTATTATCAACAACAATCATCGATATAAAAAATCTGATTCTAGCATCATTAACCTTTTTTGTATTCTGTCATTCTGTTTTGAAAATAATGTCATGGCATATTCCTTTCTAGGACTGCTCCAGAATCATTGCTTCTCTATATACAATTCAACTGTTCTAACATAATGATCTTCAGGAAGACATCTTCAATTTCTTTATTTGGAATCTAAAAGGGCAGACAACTCATAGTTTTATCGCTCATTTAACTGCTTTCCTCCAAGGGGACCTTCTATTGATGAATAATGTAATGATATAATTATGATAAAAATTTCTCTTACTCATCCTTCTTAATTTTGTTTCATTGTTAACACTTGCAATGTGATGCATAGTGTGATCATGCTCTATGGATATTTCCAATTTTATATCTCGAAACATAATTTTTTGTGATTTTAACCATTCATCACTTACTGTGCTATTGTATTCTTAGCTTACATGTTCATGGATGATGTTCACTCTACCACCATGGCTGCTTGCTACATTATCTCCTTCCATCAACCTATTGGCTATTGAATGCTTCAGGTATCCTTCTTCCTCTATAGTTCTCTATTAGAGGAATTGTCCTTTCCCTTCCTGAACTCTTAGTTGTTCTTATTCCAAGGAGTTCTTCTTGGACTACTTTTATGGGGACTTTCTATGAAGTTCTCTCCCCTTGGGGTGTTTCTTCTTATCTATTACTGGATGGATATTTTCATTGCTTCATAGAGCATCTCCCCCTGAGACTATGATGGATTCATTATCTTATTGAAGTAACAAGCTCCCCCTTTCTCTTTTCCTTCCATACTTTATTAGGGTTTTTCATAATGTTTAGACTTATTTTTTATTCACATTTTTGTCTGATTTGATTGGATTCCATCATTTGTCTAGAGTTATTTAATGTAAATGGTAGCTTACAATATTTTTCTTTGTGACCAAGCTTGTGGTATACATAACATCTTATTTTACCAAGGTACGTTAGAGATGTTGTATAAATCATGTGATCCCTTTTCAACATAATTTACATTCAAAAATTTTATTTCCAAAATCATTGCATGCATAACAATATACATGGAAATGATTTGTGTACCTGGTCATAGATTGTCTTCTCCATTTTTTCGCTTGAGGTAGTATTTTAATTGGCTACATATTTAGTTGGTTGGAATGGATTTTCTTTGTCTTAAAGTATGCCATGGCATGTCTAGGTTTGTGGAAGTAAAAACAAGTGATACTTCTCTCAATAGAAAGGAAACTCCTTTGACGTCTTCGAAATTTGTTCAATTCATCCTTAGGAGCATATGAGCCTTTAGAAGCTAAATGTTTCTTCCTCTCATTCTTTGTCCTTTCATGTTTCTTCTTGTTTCTATTTGTTTCTTTAGAAATCATGTTCTTGCTAGCTTCTACTTCTGTAGGAATCTTTTGAGCTACTTAATTATCCTTTACATCTTTTACAAAAATAATGTTCTTGTTATCTTCTACCTTGGACTTCCTGGTTTCTCTTTCATAACCTATCCCAGCCTTTCTGAGAGGAAACATTTGAGAATTTAGAATATGGTCCAATTTTACAAAGCTTTCATTTGTGGAATATTCTTAATTAGTTCAATTTGGGCATTCTCGGATTTCATCCTCAAGATTACCACTTCTTCCTCCAATTTCCACATTCCATAATTTTTTCTCTTGCTTGCTGCAACAGAGTGTCTTCTACATTGCTTGCTTCTTCAAGTTGTGCCTTCAGGCCAAAAATTTTTTCCTTATCTTCATATTCTCTCTCATCACATATTTGCACGAGTGTCTTAAGTTTTTTTTTGCATTCTTCAATCTCTCTATTTCAGTTAAGTCTATGTCAAGTTTGGATTTTTCCTCAAATGTAATTTCTTCATGGTACTCACATCCATTCACCCTAGCAGGTATCTCATTTGATTGGCCTTTTTCCTTTTGAAAGGAATTTTTCTTATTCTTCGTGTTTATCTTCTCCTTCTTCATAATGCATCAACAAGTGTATCCTTCATGCATGAGATGCAATAATTTCCAGATTCCTTTTGCAGAAGTTAAATCCATTATTGAATCAAGATCCTTGTTATGAAGAGTGTTATATATCATACATTTTTCCTTGGCATTCCACTATTTTTCTTGCAAAGAGGGAGAGTCTTTGCAGTAACCATCACATACAAGCTTCCATACCTTAGGCTCATAAGCCATTAAATCTGTTTTAACCTTATCTCTCCATTCAGGAAAGTTTGTTGTATTCAACATGGGTACATTTTCATAGTCCATGACTCAACCATATCTCCTTCAACCTATTAGGCTTACACCAAAGGAAGCGAATCTAATAACAATTGATGAACTTTTAGCTAAACTGAGGGGGTGGGGGTAAATCAATTTAGTACATTCGTGGACATTTAAAACTATTTTCATTCAACTCAATTACACCTTTAGTTCCGAATCAAATTAATACATAATGAATCAACAAACTTAATGTGTGTAGAGCAAGTATTTAAGCTGATTAAAACATCACATCAACACATAATCATCAAGCACATAGAAAACATATATAAGTAGAAACCCATAAGGGAGAAAACCACATATTATTATTTTTGTGATGCAAAGGGAAGCTCCAACTCCCTCTCACCATTGATTTTTTGTAGGCACCAACCTACAGGAGGCTACTACCTCAAATTCTGCAAGCTACAATTTGCAAGGAAGCTCCAACTCCCATCTATTTTCTGCAGGCTATAACCCACAAGAGGATCCTACCTCAAAAAAATACAACTGGACATCTATCAAGCTACAACTTGATATGGAAGCACCAACTCCCTCACACTACAATAAAATCATATGTTGATTTACCTGGATATCAGCTCTATTTTACTCCTTCTTCACTGCCACCTTTTCAACCTTCATATCTGCTTGATATCAACTCTTGATATGCACAACATCTCTATCAGTCCTCTCTTATTATTTCACTCTCCAACCTTCTGCAAATTTATTATATTCTCCTGCTCTCTTCCATTCTGCAACTTTCTAACAATCTTCAACTCTCTTCAAATTTGCTGCTGCTCTCTATCTCTCTCTCTCTCTCTCTCTCTCTCCCTCTCTCTCTCTCTGATTTTGTCACCTTCTGCACATGGATATTACATGTTATATACATATAACTTCATGATTTTTTGCATTAACTTTGGGAATATGAAGTAAATAGGAATGACTCTTTTCCTTCCACCCACTCAATTCCTTACACTTGATTTTTGGTTATTACATTAGAAATAATCATTACAGTAGTCATGGAGTTTTACATATGCCTATGGAGACTTTCCTTTGCATCATACACAATATAAAATAATAAATGAATTTACATTTTTAGTTACAATAATATTTCAATTCATCCCTTTCAACTTCTTTCCTTTCTGTTCATCTTGTCTTCTCTGCATGCTGTCCCTTTGTCTTCTCTTCCTGTTGTTATATTTCCAACTGTGCTGCAACATTACCGTCTTGGCCCGACTTCACCCATCACTTTACGTTTTACACTGCCTCTGCCTATTGAATATCTTAACTATAATGTTATATTCTCTTCTCTACTCCTTTTCCTTTCTTGATGGTCTAATGTTGCTCCTTGCCTCTCTGTTACTCCTCTGCCTCTATTTTATTCTTTATTACTGCATTATTGCATGATCTACTTCTTTGCCTTATTGCTACTGCTTCTCTACTACTTTTCCTTAATGACAGTTCTAATTTTTCTCCTTTGTGCTCCTTTTACATCAATGAAAATATTTCCAATAGTAAAGTGTAGAAATTAAATAAACTAGAAGAATGTCGGGTGTGTGTTATTGTTTCCATGACTAGTGTCATGGTTTTCTGTCCAAGGTATTTTGTAGATCCGTTCAAGGGAACTACCATTATGTTTTAATCCAGGATTAATGGATTGAGGTTTATTAATTCTCCGACATGTATATATATGTGTTGTAACCTTGAAAGGAATATAATGAAAAATAAAGTTGGTAGTCTGAATTTTAGGATCAAAGGGAAAATCTCTGTGTATGTATTTTTTATGTTTTATGATTTATGCTCTTGATATTGATTTTTTTTTAATTTTAAGAGTTCATTTGCAAATCATTTTTGTACAGGGTTAAAACCTACATTTAGTATTAGAGTGGTTTCATCTTGAAGGGGATGCCTTTTCTACTGCGGGGTCTTTTTGCTTGGGCCTTTGGTAGATCCTGTTCAATGGGAGATATGTCAGATCTATTCTGGTGATGAAAGAAGATGGTGAGAAATGAAAAGATAGAGATCGAAAAATTTAATGGCTAGATTTATTAGTTGTGGAAGATCAATATGGAGGATATTTTGGTGGATAAACATTAGTGGATCACAGTAGATCCGGGTACTAAAAAAAATAATGTCAGATGAAGACTGCATGAATTTGGATCAGAAACGAAAGAGCACAATACGATTTTGTATCTGATATTCGATATTGTTGAATGTTTCTGGGGAAGCTATAATGAAGGCCTTGTGGGACAAGCTAGGGAATTTGTATCAATCTAAGTCTCCGGTGAACAAATTGTTCCCATGGAAAGAGTTGTATAATATAAGGAGGAAGGATGGAAACTCAGTGATAGAGCATCTGAACACCTTTAATACTATGGTAAGTCAATTTTTATCTGTTGATATTAAAATCTAATAAGAAGATAAGTGCATTAGTTTTCTATTCTCTACCAGATTCGTGGGATAGTTTGGTTGTTGCAATAGGTAGAAATATAACCACCTTTAAGTTCCATGAAATTATCTCAACCTTGTTGTTAGAGAAAATGAGACAGAAAAACATGGAGCACCCAAATGGACATGCCTTTTTTGTATGAGGGCAGTCCGAGAACAGAAACAAAAATAAGTTCTCGAGTGGGAGATCTAAATCTAGAGGGAGATTTAAATATCTAGGATATCCTATAGAGGTGTGTTGGAAATGTGGAAAGGAAGGACACCTAAAAAAGGATTGTAGACCTAAAGCTCCTGATAAAGGAAAGGATCTAACGATGCTCCTTCTGCAGAGGAAAAAACAACCTCAAATGAAGGTGGGGATGTTTACTTGGATTCTTCTTCAAATAAACATGTCGATCATGAGGCATGGTTGATCGAATCAGGTGCATCCTTTGACTTCACTCCCCATAGGGAGTGGTTCCATGAGTGTGAGAAATATGATGGTGGTGATGTATTCTTAGGGGATGATAAGAAGGCCATAATTGTTGGACACAGAAAATTAAAGCTAAAGTTGCAAGTTGGAAGGATTAGAACACTTCTTGGTGTTCTGCATATTCCTCCATTAGCCAGAAATATGATTTCTATAAGCGTGGTGGATGATGCTAGTGCAAAAATATTGTTCAAGAAATATACCTCCAAGATCATTTAGGGTGCATTGGTACTGATGTAAGGAGTTCATTTTGAAAATCTGTACAAGCGTCTTGGTACCACTATTATTTGTGGGTGTAAAAATTTTGTGGTTCCTTAAAGTTGAGCAGGAAACCTAGTGGTTTTTTAGAAAATACCATGCTATGCCATCAAATCTTGGACATATTGGAGAGAAGGGCCTTCAAATACTTCATCATAATTGTATGGTAGAAGGTATGTTTAAATTCTCTTTGGATTTTGATTTTTTTGAACATTGTGTATATGGGGAGCATAATCAGGTGAGTATCCCTTCTGGTGTTAAGAGGGCGAACAATATATTAGAGCTTATGCATAAGGATGTGTTTGGACGTATGTCGGTTCCATCATTGGGTAATTATGTGTACTATGTTTCATTTATAGATGAATTCTCGAGGAATACATGGATATATTTCCTTAGGAAAAAACATGAAGTCTTTAGTAGGTTTAAAGAATTTAAGGCTCTAGTGGAAAACATAAGAAAGAAGAAGATAAAGGTGTCGAGGATAGATAATGGTGGAGAGTTTCGTAAGAAGTAATTTGAAGGGTTCCGTAATAATTTTTTTATAACATGGAAGAATACTACTTGATACAGACCTCAACAATACAAAGTTGTAGAAAGAATGAATAGGATGTTGATGGAAAAGGCCATAAGCATGCTCAATGGTACCAGGTTAGGACAGTAATTATGGATAGAGGAAGTGGAGACTACATGTTACCTAGTTAACAGATCACCTTCATCAACATTAGAGGATAAGACTCAACATAAAGTATGGACTGCTTAGAAACCTTCAGGTTCACATCTGAGGGTATTTGGCTGTGCTACATATGTACATGCTCGAAAGGAGAAAAGAACCAAGTTGGATATTAAATTTTAAAGGTGCATCTTGATTGGATATAAGGATGGTTTAAAATGTTATAAGATTTGGAACCCAATAAAAAGGAATGTTTTGTGCCATTGAGATGTGGTCTTTAGAGAGGTGAAATATGTTATTAAACATGAATTCGTACAAAAGGAACCTGAGAAGATAAAGTTTGAGCTAAATGGGGAAGAATTACACTCTACAACAGAACAATATTCATAAGAGGAAGAGCCACAAACTTGAGTTGTGAGAAGATCAGTTTTAGAAAGAAGGTAGTCAGAAAGGGAGGAACTCAATTCAGAGGATGGAAAATTATGGAAGGAGGCCATGGTTGATGAAATGGAACCGTTGCACAAAAATGATGCATGAGATCTGGTGGAGTTACCATATGGAAGGAAAACCATTGGAAGCAAGTGGGTGTTTAAGAAGAAGTCAAATGTAGAAAGCAAGGTGGAGAAATACAAAGCTTGGTTTGTAGAAAATGGTTATTCCCAGGTGTCAGGAATTGATTAGGTGATATTTTTTCTCCTTCTTCCAAGGTAAATTGTATTAGATTAATTTTATATATTGCAAATAAATTTTATTTTGAGGTAGAAAAAATGGATGTGAAGACAACATTTCTTCATAGCGATCTGAAATAGGAGATATACCTTAAGCAACCTGAAGGCTTTGCAGTGAACGGTAAGAAATAATTGGTATGCAGGTTAAAAAATGTCTTTGTATGGGTTAAAAAAATCACCAAGGATATGGTATCAGAAATTTGATACATATATTTAAGGAATTGTCTTCACCAGAAGTAAAGAGGATCACTGTGTTTATTTTAAATTAATTTTTGACTATTTTATTTATTTGGTCTTGTATGTGGATGATATGTTTCTGGCTGGAAATGAAAAAGAAATTATGCAAGGTTTGAAGACCCAATTGTTCTCCAAATTCGACATGAAGGATATTGGTGTTGAAAACTATATCTTTGGAATGGAAATTAAATGATATTAGGCAAAGAGAAATATATGGTTAAACCAGAGGAAGTATGATGATAGAATATTGCAGAGGTTGAATATGCGGGATAGTAAACCGGTGAATTTTTGTATTCGTATAGGTGTAAATTTGTATGTTTAACAATGTCCCAAGACACAAGAAGAAGAAGAGGACATGTCTCATGTTCCATATGCAAGTTTAATGGGTAGCCTGATGTATGCAATGGTCTATACTAGACTAGAAATTTCACATGTAGTGGAATTATTGAGCAGGTTTATGTCAAAACTAGGTTAGGAGCATTGGACAACAGTGAAGCAGGTTTTCAAATATTTTTGTGGCACTAGTGATTATGGTCTGTCCTACGAAGGAAGACTAGGATTAGACATATTTTTAGACATATGTCTCTTTGTTGATGCATACTTGAGGTGCAATCAGTTGGATGAGTAAAAGAAAATGTGTAGTGGCACTTTCAACTGTAGAGGAAGAATACATGGTTGTCACTCATGAAAGAAAGGTAGTAGTTTGGTTGCATATATTTTTTTCAAGTATGGGGTTGGTGTAGCGAGCTATAATGATAGACTATGATATCCAAAGCAATAATTTCTTGGCTAAGAACCCTGCTTAACATTCAAATATAAAGAAAATCTATGTTCAATATCAATTTGTGAGAGATATGGTTGAGGATAAAAAGGTGTTACTGGTAAAGGTGAATACTTTGAAGAATTTTGCAAATGCATTGACAAAGTAAGTGAGCACTGATAATTTCTCTTGCTGTAGAGAAAAAATGGGAGATGCAGGTCTAGATCAATGACTAAGCTATCTTGTGGCACCCTATGGAAAGAAAACAACAAATGGGAGAATGTTGGGTGTGTGTTATATTATTTCCATGACTAGCACCACACGGTGAGTGGGGGGCACGAGAAGATTCCACCTTGATTGCGCTGGGCATAGCAGGGGGTTCACAACAGGGCAGTAGCCCCCCTGCACAGGGTTCGAGCTAGCATCATGAGAGATTTTTTTTGGGACACTACATTAGGTGGACGAACCTACTAATGGTTTTATGCATGGGTTTAACACATGGTTTTGGGCATGATGGTTTTCTGTCCATGACATTTTTTAGATTTGATCAAGGGAACTATGGTTATTTTCTAATACAATGTTAATGGATAGAGGTTTATGAATGATTTGACATGTATATATATGTGTTGTAACATTGAAAGGAGTATAATGAAAAATCAAGATGGTAGTCTCGGTTGTGGTATCAAGGGGAGAATATCTATGTATATTTGTTTTATGTTTTATGATATCGCTATTGTTTATTTTTTTGTTTTAAGAGTTCACTTGCAGATAATTTATGTACAAGGTTAAACCCTACGAAGAAAACCAAATCTCCAAGTAGAGTCATCGCAACGATGACCATTAATGCAAAAATGAAGAAAATGACGCGATACTTGTGGAAGGAAAACGATAACTTGAAAAAATACTTCTGTAAGCTAAAGAAATTTGAAACTCCAAAATGCATGCAAAGAAACAACGAAGTCAAGACTCACACAAGCCAACTGACAAAATTAGACAAAAAGCGATAAATGCAAAACTCACTGGAAAATTCTATGATGATTGCACCTAAGGTTCCTTAATATCATCATGAATGCTAGTGCTCTAAGATTGACTATTCAAATGAGCTCTAGAAGCATCGATTAAATAGATTCGACAAATTTAGGGTTTATGAAATGCATGTGGACTATCAAATAAAAAGTGACACATGGAAAAAATTTCCAAAAATAACATGTGTGCTTCCTTTGGGTTACTAAAAACATATCCCTATATTTTAGGGATTATTTTTTCTTTTTCAATTTTTCTTCTTTTTGGGTAAAAAATTGGCATGCACATCACTCGGAAAGACTACACAATTTTTGGAAATGGGAAAATTTTTGGCTTAGTGCATTGTGTAGTTCCTGGCCTTAGTGAGGGATTACACAGTTTTTGGGTTCAGTGCTAGGATTCATGTCATAAATATGAAGTTTCAGAGCTTAAGGCTGAGTTCCATTCATTACTGCATAATTCTAGTCATTAAGGTTGCTTTCCCTCATGGATTGTGTAGTGTCTCGAGGCAAGCCTAGAACTGTTGTTCAAGACTAAGACACAAGCTTAGCTTGTGACTTTGAAAATTTAACTAAGTGAAAAGAAAGTGAACACAGCCATAGATAAAGGGTAAACATCAATCGAAGCATGAATACCTAATATAAGTGAAAGATGAGCTCCTGTGAGAAGAAGGTTAGGCTCCAAAATATAAGCATAGGAAAATTTTTTGAGGGTGGTTGTAGCCGCTATAGCACTGGGGACACACTATATGAAATCGATCTCTATGAATTAATCTTGTCTCATGCCAAGCTAGTCTCGCACTTCCAAAAGTATTATTTAATTTTTTGATCAGCACAACTTCCTCACTTAGTCTTAGTTAAAAACATAGTCCCATCCATCCTCTTCATCAGTGGCACACTAACCAATTGAAGTCAAACCAAGTTGTTTCAATTGGGGATGAGGAGTATATAAGTTCACAAGTAAAAGAAATTGTCAGTGTCTTATTTTTATATCTGCTGTTACTCCACTTCCAACATGCCTGGAAAATAACTTGACAAAGTCACTTCAGCAACACAAACATTGATTCGCTTCCAAAAATCCTAGATAGTACCCTGATGGAGTTGCTTGCTTCATCTCTTTGCACAGGAAGCCTTTCTCTTATGTCTCTCTTTATTTTTTTTATTTTTTATTTTTCATTTTGTATTCAAATAACTGTGAATAGAAACTTATTTATTTCATGCGGTGGATGAGAGATACTGACTTATATCGAGAAGAATAAGTTTTCCCTTCGAAGAAGTGTGTTTACGTACACCTTTGACATACTTGTTAAGGTTTTAATCCCCTCCTTACTCTGCTCAACTAGGTTTACAAGGATTAACCAAAAAGATAAACAAATTATAGTAGGCGGTACCAGTTAGAATCCAAACATCATGATTTCACTACAATTTTCTTCGAAAAGGAATGCATTTTCCATCAGAGTATCATCAACTTTAAAATTCATGGTTTGCACAAAGAGAAGGAATATAAAACACACCAAGCATTGAAAATAGAACAACTTCCTCTTTGATTTCACCATTCTTGCTTCAAAAAATAAACAAGGTCTCATGTTGAAACTATCATATAGCTGAAAACAAAGAAAAGGAAACAAGAAGAAAGGAAACAAATGAAAGTAAAGAAAAAAAATAAAAATAAAATAAAAGTAAAACACTACTCCTACTCCTAACCTAAGAATAAAGTAGGCCAAACTCATGTGAAGTGATACTTCCAATGCAACCACCGTTGCATTGGTTGCCCTATGTGGGCGAGGGAATGCAAGTCCAGGAAGAGATACACACATAACAACAAGCAATAAATATATGACATTGCAAACCATAATGTTTGAAGTTTTAATGCACACGGAGAAAATTAAAGGTGAAAAGTGCACGACAGATATTCTTCCATTGTAACATGGTGTTGTGACACACTACGATTTGAAGACTTACAGAAACAAAATTTTCAAAAAATAATAAGATAAAACATAAAGAAGGACAGAAATTTTTATTTTACCACAGTCATCACCACATATGACTCCTCTAGTGATCACTGAGCAATAGGATAATGTAGTATAAGTGGAGAATGAGAAAATTGTAAACTAATTGATCTTCAATATGCGCAATGGAGTGATGAGGATCCTCAAAAAATTCAACACTCTATTAATAAGAGGTCGAACTGACCTCAAGGCTATGAGAACCTGAGATAACCATCAAGTCGGGCTGAAGTTACTCAACATCTTGAGTAATTTCCAACTCATTGGAAGATAGATCATAAAAAATCATTGGCATCAAAAAATCAACAAGAGAATAATCAAGATTGTGACCAGTTGAATCAATGAAAAATCACATCAACTATGATCAGAAAGTTCAATATCGTAAACAAATGTATCCTCATGATATGATGAGTCATACATAGGGAGAGATGAGAAACAATAAATTTCACCCACTATGTTTTGAGAAAGATAAGATGAGATATTGGGAAAATCATGAATAGAAGATTCATATGCTCTGCATTTGGATGGAAAATTGACATCCCACATTTTATATGAATGATCAAAAGTATTAACATAATCACAAACTAAATTCTCAAAATATTCAACCAAAATGAGTGAATCATGAAAAATATCCAGATGCCGCGAGAGAGTTGTGTAAGGAATTCATCCTCCATCATAGATTCTTGTTTAGAAATGGGCTCCCATATATACTCATTGTAAATTATGTTGCAAGTTGACTGCTCAATACCAATTCCATCCAACACTTATTCTCTTGAACATAAAAAGAGATATTTGAAATAGGTGAACACAAAAATTATCAATCTAGAGGATCAATAGAACCAAAGGATGGAGGATGAGGAGATAACACAACATCATAACCATTGAGCTTGCAGTCCAAAATTGCGTAGGAATTATGAACATGTAGGGTGCGAGGAGATGGTGGTACATCAACAAATGATTTTTGAATTTCTCACACCTAAGCTTGCATAATTAGAGTTCTTTTATGAGAAGCGGATGGATGGTCACTTGGAACAAGAAATCTTGTCCATCGTAGACTTGGAAGCTCTAATACCGGGGCATGTTTTGAGTGATTTCAAATATTTCAACTTATGCTAAGTAATTGAAATGCGAACAAGACATAAAAATATTCTAGACGATAAATCCCAACCAACTTCATCTTCTGAAAATTAAAACACAAATAAATAAAATGGTTGTGAAAATGATTTGGTGATTCATCAGGTGATTTTTGTAATTCTAAAATTTTCTTACACAAATGCTTATGATCATAGTTGTCAAAATCCTGAAATATATATGTGACAAGATTTTTGAAAGAGTGAATGGAGGCAATAGTCAGTGTGTGACACCATTGTATTACACACCCCTTTGATAGTGAGAATGAACAACGAACAACCAACATCTTCAATGGAGATGTTGCGATCTATGAAAAATTGAAGAAAACATTTATTATGCACAAGTATGGTTATTTCACCCTTGCCATTTAATTTAAGAAGTGAAAATTCATAAATGATATTCATCAGAACTAGTAATTTTACATCTTTGGAAACATATTATGGGAATATGATTTTGGAGGAATTAATAAAATGAGTGTGGAAATTCAAAATAGATTTCAAGGGCTCAGCTTGCCATACTACCCTCCTTCTAGCACTAGAAATTTTGACGATGCTAGACCCAGTAACATTCATTGGATCTCCCTAATGTGAATTCCCAGCCATACCTCACACCATTTTGAGTAGGAGTTCAAGAAGTGGGGTGTTAATGATCTGCCATGGACTGAAAAATGAATAGAGTGGTACATGATGTATTTGGTGAGAGAAAGTGTGTGACTGTGTGGAGAGTCAAGTGTGATGCATGGTAGTTCCAAAAAATGAAAGGGAAAAGGAAGTGCAACCCTTGGAAGGTTGTAATAGTAAATAGCTTAGAAGGAAGACACGAGCGAAAATACATCACAGGAACTAACAAGAATAATAGTCCACAAGTTAAGGCGATGGATTAACACATCCACACACATCAAAAAAGATACATAGAAATAAAAAATAAATGGTTCAGAATAATATGTTCAAGTTAAATAACATATATCGAAAATACAACAAGAATCGTCCTACTATATCGATAACATATTCATGAAAGCATGTTGGCTTTGAGTTTTATTAAAAGTGATAGTTCCAATCATGCATACAACATTTGAAAATCCACTTGCCCCAATCATGGAACGTGAAGTATAAAACACATGCTCCTCCAAATAAGTATACGCCCTCTACACTATGGAGAAGCCAAGGCTCACAAAATATCCCAAGATCTTCCTAAGCTTAAGTCTAGCCAAAAGGTTAACTCCCAAAAGCTTGTTACAAAATTTATGAGGATATATTTATAAAAAAGGGGGGTGACTCTTAGAATTCCCCCTTTGTGACTCTTGGATGCCCCTTATGACTCTTAAACTTCTATCAAAATAACTCATTACATTGCATATGACTTTTCTCATTCCGACAAGGACAGTTGGAATTTTAGTTTTAGCATAATTAGAAATAATATTACATTTTCCACTTTTACCAATATAAGACAAAATAGGGTAGGTAAAACTTGAAAACATAATAAGAACAAAGACTATGATTTTGGATTTTGGGTGAACTGAAGCTAGGAAAATTTGACTTGATTTCTCTCAGTCACGTATTGATGCGAAGCTTGGTATTGTTCAATGGTATCCCAAAACTATGTGATAGTCTCAAGCTAGAAGTAGACTCTCACCTCCATAGAATCCAGGTACAATGCCTTGGAATGAGTCTGAACCTCTTTCTTAACTAAGAGAAATAGTGTTTTGATTTCAACTGGGCCACTAATTTAGGTCTACATGTTCTATCTATTCAGCTCCATGTCATCCCTGGTGATTGTTTGCTTCAGCTTCTCCAAGTACTGAACGATATCATGTCAGACTTTCCATTTGTGTTTAGTTTGATGAGTGTGCCAACTGATGGGATCCCATGGGTTGTCGCCATCAAATCCAAACTATTATATACCTTTAAATATGAGCCTTGGATTTTTCTGAAGATTAAGGGAAGCTTCTTATTGTTCTAGATCAAAATTTAAAATCTCATTTTCTCTAGCTCTTCTTGAGGCTTCATCTTATTCACTAGTGTAAGAGGTGCTTCCTTGTATCACATTATCAAATCATGCATGAAGGTGATGTCAACTTGCAAATTATAAAGGATATTGACATGTTCTCTGCTCTTCCATTGCAAGTCATGTAAGCAAACAACGTCCTTATGTACGGTCACAAGATCCTCATAAGGGTCTCGCATAGTGTCTCCAAGTCTGGATACTTAAACAAGTATATTTTATCTAATATCCTCTAGATATAATTGTGCAGAAGAAGTATTCAATGCTGTTGCAGAGAGTTTCTCATTATCTTTCCAGAGAGCCTATAGGTTTTGTGCCAACTATATATTCTTGGTGGTCACTTACTAAGTGTTATATCTCTCTACACCCAAGAAGGCCAATTTGGATTTGGAAATAACATTTGGATTCTTTTTTGTGTTTGCCACTATCACCCTTTCTCTCAAAAAATTAGGTGATGCATGATCAACTGGGAAGTGATTTCTCTGGGCTTGTACAATATTATTTTGGAGTTCATCAAATGACAGGCTGCCCACATCCATCACAAGATCATCATCAAGGGAAAATATATCCCCTTCCTCACTTGGGGATGGCTTTGTTGTTGGAAGTGGTTGATTCTGAGTAGTGACCTGTGGTGTTCTAGGCATTAGTTACACATCTTCATCTTGTGGCTCTAGTCTCAAATCCATGTTTGTGAATTCAATCAATTCTTCAATCTCTTGAGAAAAAAATTGTTCTTGCATCTAATCGCTCACTACTTTTGCTGCTGGTTGATTATATACCTACTCTTCAGCCTATATGGGTGTCATATATTTTGCTATGGAACCTTTTCTTGCTTATTTTTCCTACTTCTTCTCCTCCTGTCCTCTTCTCCTTAGCTCCTGTTCTGCTTTTTGCACTCTAAACTCTATTTGTTCCAAGCTTTTATTATTTGTCTTCCACCACTCTTCTGCTTTCTTCCTTTTTCTCCTCTTTTCTTCTATCATCAAATTTTTTTTCTTAATAATAGGATCTGCTTGCATCTTCCATCTTTTATCCTCCTCTACAATGTCAACAACCTTCCTCTTTTCCTTACCTTGTACTGGTTTGTTTTCTTTTTTTGTTGTCTCTTCTCGAATAGTTTTCATCTGAGGAACAACTTAACAAGTACCAGTTATACTGATCAGCTCACGGGTTTTGGAGGATTTATAGGAATTCTTCCATGGTTTCTTTGACCACCGATAAGCCCTGTTGACCTAGTTGTAGTAGATTATCGCACATTGTTCCTTGCGAATTCCCCTTGGATCCTTAGAGAACTTTTGAGGTCTAAAATGGGCCTCCTAAGAAAAAAATACAACCAAAATAAACTTATAAGTAACAATAGGATTTAATATTATGATATGTACCATGGGGGTTGATGCACCATTTTTAGGGTAAAAAAGTAAAAAGATTAAAAAACAATAAATAATAAATCTATTTTTCAACTTGTATTTTCAACTTATCTCCCTATTTTTTTACTCAAATTTCAAGCGGTAATACTCACTGGATGAATATTTTAATTCCTCATCGAAGGAGTACCCATGTTTCATACTTTCGATGGACCCCTCTACATGAAAAATGAGAAATACATGAGAAAAATGAGAACCACAATTTTTCATGTATTTGTCATTTTCCGTGTAGCAAGGTCCATATAAAGTATGCAACATGGGTGCTACTTTGATGAGGAATCAAATTATGCATCCAACGAGTGTTCTCGCTCAAAATTTGAGTAAACCCATAGGGAGATAAGTTGAAAATAATAGTTGAAAAAGTAGTCTTTTTTCCTCTCTAAAATTTGATGATGTGATCTAATATTATTTTACTATTTCCACTATTATTTTATAATTTCTTTAGGATGACTATTTTAGAACTCGAAATTCCCTTAATTCCTATGAATTGAAGTATTTTTTACTGAGCTCAAACTTTACTATGGGTTTATATTCGGTATCTCCAAATTTGATATTATTAATATCGTATAATATGATATGTAACGGAAGCGTTGGCCATGGAACCTTCTTTGTCCTATGCAGTGTTGCTGGCAACCCTATGGAGAGATGGTAAGATACTTCTTGCATGACAAGTTTGATGCTGGCATATCTATGCCAAAGATGTGGCAACTTCTGCCCATTGAACACTCTGATCAATGTACCATCTAGTAAGGTGAACCAATCTGCAATCTTTGATATCAAATCCATTGCTCCTCATGACATGTATGGTGGGTCCTCCTAAATGATAAGCATATAAAGTGGGGTGATGAAGTTATCTTCTCCATAATTCCACTATGGTTGCAATCCGAAAGAATCTTGCAATTATACACAACAGTTTCTCTCGGTGTCCACATCTAGTTCATGCCAGGTGACTGAGTCTCTGCACATATTGCATTCGTTACGTATGCAAATATATAAAGTCTAGCTTGATCATCCTTGGGAGTATCTCATGATTTTTCTACATGGGCTCTTACATGATGAGCTAAAATATCTGACCAATTGAATAACTTCCCCTCATTCAATAAAATATCCAACCCTTCAAGAAAGGACTATGTGCTTAGTTGGCCATATATTTTGCAAGTTAAGATGACCAAAATATGGTAGGGCTTCATGAGTGACTTTGTCTTGTACATGTGGGTGGGTGTCCATTTAAACTTTGATGTATCCTTCACTCAACTCTTAATGACATCTTTCATGCTCGAATAGTTTTTGGTGGCATAAAATAATGATTCCATGATCTTCACTGGCTCAGGAAGATGATATATCCACTAAAAATATACTGCCATAAATGTAGTAAGATGTTGTCCGTTGGGGTTGCTTAATACCATAGTTTTCTCATCAGTGTGTGAGACAATATAGTTGATCAAATCCAGAAACAGGAAGGATGGATAACTACATGCAACCCTATATAGTCCTCACTACCTAATGCTGAGATAAATGTGCCACTTATGTAAATCTTTCCTGATGTCCATTGTGAAAAAAACTTTTATCTTTTACCATATTAGTTTTGATCCCTTTTCTACAAACAATTGAGTGTTCACATATACTGGCAAGTTAACTAGAGCTTACTCAGCTGCTTCCCCAATACTACTTTCAATGGTTTCTTTGAGGTATCTCTCTTGGGTGAAATTGTAGTAGTGAGTGTTTGGGAGGGGCTCAAGAACTCTTGTACATGTTGGACATAAAATACAGTCATGGAAAGCAAACATCATTTTTAAGAAAAAAACTTTCAAGGCATATTCAATAAATAAACCGAACATCTGATGGGAAATATCTCACAATTTTCACTAGCAAGAGGGGTCGGATGTCTGTGGGAACTATGCACTATGCAATCCTAATAGTTAGGATCAAATACTAAGGCCTTGGACTGCACAATGTGCATTTTAGCCTGGTAAGTGAGATGGGAGAGATTGCGCATTACAAAGTCTGGGTGGTCAGGGATGTAGACTGAGCCCTAGAACATCAAAATATTTATTTGGGCGAGCCTATACTATGCAATTCATAGTTATAGAGGCCAAGCTCTTAGTTTAGGCCTTAATATTGCGCAGTTCCCAGCTGGGAAAAGTGAAAACTAACCAATGGAATGAAAAATCTTCCCAAGGGATGTGTGAAAAATAAGCATATAAAAGAGATAGTTTTGAATTGAGTGTAAATATGAGCAAGTGTGAATGAAACAAGACATATCGAGTGAAAAATATGAATAAATGGGAAGAAAACCAAAAACAATGAGGAGTGTTGCCGTAACAACGACCATCGATGCAAAAATGAAGAAACTGATGCGAAACTTGTGAAAGCAAAACGATAGATTGAATCCACACTTATACAATATAAATCAAGTTTAAATTTTAGCATGCATGTAAAGAAATAGGAAAACCATGACTCACACAAGACAAACGACAAAAATTGATAAATGCAAAACTCACTCAGAAAAGTGACGACGATCGCATCAAAGGTTCCCTCATCTCCTCAGGAATGCTAGAGATCCAAGCTTGAGTGTAAAAATGAGATATAGAGGAATCTATTAAATATATTTGAGAAAATTAGGGTTTATGATGCGCATGTAGAAAATAAAGCTAAGAGCGACACATGGAAAAAGTTTCCAAAAATATAAAAGTGTGCTTCCTTCAGGTTACTAAAAAAATATCTCTATATTTTAGGGGCAATTTTTTTTTCATTTTTTAGGAGAAAAATTCCATACACATCAATGTGAAATATTACACAATTTTGCGACTTGAGAAACTTTCCAGCTCAATGCGCTACACAATTTCTGAGCTCCTTGAGGGATTGCGTAGTTTATGGGCTCAACACTTGGTTGTCTATCATGATTGCATAGTTTCTGAGCTTAAGTCTCAATGCCAATTATGACTATGAAATTCCAGTCATCAAGGCTACTTTCCCTCATGGATTGTGAATTTTTTGTAGGTAAGCCAAAAAATATTGTGCAAGACTAAGACAAGAGATTAGCTTGTGACTTAGAAAAATTAACTAAGTGAAAATAAAAACACCAATAAAAAAATGAATACCTGATAAAAATGCAAGATGAGCTCATGTGAAAAGTAGGTTAGGCTCCACAATCTAAGCATAGGAAAAATTTTGGAGGGTAATTGTAGTTGCTACAACACTATAACAAACTGTTTCGAAACAAGGGATTCTAAATTCCAGAAACCTTCATGTAGTGACAATATTGGCAGCTAGAAAATATAATAGTGAACAAAACAATCAAGTTATCTAACTAGTTAAAAGCGATATGAAATATTTGGATGTGGAGGGATAAAATGATACAATCACCAAAGAAGTTTTATTTTTTGTAAAAGAAAATAAAGGAAAAGTCCTATCTAATTATATAATATTAGAATAATTCCTCAAACTTTTAAAGGAATAACACTTTGTCATTTGGCTTGTAGAATTGTTAAAAATGTCGAAAAGCTACAATGAAAAAGAAGAAAGAGGAAAGAGCATCAGACAACTATCGCAAGCATATCATATAGAAGATCGTGATCCACAGGTGTATTTGAAAATAAAAGGGTTTATGGTTAAGAAAGTTGTTAATTTTGGATCATAAGTAAATATTCTCCCAAGGTAAACATGGATTAATATGGGGAAACCAAAATTGCACAGAACATCTAACTAACTTATGTTGGTTGACCAAAGATTTATTGAACCAATTAGCACATTATGAAAATTCCAAACATCCATAATGGGGATCACAATGACAGTTGATTTAGAAGTCATCAATGTAGTTAGTAGAATTTATACTTCCCCAACATTAGTTCATTCACCTTGGGGAGGAATAATGAAGGAAATGATATCATTAAGAAAATACATAATCAAACTAAAAGGAAATAATAAAAATATTATTATCCCATTAGACCCTTGATAAAGTAAAACATGGGTGGAAGCTTCTGATGAAGAAGTTGAAATAAGAAAAATCTATTAAGTCCTACATGATGAATATGAGAATGTCAATCAAAATTCATTTTGTGAAATATTAACTGGGTTGCCTCTCTGAATCGGAAAAAATCTAGACGACAAGATATATGAATGGTATATTGAAAAATACGAATCAAAGGAAAAAAGAGTGTTGGAAAATCCATGATATTGACTTATGCACGAACACAAAAAAATACATATATAAACATAAACACAAAGATGCAACATTAATCATTTTATTAGTCAAATAATTGTAATATGCCTACATACATAATGGAAATAAACTAGATCAGGCAGTGGTATCTTTTCTCTGGGAAGTGATGTGGCTACTACATGCCTCTCCACTGTATTACAATGATGCTCAAGAGAATTTTTATTTTTAAACATCAAATGGAAACCCTAAAAAACCAAAAAACTAACCCTAGGAGATGGAGCTCCAAGAGTTTGTGGACCCCATTCGAGTTAACTATGAAACCATCTTCAGAGGGTTGTAAGTGGGTCATATGATTTTTTTTTTCATATATGATACCTCTTTGTAAATATCTCTTTGAGTACAAAAATATTTGGGGCAAGACCCTACCTATGGATATGCGCCCGCTGCGAACCTCAAAAACACGCGGTTTATGCAGTAAAAATAACTATGGAAGTTTAGAACCCAAAAAACTGCTAAAAATGGTAAATTGTGTTATAAACAAGGAAAATGATTAAACCAATTGGAGGTATAGGTGGAATCGGTGAGTGCCCACTGATATCCACTTGGATCATTCCCCCCCCCCCCCCCCTAGGAAGCAATGGTCCCCATTGCATGGAGAGCCCCCATGACGTGAGGAAATTTTTATTCAACCTACTCCCCGGTGAACCACTTACCTTGGTGAAGGAGTTGGCCAACTTTGAAAACTAGATATAGCTAGATTCTCTAGTGGTGAATGTCATTGATCTACATATCTAGGATCCTATTAGTTGTGGCTTGTTTGATGCAGCTTGGGTTAAGCTCTATTGGTGTCAACTACTCAACAATGTCTGATGTGTTCAACAATGGCAGAAAGTATGGTAAAAATCAATACAAATAGAAAAATGGGTGTAGATTAATGAATGGTGGAATTTTGAGCTTAGAGGAATTGTCCCCTATGTTAGGACTCCACTAATTTCCCTACCATGAAGAGATAAATTTCAGAGCTAACTAAAAAACCACTTTTAGTTAGAATCTAGCCCTTTTAGCCTTCGAGAAGGCTCTCTCGCTTAGGTTCCTCAATGAATTTTATATTAGGCTAGGTATAGTGGTCAATAAGGTGTGATTTTCAAATGTTTCCTGATAATAAAGGAGACATATCCATTGGCCATGGAGTCATGTCAAATTGATTATTTGTTTAGTGATATGATGAAGAGTGAAAGAGTTTATCCATAGGGGCAAGATAGGTAGTCTTGGTGATGGAATTAATTCACTGTAGGAGGGTGAGTGTGAGAAAATATGGAAAAAACATAAATAGTACCAAACTACAGATAAATTGTGAATGTTTCTTTAATAAGAAAACATATATCACTTGGAAAAAATAAATCAGAGAATTCTTTGGATGAATTCTAAGTTAAACATACTTTTTTTCCAATAATGAAAACATACATTCAAGATACATAAAAACATAATATAAACTAGCAACTAGAAGGAAGCACAAAACCATGAACATCTGACACATGAATCCCTACAAATCACCTTTTGTCTTTCATTCACTAGAAAAAATATTCAGAAATACAATGCACAGAAAATATATTTTTCTCCAATATGATCATCTGAACCCTCTTTTTATCTTTCTACATATTATATATCTCAAAATAATCCATTCCCAGCCATCCTGGTCAAAATTTTCAAATCAAAACTAGCCAATCAACTAGATTCATCGAAATTTTCACCTACTTTTCTTAAAAATAGGAATTGATTACATGATGCAGTTTGATGCTTAATATATCATTAAAATTAGAAATACTAATAAAAAAACAATAAATATACCATCCTAAGGAGTAATTCCACATAAAAACATGATTAAACAACCTTTGGAATCCAACAAATTCAAATTTACAAGAAAAAATAAAGACAGTGTTAAAATGCAACATCTACTGCAGAATTCCCAATTTCACCACAACTTTCAGAGTGTTTCAAGTTTTGTAAATTTGTGGCCTTCCAAAAAAAATGTAGAAACTGGGTAGTCTCAAAATATACCTGGGGTGGTAATGAACTCCTGAAATATCCTTTTAAATGGTTTCAAACCTCATGATCACGTGATCCACTTGGCTGGAAATGTAGTAGACTTCCGCTAAAACTCTCAACTTTGGTAGCAACTTCAAAATTATGACTATATGAGGGATTCTTCTGATAGAAAGTTCTAGAGGAAATATATAATTATTTTTACATCCTTATAACATCCCACAGTACAATTAAAACCTCAAAATTGCACCATCTCATCATCATTAAATACTATGCAAAATGTGTAGCATTTTCTTTCTTCATTTTTTTCAAACTCAACTAAAACTGACCTATTTTTTACTTCTTCAGAAAAAATACACAATTTAAAGATTAGTGGAATTCTCTTCTTCAATATTTACCTTTCTGCCGAATTCTTCTAGTATATCCAACTTCCCCCTCTTCCTCATTCTTCTATATTCTTGGCCTGAAAAAGATACTTTTTTGCTAATCCGAGTCTCCTTTTCAAGACAAAACCTTGTGTATACAAATTTCTCACTAGCCTATGCAGAGGTAGGGTCCAATTTAACTTATGTTTAGCCTTATCAATGATGGGTTCAGGAACTTGTAATTGATAAAATAAACTCAATTTATCCATTTGATCCTTCTATGTAAACCAATCTACTTGTTGTTGAACTCCTTCAAGTTGTTCCAACAATATTTAAAACTCTTTTTGGTCATCAAAAACCACCCTCTGGTCTGCCTGAATAGTCTCCTTGACTACACAAATATCTCCTTCACATATTTAAGATCTATGATATGTTTTATTTTACCTCTAACAACATGTAAAAATTCTCTCCTTGATGGTTCTCCATCACCAGGCTAGGAAACTTCTTCTGGCGATTTTTGCTTGAGCTCTCTATTTTCTTGCTGCAAATATGTTATCATTAGATGAGATTTGTCCAACTAATCTTATAGGTCCTTAATTTTATGATCCTTTTAATCATCTTCCACTTCTTCATGTGCACTTTATGATATCTCATAGGGTCTACAGGAAATATTTTGGCTAAAGCTCTTGTTCTCAGTCCCCTAGCCACTTTGTCTGCCTCATGTGAGAAGTGAAGTTTCTTGGAACTTATTTTGTCAACTAATTTTTTCTTAATCAGAGGTTTTTTGACCAAGCCAACAACTATAGATGAAAACTCTTTTATTGCAACTGATGGGGTATCTTTCTTAGTCCTTTTTCTCTCAAAATATTGTGTCATCCACTGTAAAGAGGTAAAAAATTCCTTCCATGATTGCTTCCTCTTGTAAATTTCATTTATCACCAGTAGTTTATTCAATGAAAAATGAAGCATAATAGGTTCAATCTGAGTCTTCTTTGTTTGAAATCCGTTAGCCATTTTGCTAAGACTCCTGAATAAATAGTAAAGAATGTTCAAAGGTTTTTGGTTGTCTAATGCATTAGAAGCCTAATATGATACCGATAAAATTTGTTTAACCTCCCTTCACATGTAAAATAACTTTGAATCACCTCTAGTATTTTACTATGGTGGTCCTATGATAGGTTCTTAGAACAAAAAACCCATACCCCTCCTGGTATTATTTTTCCAGAAAGTCTTTGAAATGAGCCAAATCTTACTCCATACCCATAAACCATTCCTCACCATGTAAAGGGATATCAGTGGTATCAAGTATTAATTTCACTATGACTAGAGAAGTAAGTGTTACAACCTTTGCCTGTAATCGATCAAAACCATTGGTCGAATACTTAGTCAATTGTAGATGGTATCCTTGAGCTTTTTCACAAAACTTGAAACACACCACCTTCTCAAAAGCCATTTAATGGATCATTCTGCATTAATAAATGTGATATCTTGTGGCTCAAACTAAACAATGGTACCTCCCTTGTGCTTCTTTTCCTCTTGAGTTGATATTATTTAGTTTTTTAGCAATGAAAGGTGAAGGGTTTCAAATAGACTTGTTTTGTGCAATAGTGTAGGAGTAATGACCAGATTTTTTTTTCAAATTTAAACCTTTTCTTATAGTTAAGAAGAAGAAAACCTCACAAAAGAGGCTAATAAATAGATAGTTTATTCTAAAAAACCTAAGAAACTTTCAAATATTTTAATTGCTGATAGAGAATTTAAGCGACAGGCACAACGCTTTGTGAGAAATGCGGTGCTCAAGGAAAATGGTTTTCAAACACCTCTCAAGCACAACAATTAGGGTGAGGGGTTTCAATGCAATTTCAGCACATAGGACACTTTACACATGGAATCTCTACAGAGGAGAATGTAGTCTTCACATCAAAGAAATGCAAAATATCAGGACTATGTGGTAACAAAAAAATTATGAGAAAATGCAAAGATTTTAGAAAGCACGACGAATTAAAAAAATGCAGGGAAGATGAATTTTCTCTATTTTGTAGGTTTCAAACGGTTTTAGCTTCCTCATGCATGAGTTTTAAAACTTATTTCCATCCAAGGATCAATAATTAGTTCAATTTTTCACCCGTGAAAGGATTTTTATCCTCAGATTGAGAAGAAAAGTATCGTTGTGTGGAAATGCAATGCGCCTGTCTCCCTTTGGAAACACCTTAGCATGAACACATAGTAGCTTTCCAATGAAAAATAGGAAATGATCGATATTGGATGAAGGAAAAATTTAAAATAATCTCCAAAAACATCCTGGAGCAGAATTGATAGCAATGATTTTGATTTGAAAATGGAAATGATGAATGCACAATATCTTTTGAAAAGCACAACGCTCGAGGAAAGGAAACAAACTATCCTTTTGACCATTGTACTCTTGTTGAGGTAATGACCCCTCATATAATGACACATAAAATGACTCAATAAACCTCCAAATGTTTTCCCAATCCATTCTCAAAATTTCTTTGATGTAAACCCAATTTCCATATTTAGGTGACTAACTCATGATGACCAAAGTTTGATGACATGACCCCTCACTACTCTTCCATGGTGACCCAATGAATCCCTATGATTAGTCCTTTAATAATGATCCTTCATGAAATTAGACATTTTAACCTTAGAAAAATAGACATACTTTACATGAAATTTAAACCAAATTTAGACTTATTTAAACCATAATGGAAATATCATTAAGACTAATATTTACAAATTGACCTCAGATAAATAGAAATAATAAAATTACCAATATTCATATAACATATGACCCTAACACCCTATATACTTAGTGATGGTGTAAGGCCCATATTAGAGAAGTAAAATCTTTCGGTAGGCCCTAGTGACTGCTCCTTCTACAGATGTAACTAAACCTTCTTGCTCACCTGAAACTTTGTGGCACCTAATGGTGGTCATAAAATTGTTTGTACTTAACATTTTCTTCGTCCAATATGCCATGGACATACTCGAGGATGTTATGAATTCATTCAGTGAAGTTGTTAGCTCTATCGATTTAAGAATAGGCATTAGCTGAATCTGCCTCACTAGCTACAAGTGGTGTGGAGAGATCAGTAGGACATAGTGGTTGGAATCCGAGTCCAACCTGAAATGGGTTGTGGCTATTTCAGCCGTGGAGAGATCAATTGTATTTGTGCTAGACATAGGGGATGATTTTGTCCCATGTGCATGGGTGCTTTGAATTTTACATGCATACGATGTCCATCATCATCCTATTAACAACCTCTATCTATCCATCAATTTGGGGGTGGAACATCCTATATTTAGTGAGCTTGGCATATAAAAATAACCAAAGGCTTGACTAGAATGCACTTAGGAACTTATATAGATCAGAGATAATGGATTGCACGATCTCAAAGTATACCCACACTCGTTGAAAGGAGACTTTGGCAGTGTCTTTTATTGTGATACTCTTCTTGCAGGCCACCAAAATGGTCATTTTGGAGAATCTGTTGATGCCCATCAAAACAAAGTCATTTCCATGCTTGGTAGAAGAAACGTGTCACATGTAATCCATGGAGATGGATTACCAGGGTTGACTAGTAGTAGGAAGAGGAATATACAAACATTTATTCTTGATTGTAGGTTTGGAAATGGCATAGGAAGTGGAGGATCTTATGCAATTCCTGAAATCCTATCAAAGGTTCGGCCAATAAAAATAATTTTCTAGCACTACTAGTATCTTTTCCACATCCCAATTCATATTTCCACACTCTCTTAAGGGAACACAAAGGTGTCTTAGGTGGAATAATAGCACATATTGGAGGTAGAAGTTTGAAACTTTCTTACCTTCTCAGAGAATATGATATGTGGTGTTGAATTCTAGATCACTCTTGTAAATTTGAGGGCATTCTAAATTCTTGTGTCCACAAAATTTGACCAAACTATTTAGTGCCATGACCTACAGTTAGCTGAGGTAATCAAAAACATTATTGGCACTTCCCTTCTTGTAATTAATTCTCAAGTGGAACTGTTGTAGGTACGTGGAATATTTATAATGCCAATCATTATAGAACTTTACTTCTTTCCATATGAGCTACAAGATTTGGTGGTTTGTGTGCATGACCATTTCCTTCCCCAGAATGTAATGCTTCCATTGTCAAGAATCCTTCATAATGGAAAACATCACTTTTTCATAGGTGAGATACTTTTAGACTATGTCTGAAAGTGTCTCACTGTGATATGATACTATATTCCCCTACTGAGTAAGAACTACGCCAATAGCATAGTTGGAGGCATATTCCTCAATCTCGAATGGCTATTGAAGATATGTTAATGTGAGAAATTGTGTGGAGCAGGGGTGATGCTTCAACTCAGAAAACTCCTTATGTTGGGATTCAAAAAGAAAGAACTTGGATTTTTCTCTTCCCTTGGTGACTTGACTCAAAGACCAAGTGATATGAGAGAAACCCAACACGAACTTGTGGTAGAAATTGGCAAGACCCAGAAAGATACGGAGCTCCGTTAGAGTGGTTGGGGCTAACCAATCCCAAATAAATTGTATGTTTGTTGGGTCGACATGCACACCACCCTCATTAATTATGTACCCTGGATATTGAAACTGTGCCATGCAAAAAGTGCATTTCTTTAAATTGGCACACCACTTGTGTTGTCGCATGGTTTAGAGGACATGTCGAGTATAGTCTAGGTGCTCTTCGAACCTCTGACTGAAGATTAGGATGTCATCCAAATGAAATACCAAAAATGCATTGGTGAAGGGCTACAATTTGTCATCCATTAGCTTCATGAAGGTTGCAGGGGCATTCGTTAACCCAAAAGGCATGACCAGCCATTCAAAAATGCCCTCCTTGGATTTGAAGGAAGTCTTCCATACATTGAAGGCTTCGATTCATACTTTGTGATAGTCTAACTTAAAGTGAATCTTCCTAAAATATATGGTCCCTTTGAATTGGTCCAGAAGTTCATCAATCTGTGGGATTGAATACCTATTTCAGATAGTGATATTATTCAATGCCTGATAATCAATACAAAAAATCAAAGTTCCATTCTTCTTCTGTATCAACACAAACAGGCTCCCACAAGGTGATGAAATTGACCTGATGTGTGCTTTCGGCAGAAACTCATGAACCTTCCTCCTTAATTCATCATTCTGTAGAATAGAGCGTTAGTAGATCAGTCCATTAGGTAGAAACACACTCGGAGTCATATCGATCGAGTGCTTAGCCTGACACTATAGGGGTACCCCTATGGGTGAGGTGAAGATGTCCCTATACTCATCCACGACCTTCTCCATCCGTTTTTGTCATGCGAATGATACTTGTTTGGAGGTCATGGATGGGGCACAATATTGTTCACATCCTGAAGGTGAATCATAATGAAAAAAAATTACCCTTTCTAGAAAATTATATTATTGCATTACTTCGTAGATATCAAAGAGATGGTGGTAGATAGTGCTACCTCTAGTATCCCATAAAACTTATTTCCCAAAGTAATAATCATAGTGTGAAGCCTAGAATCATACATCACATGACGCTTCCACAAGTATGGTTGGCCCAATAATACATAAAAAACTTCAAGAGGAGTAACATCACGTAGTACCTCATTTTTGCAGGGCTTGATGTTGTACGGAAGATAACGTTGTGGACTAACATAGAGATCTCGTCCATGGTGAAGCCACATGATGGTGTATGACTATCGGTGTGGTGTCATTGGTAGGAACAATTACTTCATGAAATTTGATGAAATGAGGTTGTTTTGGCTCCCACTGTCAATAATGAACTACAACAGAGAACACTTCACCCACATTTGTGAGTGGAAGAAACACTCCCCCTCCTCCAGATCTTCGAGCTCAATATTTTTTACCTTGGTGGTGGTAATGGTGGCACTGAGATCCACATCAATAATCCACTTCCCTTGGTCACTCCCCTTATCAGTTTCTAACTCAGAATCAGAACATGCATATAACTAAATAAAGCCTTCAACTTAGCCACCAATGACTACTTCGCCCCACAATCACTTCTGTTGTGAGTAGGGATCTTATCGAACTCACACCATTTTTATATGTCCTTATTTTTCTTTATGGTGTTTTTCTTTGCTTGTAGCTTTGGTGGGTTGTCCTTGGTCACCTCTTCTTTGCATTATCTTTTGTTGTATGGTTTGGTGGCACCTTTCCCTTGCTTCATATTTTCATATTGAAAAGCTCTCTACTTCTATTCAATTTCTACTCAATCTATACATTATATCGATAGGAAGTGCTAAGCGAGGAGATGTCAAGGAACTCCATCTCATACTAGAATTACTTTTGTAGAAAACAATAATACCTGAGTATCATATGCCGCTCAGAATCCTTGACACCCAACTTCGTGCGAAGGGTACGAAAAATAGTTGTGAGCTCCGACAGGTATTAGTCCTTTTCATGCCACAACATGGTCCACTTTCTATATTTATCTTCATAGCACTTGACAAGGTAATATTTCTCCTTGGTGACATCCCAAAAATAATTCCAAGTGGTTGTAGCTAGAAATAGTTAGGGTTCCCCCTCATCCTTTTTCTCATAGTAGGTTTCCCACCAGTCCTTGACGTGGGGGACGAATTTGAGGAGGGAAAATGTAATATTTTCCCTATTGGAAGAATCATGAATTCAAAAATATCCTTCTAAGAAATTTAACCATTTATCTATATCATCTACATATATCTTGCCTCCAAATATGGGGATGTCAAAGTTGACTTATAACTTAAAGGGAGTGGCACCTCCATATTGGTTATTGGATTAAGATGTGTTGCTTGTGGGTAGCCTCCAAAGGATCTAGGAAAAGTTCTCCATAATTGTGTTCCTTTATCGCTCGAGGTATTATTTGAGAAATATTTTAAAAGGATATGCTCCTCAATCATCTTTATTTTCTTCCTCCATGGGAGGCCATCAAGGTTTGTGAGGTTTGTATTGTAACAATTCAACTGGATCGATCCCTAGCTCCTTATACACTGACATCGTTGGGGACATGCAAAGAAAAATAGATAAAGAGAATACCTTTCTGATACCAATGATCCATAAATATGCAATAATGCAACATAATACAGATATAAACATAAACAAAGAGATGCAACAAAAATAAATTACTTTTTCATTAATATCAAAGAACTATAATATGCTTAGATACAGAGTGGATATAAAGTAGCTCAAGTGATGGTAGCTTATATCTAAGAAGAGATGTGGCAACTACATGCCTCTAAACTGTATTAAAATGAGGCTGAAGGGCCCTTTTATTATTTAATGTCAAATGGAATCCCTAAAAACCAAAAAATTAACCGTAGGAGATGGAACGCCAAGAGTTTGTGGGCACCATTGGGGTTAGTTAGGTAGCGAACTTCCTAGGTTCGCAACTTGGTCATATGATATTTTTTTGTGTGTATGATACCTTATTATAAATATATCTCTAAGTACAACAATATTTAGGACAGGCACCTCCCTATGGCTACAAGCATGCTTCTAACATCAAGAAAACATCATTCAAGGCTCAAAATAACTCTAAAAGTTGAAGACCTGAAAAACTACTAAAAATAGTAGACTATGATATAAACAAGGAGACTGACGAAATCGACTAGAGGTCTAGGTGGAATAGGTGAGTGGCCACTCATATCCACCTTGATCAATCCAATCTTTTTCAACATCAAATATTCGACATTGTTATTATACCAAATTGGTACAGATTATACAAGAAAAAAATTGTCAAGAAACACCATCTTTACTTCCAACAAATCTAACAAACGACTCGCGTAACAATATCCCATGTAAGTCACATAGAACAAGTAACAAAATCAATTAGAGAGAAGGGACGAATGCAAATTTTAGTACAAACATTTACTAGATAGGAAGCGAGATGGTGGGAAACTCATTCATCTCGACTACAGACATGGATGATTGAGACACCCTATTTTATTCAATGGTTTGGAGGAAAAAAATTATATGTGCAAGAAAATATACCCACTTTCAGTGCTTAGAAAGATCGTATAGAACATATCAAAAATTGCGAGTAAGAATGACGAAGAACTGGTTATAAATACAAATGTTTTTGGTAACAAATGTTTCCAAATACCTTAGATGATCTACCAAATAAGTGGTATAAGTTAGAGGAAGCATGGTGAAAATCACTCCAATGGAAATAATTAAAGGAAAATTTATATAAGGATTTTGAATTCAAACAAGAGGAAGTATATTTAAAAGACACAGTCCAAAAAATTAAATAATTCTTTAGAGAAAAACCATATTATCAACAAAAATTAGTTAATGTTTATATAACTTGCAACTATATACCTTGTAACATAGACCAAAATAGATCTAGTTGATTCGAAATGGAAGAATTTCCCATCGATGGCCAAAGCTTTTCTTTGAATAAGCATCATCTTGAAAATCACAACAGAATTCAATAAGTATACAAAGTCGCTAAACAAGACATAGAGAAAATAGATAAGCTATGCTTTCATCCAACTTAACAAGAAGTAAATGTTTGGGAACAATGACTTGATGAATGAAGAGAACTTGAGTGGATGGATGCAACTATCAAAATACGAGAAGTAGACGTATGAAATTATAACTGGAAAAAAATTTCTTGATGTTAGGTCCCTATAATACTAGTGTATCCCCCTTATTTTTATTGTTATTGTAGCCCCCTATTATTATTGTTGTTCCCATGTATCCCCCATATTGCTATTATTGTGGCCTTACATTAATATTCTTATGTAGACTCTGATTATATTGTGACCCCTTAGACTCCTATATATACCAAGGACGTCTTATCATTTTTATCATCCAATAATTATTCATTTCTGTTATTTAAAGGATATCCCACCTCGAAGAGGATAATTTTAAGTCATTTATCTATATTTTCTTCTATTTTGTGACTAGTTATATACCATTTGGTATGAGAGCTTTGGATTCTAAGGTTTCACTACTTCAAGCATGTCATCTTGGAATTTTCACTATAAATATTTTTATAAGAAGATTCAGAAGCTGAAATTTTGTCCATGTGGAGCCTATATATTGGTGAAATTCATATATAAATTTCAGATCTTGTTTCTCTATATTTTATGGGATATGGTCTAAAGAGGTTATGGTTTCTTCACGCTCCATAATTATGTCTCACACTAGTGTCTTGGGGAAAATCATCATAACTATCTCTACGAGCACCAAATTTGAATCTCATAAAAATTGACTAAAATAGCATGGGTTGTATTTTCTTAGTGTATTATTTTTAGGTGCTAATGCTGAAATAGTGACACATGGAATTTTGTAAAAGATCCCTCTATTGAACCATTCTATAACTAGGTCATTGTGGGATATTAGACATAAATTTATCTTGAAGCATCCAATATCAGTCTAACTTTTGGCGTTTAAAAGGAGACACATAGGGATAAAATAGAACAAAACTCCAGACCTTGGATAGTCGAAATTACGGAGTTCCAACCATTTCAAAATGGAGCTCCTAAAAGAAAGAAAAATGTGTGTATTTAGAAACAAAAATGGATAGTTTATTTTTATAAATATCAATTGAAGTGATTCCAAGGGCATACTGAAGCATAAATATCAATATTTTATTCTAAAATTCCTCCCAAAAAAATATTCTACACCCATTAAACCCTCATAAATATCTAATATGATACATGAAGAGGAACAATTGTAACATGATATGTGAAAATTATGGGACCAAGTGCAACAATTTTTTCTCTCTCAAATACCCTAAAGGTCATAATTGCAAATACAATAAAGGTCATAAGTGTGTTGCGTAGAAACTATTTACATAGATTGTGAAGAGGAGGAAGAAATGGAATAAGAGACATCAAATTAGGATAATACACACTAGGAACCAAACCCAAAGAAAGAATAAATGAATCCAAGAATATCTTGTAATGCATTGGCAAGAATTACCACTCCTGAAACTTTCAAGATAGAAAGATATATAATGAAGAAAAAGGTAATAGTGATGATTGATTTGAGTAGCACCCATAATTTTATTCATTGTAAGATATAGCAAAGGAATTGAATTTATTTCTATATAAAGCACCAAAGTTTGAAGTGATGGTTTGGAATGGAGGAACTATAAATTGCTATGGAAAATTCCATAATATCAAGATAACCATGGGGGAATATGCATTGAATATTCCAATGATTTCCATTCAAATCTGTGGTGTTGATGTTGTACCAAGATTCCAATGGTTACATCATTGGGGATGATAGCTTTTAATTTTAAAGAACGTTTATTGACATTTTTTTGGGAAGGAAAGGAAGTTTAATAAAGGGGTATCACAGGGAAACTAGGAAATATAATAAAATATAATGTCATGACAAAGCTTGAGAAGAAAGAAAAATGAAACATAATTTCATAATTATGCTCACAGAAGTTCAAATATCAAATTCATCTATTTCTCCAAATCTCCAAAAACTCTTGAATAATCATTCGAGTGTATTTGAAACTCCCAAAGGCCTCCCACTTTTTCGTGATCATGATCATGTTATTCATTTGATTCGAAGAGATGTTCCTCCAAAAATCACGCCTAGCAGATATCCCTATGCCCAAAAGAGTTAAATTGAACGCATGGTTAAAAAAATACTAAAGGTGGGTATAATTCAACCTAGTCAAAGTTCTTTCTCTGCTCCAGTAGTATTTGTGCACAAGAAGGATAGATCATGGCATATGTGTTTGAATTATAGGGAGCTCAACGAGCTCACCATTAAATATAAATTCCATTCTTGTCATTAATAAATTTTTGGATGAATTACATGGGGAAATTTACTTCACCAAGATGGATATTTGTTCACGATATCATCAAATTAGAATTAATACTAAAGACATTTTGAAAGCAACATTTAGAACTCATGAGGTTCATTTTGAATTTTTGGTCATGCCTTTTAGACTTACTAATGCACCTTCCACATTTCTAGGTTTGATGAATTCCATTTTCAAACCCTTCCTTAGATAATTTTTGTTAGTACTTTTGGATGATATATTAGTCTACGAAAATTATTGGAAGGATCATGTTCAACATGTTTATAGGGTGTTCAAACTATTAGAGGAGAAACAATAATTATATGCAAAAACCTCCAATTTTTTATTTAAAGAACATGAGATGGAATATTTGGGTGATATTGTATCTCATGGGGGTGTTTAGGTAGATCCTACAAAACTTAAATCCATTAAGGAATGGAAAATCCCCAAAACCATAAAGGATATTCGAGGATTTCTCAGGATGACATGGTATTACTGTAAGTTTTTTAGGAATTTTGGGATAATATCAACACCTCTAACAACATTACTCAAGGAAGATGCATTTTATTGGATTCCATAACAAACTAAGGCCTTTGAAAATATTAAAAAGGAAATGTTCCAAGCAGGAGTCTTAGCTATGAAAAAATTCACAAAATCCTTTATTGTGGAATGTGATGCATATGTAAATGGAATTGGTGTTGTTTTAATGAAATAAGGAAGACCCTTTTATTTTGAAAGTCATCCAAACAAAGTAAAGTATTTACAAAAAACTATTTATGAGAAGGAAATGTTGGAAATACTACATGCACTAAAGAAATTGTGACCTTACCATGGGAAGACACTTAAAGGTAAAATAAAATCATGATAGCCTTAAATAATAATTGGAACAAATATTATCTTCAGAAGAGTAGCAAGGATGGGTAAAAAATATGTTGGGTTATGACTTTGAAATCGTTCACAAAAATGGGAAGTAAAATGTTGTTGTAGATGCACTCTCAAGAAAGGATAAGGATGTGGAAGCAATGCTTTGCGCCATTTATATTATCGAACTTGATTGGACAACTTAGGCAATGGATGAATGGATTGCTTATATATTTGTAAATATTTCCAACTCAAACAAAATATTGTCTTGGAATTGCACACCTCCCCCTTAGGAGGGCCCTCCAGATTTTAAAAAAATACCATAGGGTCACGAAGTAATTTTTTTGGGATGGCATTAAATTTGATATTCAAAAATTTGTGACGAAATGTTTGTTTTTCAAAAGAAATAAAGTTGAGACAATTAAGATCCAAGGTCTCTTACAACCTTTAGCCATTCCAAGTCTGTGTTGGGAGAATATTTCAATGGGTTTTATCACAAGTTTACCCAAGTGTAAAGGAAAGAGTGTCATCATGTTGGTAGGTGATAGAATTACCAAGTATTCATACTTTTGTGCATTATCTCATCCTCTTAAAGACAATACATTTGCTACTACATTTATGAAAACAATTCAAAAGGTACATGGAAACCCAAAGAATATTGTAAGTAGCAAACATCCCATTTTCACTACAAATTTTTGGACATAATTATTTTCTTACATTGGTACTCAATTGGCTCATATCTCATCCTATCATGATCATTCTGATGGGAAAACTTAGATAATGTACAAATATTTGGAAGGAAATATTTGTTTCTTTGTATCTGATAAACAAACACAGTGGGTCAAGTGGTTGCCTCTAGTTGAATGGTAGTATAACACTTCCTTCCATATTGTAAAAAATATTACCCCATTTATGAAACTTTATGGATATCATCCATCATCCATGATATCATATTTAAGAGAAAAATATAAGGTTCAAGGAGTGCAAGATCACATCTAGCATTAACAAAAAATTCTCCAACTCTTCAAGGATAACCTTACTTTGGCGCAAAATCAAATGAAACAACAAGAAGACCAACATCGCAGGGAAATAATTTTGTATTTAAATGCTAGGATTTATTTACTGTCACAACCATACAAACAAATGTCCCTCAAGAAAGCTAAGAGGGATAATAGATTATCACCCAAGTGGTATGGTCCTTACAAGGTGTTCCAAAATATTGGTACTATGGCATAGAAATTGGAACTTCCTGTATCTTCCTGAGTTCACTGAGTTTTCCCTTTTTCATACTTAAATAAGATTACCGGTGACAAGCTCCTAGTTAAAACAATGTTTCCGAAACTTGAAGAAGAAGGAAAAATTGTATTTGAGCCTTGAGCAGTCACAGAAATCAGAACTTGACAGTTACAGAATCGATTACTTTCAAAGTATCTCATTAAGTGGTAGAACGTACCTACTGAAGCTTCCACATGGGAGGATGATAATTTTATACATAAGTATCTGTAACTACTAAATCATTGAGGACAACACTATTTTGAGGGAGAGGGGTATGTTAAGTAATACTTGTGTATCCCTCTTATTGTTATTATTAGTGTAGCCCCCTATTATTATTTATGTGCCCATGTATCCCCCATATTATTATTGTTGTGCCCCATAGAAGCTCGTTATTCTTATTACTGTGCTCTTAGAGTATTATTGTTATGTAGGCTCTCATTATATTGTGACCCCTTATACTCCTATATATACGAAGGAAGTCTTATCATTGCATCATCTAAGAACTGTTCATTTACATAATCTAAATGAGATTTCCCCCTCGAAGAGGATAATTTTTAAGTCATTCATCTACCTTTTATTTTATTTTGTGTGTTGGTTACATAACACTCAACTTGGTGATTATTCGTTAGAGAAAAAATCACATAATTTGTCGACTTACTTGAATAATATCACGACAAGTTTTTTTGGGACTATAAATGCTTAAAAGTATTAGTCAAGAAAATAAGAGAAATGAAAATCAATGTCATTCATAAAGCTAAACCAATAAAGGAAATACCATAGAAATTAATACATAAATATAAAAGAAAGAAATAGAGGAAATTATTGTTGCTCGTATTATATATGTCATAGAAACATGAGAATGAGCAAGCCCTATGGTTTTTCAACCAAAGAAGCATGTCCCGACGAGGCTACGCATTTGTGTTGACTATAAACGATTATATAAATTAACGATTATATATCCATTCCTAACTCCCTTTGACCAACGAGATTATCAATGAAGTAGTGAGTCACAAATGTTACTACTTCAGATATGGCTTTATATTTTAATGACGAGATAATATACACACTATTAAAATGATCATATTCAATGGATAAGAATAATTCTTGAAATATGTAGACATATACTATTATCCTTCAATATTAAAAAATGTATTTTCACAACGCTCATTGGAATATTATTGAGTCATATTGTTTCAAAGGATGGAATTAAAGTTGATGGAATTAAAGTCGATATGGAAAAAAAAAGGTATTTTTATATTTAAATTTAAATCATCGTTGTAACCAAAAGAAAATTAAAATAGTTTTAGGAAATACACGATACTATAGAAGATTCAGCAGGCATTATTTTGATATAACATTCTCAATAGAAGAAATTTTAAGGAAAGACATTCCTTTCATTTGGTCTCATGAATGCGACGAATCATTGCATATTAAAAAAATAAGTTGGTAGAGGTACTAATCCTCAAATTTCTATTATGATTTAAGCATTTCCATGTCCGTGTCGATGCATCAAATGTTGCAGGTTGCACTTAGAGTAGTATTAGCACAACCCGACAACAAATTAATAGACTGTGAAAACACTTATGCTAGTTGGAAGCACAACAAAGAAGAAAGAAATTACTCAATGACAGAACATGAAGATCTAACAATGATATTAACCCTCTAGTAATTTTGACACTACCTTATCGAAAACCCCCTTATATTTTACGCAGACCACCAAGCCTGAAAATATGTTGTAAACAAACCAGTTCATCAAGGAAGAATTTGTTGATGGATAATCTTATTTTAGGAATTTCGATTTGAAGTTTTCGTCTAGCCTGGTAAAAGAAATGATGGCCCTGATATATATATGCATAGAAATGTAATTAGATGGTTCAATAGATAATAATGAATACATTTGTGTGTCTTTGCAATCTCTCTTTATTGTATTTTTTCATATCTCTGTATGCTTACTATGTAATTTCTTGAAGTCTGTCTACTGGTAATGCGCTAGATTGCAACGACACCTTTGGCATATAAGCTTGATGTGACTCATTCAGACGTATGCTTGGAAATTATAAGATATTGATTTATGTTCTTGATTTATATTTTGTGTATGTGCTTGGATTGACATATCATTTTGCACTTGGTATAATGTATTGGCATGTTCTTAGGCCAAATGGGTTGGTAGAAGGCCTCCCCCCTTCCCTTAAGCTCATGTAATCCACCATACATGGCCTACTTACCAAACACCAACTCATGGAATTCATGTGATGTTCAGGTTGAATGGTGCGGATATTTCACCATGTTCCAATGGTGACTATGTTATTTCACTCCTTTGGCAGGGTTGACTGCCCTTCTCTCATTTCATTTGCTCTGTTGTGCTTATGGCTGCAAGTGGCTCTGCCTTTGTGGGGATATTAAGGATTCACCTCTATTACGGACAATTTTAAGGATGGAAAATTATTTTGAAGTTTAAAAAATTGGCGAATCTCACTAGTCCCTAATATGAAAACTATAAAATGTTTATTGATGTATTTGTAAAATTATTCAAATTTATAATGATATTATATATATTGTATATATAATGGTGGAGATTTTTAAGTTAAAATACTTTTATATTGTAAACTTTGGGCGAATCATTTTTATAAAAAAATGGAAATTTGCGAATCTTTTTTTTGGAAAAACCATGGAAAATTAGCCCATCTGCGAATATTAGCCCCTAAAATTTTCCATGACCCCTATCTTCTTTGTAATTTTTTATTAGCCAAGCATTAATCATATTCCTCTAAACGTAGGTGACATCGTCTAATTACGGAATTTGGTTTCCGAGTGAATTGTATATGGTGAGTAACAAAATATTACAGTAAGAGTTTTGATTGTAGTCTCGATTTTATTTATTTATTTATTTTGTGGCTTTTTTTTTCTAACAAGTCATCATATGTGTCTTGCATAGGTTGAGGGTTTGGACTGTTTAATAAGGTCTCGGCCAGAAATTTTCCAAAGTGTTCACTCCTTCGATGCATTTTTTCTTTCATGGCAACTTTGGGTTTGGTTTGGTTATAGATGGCTCCACTAGAGTATCAGTTCAAGCTATTAGTTTTTCACTTCCTTAACTGTTATATGCCATTTAATAATTTTTTTACCAATTTTATTCTTTGTAAATATGTCTAGCTCCAAGGAATTGGGATGTCTCCAAATTAAACTGAGGGATATTAAGCTATGATGTTAATTTCCCCCTTTTTCCTTTCAACAGTTGTTAATTGGAATTTCTAACTTGTGGGTATGACTTAATTTCTTATCCTTGTGTAATGGATGGAAAATAGTTCATATCTGAACCCATTGAAACATATAGGTGATATTGTCATGATGATTTTAACTCAAGGCTGAAGCCTACAATCCTAGCCAAGAGTTGTTGCATCTAGTTGATGTTATGAGGGATGAGTTAGATACTCATGGGTTTTAACCTATTTTTGTTTCCTTTGGGGTTATACCCTCACAATGTTTAAGTGATAATGCTTACTTCTAAATTCATCATATACATTCTATATTTCCTTATTACGTTTTGTAAGGGAACTTAAACACATTCCTTTCTCTTTCTATTCCAACTCGTGATATTGGGTGGTTTTTTTAGAAACCCATTTTATAAGTAATGTAGTTCCTCCTTTCTACCCTATTATTTGGGAAAGATATATCAATTCCTAATTGCAATGTTTAACTTCCCTTTATACTCCATTATTCGAGAACTTAGTGTTATTGGGTTTAACTAGTAATTGTATAGTTTCTCTTGCTATATGAGTAGGACCTGTGTTATCCTATTGCAGGTATGTCGTAACCTTGGTAGGAATTCTTCGCAACATTGTTTGAATTCTACTCTAACTTGTAAGGGAGGATTGACTCTACTCATATCCTTTTTCCTATTTCCTAGTGGTTGGATGCATTGTGATTTGTGGTCAAACTACATTTTTCTCTTTGACTTATTTGACTCTTTAGACTAGAGGTTATGCATTTCTATATGGGAATTCATAGGAATTCCTAGACATTACTTTAATGATTAAACTTAGGTTATAATAAGAACCTATATCAATTATTTTTATTTATGGCTTGCTAATTTTTTTGTTGCTACACATTCAAGCGCATTGCACTAAAAAAATTCACTATAATTAATTCACTGGAATTTAGCATAGTTGGCTTGTTTGCATTATGACCTAACTGCTATTAACATCCACTCTTAAGAGTATCAATTTCTTATGTATCATATTATGGTTTTTCTTAGGGATTCAATTCTTATTATTCAACAATATATTTCCCTGTTGCTATGTAAATAATTACAATAATGTATTTTATTTATTTGAATTTTAGAAATATATGTGAAAATATACTTCACGATGGTACTACCTTCTTTTTCTGGATACAATTTAGTAATTCATACATAAGAGTACCCTATTTGGAAAAACTATAACTTTGTTAATTATTCTTCATCTTCTATTTCAAGTAGAACATGGTATGCTATCAATATGACTTCAATCCAAATTTATATATATTTTGTGGTAAAACATACATTTCAATTAAAACATGGTATGCTAGCAATATGACTTCTATCCCTGTTTATATATATTTTTTTGGTAAAAATTACATGTTCTTCTCACTGAGTTTTCCCTTAAGTTTAAAATGATGAGGCCTGAGTCTGCCTTTTATTTATTCTCAAGATCACCCTTAAATTGTTTTCCATTTCCACTTTGTTTTTTCCTCTTGTGAATAATTTCAGAAGCTTGCAAGGAATTTGTTCTCTTAATTTATTTACAAAGTTATAGTAAATAGTGTGATCCCTAGACTATAGAAGCATATTCAATTCTCGCAACCCTCAAGCGTCATATTAAACTTAATCTATAGTATTCTCTATTAACTACATGTTATGTAAAGTCACGTTGGTATCCATAACCTGCCCACCGAGGTACTTAGCCATAAAGCATATTACTAGTGTCCTAGTTCTTAATAATAGATCACAAGAATTAGTTAGCCAAATTACAAACAAATACACACGCAGAAACACCAGCAAACGTGAGACAAAGCTCACACAACTCAATGAATTCATTTGCTCAATTACATCACACTTATATACTAGATTTCAAGTTCTTAATAACATATTACATGCATTACCTATTTTTTATTCCAAGTTTCCTTTAAATAAACTAATTGGTAGTTAATTTTGTTACATGTTTACCAGGTTAGCTTGGAAGAAAACCTCATTGTCGACATAATAGGATTAATTAGTTTTTTTTTTTTTTTTTTTTGGCACAAAATACGTGTCCTTACTATATAAGATTTAATTATATCTACCTTAACACACCCCTCAACACAACCCTCAAGAGAGTCTCTAATGGTGCTCCTTCCACATTTGTATTATAGGAAAAAATTGTGGGCATTTCCATAGTTTACTTTACCTCTATCCTACATGTCATCCACTGGTTAGTATTTACACATATTTATCATTAAATAAATTACTTTATGGGCAATTAATTCCCATAGAATATCATTATTCATACACCTTTGTTAAATAATTATGGATTCCCTCTTTAATATGTGAGGGCAGTGTCTGCCCATATTTAACATAACTCTTCCCTTAAGCTAGTTTCAATAATCATCGACCTTTAAAGTTCATTAAGGTATCAGTAAGAAGAAATAAAACAAAAACAAAAATTCCAATAAAAAACCACACAAAATCTGTTGGGGAATGCTATAATAAATAGTACATTTCTCCCCACTAATTAGTTTCACTCCAATCAACTCTACTCTAGATGAAACCTTTTGATTACTAATTCTTCTTATCCACATAAATAAAAAAAATTCATGAATGTATATAGCTACTTATTGGTTTATATTTCTTTTTTCTTAACATTTTTTTCTTAGCAGTGTCCTTTTAAGGTCTGTCCATATTTTTTTCATTAAGTATGCTTAGGTATTTACTTTTCCTTCTTAAATTTTTATTCAACTTAGAATTTATGTTTAGTTAACATTATTTTTTCACTTAATATAATGTATCTCTCCAATGTTGTTGTTAGCAAAATTTCTCTTTGGAATTTTGGGACTACTTTAGAAGGTCCACTTAATAATTATTAGGGTAATAAGAGGTCCACTTTAATCATGTGCCATTTAACATAACTTTCAAAAAAAAATTATTCATCATGAAATTTATTTTCATAATCAGCCATCTTAAGTCATGATCCCACAACCAAATTAATATAAGATACAAATTTCTTCAAAGGTAATTTCAGGAAAGGTATCACACTTATTAAAATAGCTAACAAACTAAGATTGACTCCTACCATACTACATCCTGTAACTAGCCTGTGTGAGACCACCACACTATGGCCACATATCTTTGTATTCAGGTATTTATTTAGAGGATATTGTGTTTTGGTGAGTTCTCATTAGGAATACTTATATAATATTAAGCCGTACAATTGATTATCACAATTGTCACTGGACGCACCATCAGTTTTGTCCCACTGACGGCTGTATTTTTCGTTTCATCATGAGGTAGACTTTCCTTCCATATTTTCTCATAATTCTTCCATTTACCTTGTTATGTTTGTTGTACTATTAATCCGAAAATCATTATGTCACATGATTACGATATGGCTGAGAACCCTACATTGTACATCCCTAAACTAAAGGTTGTCATGTTGATAGAATACAATCTATTATGAAATTCTGTTCTTCACCATAGAGAGATCAATATAATGAGAACAACAACAACCAGGAAACGAAGACAAATTGGCACAATTTTCTTATTCCAAAACCATATTTTCCTGTGTATCTGAGTACCTTGATCCTGAAAATACTAAGCCTAGAACTGAAGTTGCTTTGTTTTATCAACCATTACCTCTATCTTCTCACCGCGATCAAGGATTAAAGACATCTTCAATGAGAAAATGCATGATGTTGATTGCCAAATGTGAACTTATTGTTGGTGGCCAAGGGCTTTTAGATACCGTGGTAAGCTATGGTGGTAAAATTCCAAGTGAATGTTGTGTAATTGGTTAATATGAACATCCATCTCAAAAAGAAACTACAAATGAGTGATTTATCAACCATTCTTTAGATCTAAATTCAAGTGAAATGTTGCTGTTTAGGCCCTCAGTAACCAGAAAGAAAATGTCTAAAGAAGAATTCAAAGGGCATAGAAGCTTCTCGAGACTCCCTCTTCTGTGAGAAGATCAAAAAGGTTGGAAATTGCCTTCTCCTTGACCTAGATAGCTTCATATGTAGAAAAATAATTCTAGATTATCCAACCAAAGATTGAAATATCCTAATACCTTTGACATCCAATGTATGCATGAGAGAGTTTGTTGTTACAGGGATTAATGCCATTAGTAATTATCCAACCAAAGATTGAAATATCCTAATACCTTTGACATCCAATGTATGCATGAGAGAGTTTGTTGTTACAGGGATTAATGCCATTAGTGTAAACCAGGAGAATAATCAAAAAGTTGTTTTTCTTAGCAAATTGGGCATAAGTACTTAGGTACCATCATGTAGGCATGCATACTGCTCCCTAATTCTATTTTATAAGCTGGTATAATGGACGCTTGCGAGGCCCTTCTTTGTTATCAATGTTGTAAGTGTCTCTTTATACCTATGTTTGTCATCATAATTATGTATACGTAAAAGTCGACAATCCTTGGTAAATGTGTATGGTAAAGTAAATAGGTACTTGAGAGCTGGTACACCCGCTCCAACAACATATCTCATGTATAAGTATACGCTAAGTTCAATGCAAATACATAGTGGATTCCGTTCTCAATATTCTGTCGTTCTTTGTGTATATCTGTGTGTTCTTACTGAGTTGTAAAGATTTGTGTATATCCGTGTGTTCTTGCTGCGTTGTAAAGATGTAGCCTGTTCCAATGCTAGACTAATATCATCTTGGTTCAGTTGCCATTTGTAAATGAGTTTCGAACTGTAATAATACAAAGACTGTGAGAACTTGTAAAGGAGAAAAACTAAGAGAAGGAATAAAATGGAGAAGCTGCAAGATCAATTTTTTTTTTAGAACTGCAAGTTAATCTTTGTAAATGTTTGTGGATGTTGTTGTGCTAAAACCTAAGAATTTCTATCTCGGAAAAGTTTGATGCTTGATTGTTCATGATGTCGACTGGGGACGAATATGCGAGAAAAGAAAATGAAGATATCAATCTGCCAATAAATATTTGTTCTATATAATGTCGCTTGGAAAGTTGCTTAACTTTTATTGCGTTGTTCTCTACAAAGAGCCCACTTTGTATTTAAAGAAATCTTAGATTCTTCTCTAGTATTTATTGTTGGTTATGAACATTTTTAAGAGTCGACTCCATCCAGTTGAACGATGTTAAAGTCAAAAGATGCCTTGAAGGATTCAGTTCTTATTGGTCACAAGACCCACGATACTTTCCATAAAAAGTGGATTCATATTGCAATTAACATGGTGGAGTTGTTGTAGGGAGTATGGTTATTAAGGCAAGGGGGCATCGAATTCAAATTTATTCCCAATTTCATGGCTACGTACAGAAACAAAAATACTTGGAAATCGATGATTGCATTATTGATCCCAGATTCAGAACTTAGATGGAAGCGCCACGCTGACAATATTATGGTAGACTCATATTTGTATGATGGACGACTCATATTTGTTAAGTCCACGTTCAAATAGTTAGAATGCTCGGTGTTCTTGGAAACTCACTGTCCAATGTATAATTCCTTTAACCAATGATCACACGTTGATTTATCATGTCGACTATAAAACCCATACATATTCATTTCATTTCAAAACCCATACACATTCACTATAAAAGAAAATAAAACAAAAACAAAAAAAATTCTGCAATTAAGAGTGAAGCGAAACGTCCGGATACCGCTTCAGCACTTGGGGAATCAGTTGAAGGCGAGGATCGTCAGGCAACTTCTGTTGGACGTGGAAGAAAGAAGCATCAACACCGGTGGCTGCAGAATTATGGTTGAATCGTGGTAGTTGGGACTCATGTTTACAGACTCTATTGCAGGAATATTTTCCCCTATGAATATTAGACCCTCTGAGTTTTTTATATATATACACTTTAATTTCATTCAACCATGACTACCCAAGATGGATAATCATGCAGGTAATGGCTAATGAAGAAACAACCACATTAGAAACATCTTGCTTACACAGAGCCATGAGGATTGGTTCGACAAATTGATGAGAAGTGGGAGCATATGTTTTATCCATTTGTTGCTGGTTGTTTTTAGAAGCACATTTTACAACCCAATATGATGTGTAACTCTTAAGTGTCTCGTAAAAATAATTAATTTAAATGTTTTATATAGTTATTTAAATAAAATAATAAACACATAAGATAATTGTATTGTAATTTTTTTTTTTAAGTCAATACCATTTAGTAAAATAAACTAAAAGGGTTAATTCAAGATAGAATACAAAATATTCATCTAAAATATTTTAATATTTATTTTAATTAAGTATATGTAAAATGATATTTGAGAGAAAACCATATCTTATGGATATATTAAAATCTCTAAAGACTTAAATATTTCCACTTCAAAGTTGTAATATTTGGACATTTTGTTATCATGCCATGTAAAAAATATGATTAAATCTAATATTAATATAGATATATTATAATATTAATATTATAAATTTAATAACCTAGGATTAATACAATATTAAATTTGTTATACTATAATAGATATTAATATCATGATATAACTCTAGATATATATAGGAAGGAAGAACAAATAGAGGTGGAGAGATAGAGGGAATAAGAGGATGGGAGAGAAAGGGATAGAGGGGAAGGATGAGAGAGGACTTAGAGAGAGGATGAGAGAGGGAGGGACAAAAAAATGGAGTTAGAAGGAAAGAGAGGGAGGGAAGAAGAATCACATAGAAAGAGAAAAGTGGAAAGATAGAGAGGAGTGACAAGGGAGAGATGGAGAGAGTGTGTATTTGTTTGGGGTGAGATAGAGAGATAAAGGAGAGATAGAAACAATAGGGGGAGAGAAGGAGAGAAAATGATAGAGTTGGAGGGTAGAGAGAGAGACAAAGGCAAAGATAAAGATATGAGGAGGAGAGAAAAAGGGAGGAATGAGAGAATGGGAGAAAGAGATGGAGAGAGGAAGGGAGAAAAAGAGGGATGTATGAAGAAAGACATAGAGAGAGAGAGAGAGAGAGAGAGAGAGAGAGAGTGATAAGGGAGATGGAGAGAGGGGGTGAGAGTAGAATAGGAGGGAAGAGAGATCCATGGGGAGATATATATATATATATATATATATATATATATATATATATATATATATGGAGAAAGAGTCCATATATTTTGGGGGTGAAATAGAGAGAGAAAAGAGAGATAGAGAGAGAGATAGATAGATATGGAGGGAGAAACAATGTGTGTTTCAAGGGGGTGGGGTGTGAGATAGAGATACAAAGAAGGAGATATGTAGGGAGATATGGATATAGTATGAGGGAGGTAAGAAGAAAGATACAGAGAGAGAAAAGCGGATAAGGAGAGAGAGGGACTAAAGAGAGATAGAAGGGGGAGAGAGGGAGAGGAGGAAGAGAGAGAGAGTGAGGAAGAGGAATAGGGAGGGAGAGGTATATAAATATGGAGAAACAATGTGTATGTTTTGGGGGTGATACAGAGAGACAAAGATATATATATATATATATATATATATATATATATATATATATATATATCTTTGTCTCTCTGTATCACCCCCAAAACATACACATTGTTTCTCTGTATATGTGTGGAAGGTGTAGAGAGGGAAGAAGAGAGATATATACATAGGAAAAGTTATATGGTTATGAAGAGAGAAAGTATGTGTGTTGGGGGGGGGGGGATGAGATATGGAGACAAAGTAGGAGATATGGAGGAAGATATAGATATAGATGGAGGGGTGAGAGAGGGAGGAAGAATTCTTGCAATAGATGCATTGATTTCAACGTAGATTGTGATTTCTAATCGTATTTGATTTCTTATATTCAGGGAAAATTTGAAGGGATAATATTTGCAAGTAGGCTAATTTTCCATGCTTTTCCAAAAGCTAAGATTGGCCAATTTCCAGTTATTTCTATAAGTTTCTCACCCAAATTTTATTGTATAAAATTATTTTACAGAAAAAACCGTCAATGTTTTATATAGAGTATTATAAAATTACTATGAATCTAAGTATTTTTACAAAAACTACCCCCAAACATTTTGAAAATTTCTTATTAAGGACTAGTAATATTCGCCAATTCTTCTAAACTTTAAGATAAATTCCCGTCCTTAAAATTTTCCGTGCTTTCATTGAATGAGATAGCCTGAAGGAGAGGGGAGAGGAGGAATGAAGAGAGAGATAAGAATATTAGTGAGATAAGGGGTGAAGGGTAAGAGAGAGGGAAAGGGAGACACAAAGATGAAGGGTGGAGAGAGGGGGCAGAGAGAAGGAGAGAGGGAGGGAGATAGTGACAAGGTCGGAGAGAAAGAGAGTGAGATTGAGGGGAGAGAGAGGGAATTCAGAGGGAAAGGAATTTAGAGAGAGGAGGATAGAGGGAAGTATAGAGAGGAGGATAAAGGGAGGACAAAGACATGGATTTCGAAGGGAAGAGAGGGAGGGAAGAAGAAATACATATAAAAAGAAGTGGATTGAGATAAAGAGGGATATTGTTTATGTTTGGGGGTGATATAGAGAGACAAAGGATGAGAGATGGAGGGAGATATAGATATATATGGAGGGGGGAGAGAGGGAAGAATATTGCTTGCATTAAATTCATTGAATTCATGGTAGATGGTGATTTCTGATCATATTTGATTGCTTGCACTATATATATTGTTTTAGTGTAGATGTTGATATCTAATGATATTTTATTTCTTAAAATAGATGCATTGGTGTGAGCCCTGGTATTGCGCCAAGAGTGATGAAAGTCCTAGAGGCTACTCCACTTTTCTTTATCAATTCAGGGTTCGTACAAACCTGGAGGTGACAATGCTATATACACAGTAGATGAATTCTACTCATGCCATCCTCCTCTAGGTTCTATGATGAGGCGCTACTACTAGGGTTACCTCTAGGAAACGAAGTGTATCACACTTTTGAGTAAAAGATAAGACTGCAAACAACTCATGACCATTATTCTATCAGCAAGGAAAGAAACTATTCTAGATCATAATTACACACTTAGCTATCTGCAAGAAAGATAAATTCACACTTAAGCTAAAGTGAGAAATAAATTTAAACTAAGTGGCATTCATGATTTCAATTTCTAAATTGAACTTGCAGAAAGGGAAACTAATCTTGGCACACATGCTAAAACAAATGACTGATGGAACTCTATCTATATCATGCTTAACTATTATGCTTAACAATGCATCTATCAATGAACTAACTATGCTTTTAAATAACTCTATTTAAAAAAAATTAATAATGCACTGAGGTGACCTAAGACGGTCTTGGACTCATTGTTTTAGAACTAGAGGTGTATTGGAGGATATGCCAGGTCTAGATGAGGTGAAAGAGAGGTTTTGGGCTAAAGGAGTGACTGGTTGGCACTGCTACAGGATTTTCTATAGGATTTATGGTAGTGCCCTAGGATGTCCTGAAATGCTACAAAAAATAGGCCGAGGGTAGTTTGAGGCCAGAAATGGAGAGGAAAGGGGTGGGAGAGGTGGAATTAAGGTGTATCTAGGTGTATGAAGGGTATCCAACCCATTGGTCAAGATCATAACTTCTCTCAAATCCTGTCTTGCACCCCCAAGGTGGCACTTAGTGTTGTGGTGGAGTTTTGCAAAGAAAGGGTTGAAAGTGATTTGGTCGGAAGCTAGTTGATGAAGGGTGAAAACCGAAGCTAATGTTGTTGGGGGAGTCCTCCTTTTCTACTCTACTCAAACCTGTAACAAAACTACGTATTCATGCATTCATCATTGACAAATCTGTCATGAAAATGCTGGAAAAGATGAGTTGAATTTAAAAAAACCTACCTATGCACTTGAAACAGAAAAATAACTCTGGATTTGGAACATGTTCATGATAAACAAAGAAACCTATCTAATTTTTCCACAAAATTATAAACCAAAAGAAATTTTAGGTATGTGTTGAAGATATACCCTCCTCAAGCTGCAATGGAAGAGGGTAGAGAGGGAGTATTTAACACACAACTTTTAAGTTTTATAAACTATTGCAACATGAAATGTAAAGAAAGTAACTGCAACAACCATAAACTATACGAAAACTAACCACAACAACCATTAAATATAAAAATACTATGAAATGTGAAGAGATTCACTATAGAAATATTAAATGTAAAAAAAAAATACATAAGAGAGACCTAGGCCAATGGATTGGTCCCTAACCAAAAGCTCAGCTCCCTGAAACAAACTCAGTAAATAAGAATATGGATACTTATTTCATTTCATAACCAGTCTAGTACAATACATATGAAAGTGACAAATGTCTTGTACAAGAGCTAATAATGCTCTATCTATCTCCAAGAATCAAGTTCTAATGAGATATTGCTCTGCCCTATTTATCCTAGAGGGCAGCTACTAACAACTCCCTAAAAAGTAGGTGATTTGTCTCCTTGGAACTCAAGAGAAGTGCAACTTGGATCCCTTGATCTTCTACTTGCTTGTTTGGCCTTGATTTCGAGCTATTGGAGGAGAATCTCGAGGATATGTTGGATGCATTTAGGAGTTAAGTAGGTGGTCAACCCCTTAAAATCACTCATTTCTGTTTACTCTGAGCCGTGATTGTTCTATCTTCCTAAAAAAAAGGCATATTATCTTGAATTTTTTACATTTTAACCGCATTAGGCCCTTGAAGTATTACATCCCTTAATACAACATCTACACTAAGAAACATATGACCCTAATGCAATTAAATCTGAGGAATAGAGAATAACTAGGCTAAGAATGTGACAATTAACCCCTTAAAATTTACCTATTGATGGTGCTCATCATCACCCCCATACCAAATGGTTGCTCATCCTTTGAGAAACTTAATCCTCTTTATTTATCTCTTTTAGTGCCTTAGTGGCCTCACTAAAATCTCAAGAAATCTGGGAGGGCATTCCCTTAGGAGGGTAGAATCCTTTTCTACCTCATCCCATTCTTCGTTTTCTTCAGCTTGGTATTTTCCTTCACCCAATCCTAGCAGAAAAGGTGCACTGAGTTTTAAGCCAAGCCATTGGATCTTTATTGTTTACATAGTCCTCTTGTACAAAGGTTCCCTTTCTAGGGAACTTCTCAATCTCTCTAAAGTATGATGCTCCATGATTCTTAGGCTAAGAGGGGGGCCATTCCATCTTCTCTGAATTTCCATTAAAAATATTGGGAAAAATAATGAGAGGGGGTGGAAGGTTGAATCACTATTTACAAATCACATAAATTTTTATTTTCTTTTACTAATTTCTATACGCGACTTTAATTAATCCAACTAGTGTATGTATGAAACATTCTTTAAGGAAACTTGCATATTCCCAGTGAACTTATTTTTCAGATAAATATTTAATTAGACTATTGCATCATTCATTCATCAGAAATTTGGTACGAAATACACATGTGCATTAAGAATAGAATAAATCATCACACATAAGAAACATACATGCACACCAGGATTTAAGTTGGAAGCCCAATTTGGAATAAAATCTTCGATGTTGTCGTCTTTGTCTTCAATATTTATTATATAGAAAAATGCTTACAATATTGTAGTAGCACAGACTCATACCAGCACACGATCACCCACCTGTAGAAGGCTGCAACCTTCTCTCGTTCGACAACTACGACTGAAAGGGAGCTCCAACACCTTGATCTCGTTTAGCAACCACCACTAGAAGGGAGCTTCGACCCCCTACTTTCATTTACCAGCTACTACTAGAAGGGAGCTACAACACGATGATCTGATCACCAGCTCCTACTAGTAGGAAGATTTTACTTCCTCACTAAAGGCTCCAACCCTCAAAACCAACGTGGACCACATTTCATAAATTTTCACACTGGATCCACCGGCTTCAATCCACAACAACTTGTAGGCCTCTTTTCATCAGATTTTCAAACTCGACCCACTACACTCATTTAAGCCCAATACCATACATCAAACTAAAACATATAAATGTAACAATTCATTCACTGAATCATCAATCAACAAACAAGTCATTGATATTTAATCACAATCAACTATCAATGTAATCAATACTCAAACAACCGAGATCTATATGAATACATCATTGACACATATCAACAACACAATAAAAATGATCAGACATTTCTTTCAGCATTCTTCAGCAGAACCCTAGCTTGCACACATGCCTTCCATAATACATATATGTGATTGTAATTTCTTCTTATGAAACCAACTTGCGTAAAGATCTTGGTATTTTTACTGAATATATACGCACCTCTATAGAATCGAACCCATGTGTATACATGCCTTCCTCATGTTGAACGCGTTGATAGATTTGTAAATAATTCAAGAAAACACAACACTTCAAAACTGCAAAATTACTCATATTTTACCATTTTCTACAAAAACCATACGCTAGACCACTGATCTAAACATCTCATAAAAAGATCATGAAAATACATAGTCATTTCAGGTCTAGAGATCCTTATCCATCATTGTATTCATGATTTCATCATAATATCAGATCTATATATTGATTATATCCCATTCCATGCAGATATAATTCACATTGAATTATTCATTCAATTCACATCCTCATTCACACCTAGAACTATGATATTCACCTCCTTATATAGTTTAAGCCTTAACCAATACCATGAGCCAAAACCACACAAGCGTCAATGGTATTCTTGGAATGGATCAAATAACAATTAGTACACTCAATATTTTGGGCTAATTCCATGGTAAAGACCCCCGTTATTATTAAATTATTGGGATAGAACATACATGACTTTGTTGCTTCGAACCTGCGTGTATACACGACTTTTCCTTTACTAACGCGCATATAGTTCTTCAATTATGTACTTTATCCATTTTCAGATTTTGATACGAAAAACCTCTGTCCCATCATACTGTCATTTTGTTCCATCACTTTTTCAAATTTGAGCTTATCCAAAAACCATATACTTGGTATTTTACAAGTGGGTTTCCATCAAGGACAACACATGCATCATAATGCCAAGAATCTCCCACTTTGGACTTGATGGCAACCATGTTGGTGTTTTATCACCACAAACTATAGATACATGATAGACACCTCAATGTAAGAATTAATCAAACACCAAGTTACTCTCCCCCTTTTACATCAAGGGAAAAGGGTGCACCAATGCTGAAACAAGGTTTTTATTTCCTTGAATAAACACAAGTTTAGTAGATCTGATGTGCACTATACTGACCATGATCCCCTTGAGCACAAGCTAAATCTTCAGATAGATTTTCAATGAAGTACATGAGTCTATAAATCAACTGAGTATGACCTCACCAAGGACTCAAACCAATCACCCATCCAATTCGAATTACATATTTTACTCAACAACCCAACCAAGTAGGTTTACATAATTGAAAAAGTCCATACATGACTGAATATGGCAATGTTTACATCATAGGTCACAACATGACCCTTACATCAAACTACATATATTAATTTTATAACTAATACTAAAGGTACTCAATAGAGAGAGATCGTCGAACGTAATTTAAAAACCATTTTAAACGTAATGCCAAAAATGCACTATACTCTGCAAGGCTATATACAATGCACCCACAAACTTGTTCAAAGTTTTTCAAGGCCAACATTCAAACCAGGTTCCTAAAATTTTCCATAACTTTGTCAACAATTTGTGTAAGTCTTTATGACATGTTCTTGTCTTCGTTGTCTCTGATGCTTACCCAACACATGTTAGTCATTTATATAAACAGTTTGTGACTATGGTACTTGTATGTCATGAATTCATAGTTTGTTCTTTGTTTTCATTAGCTTCAATAAATGTTCATCTAGAAGGCATGTTGTCATCTCATACTAGCTGCAATAAACACATATTAGCTCATACATTCATATAAATTATCCAGCAATGTGTAAAAACATGAAACATATCAATCACCAGAGCACCTCATATAACAAGGACTACACTATTCATGTAACATACACTTAACCAGTAATGGAGCCATGAAAAACCATTCACGTAATAAACACATTAAACCAAAACTTGTGCTCATTGATATTCATTAAATAATCACACTAATTAAGATACACATAATACCAACCATGTCAAGGAATTTTATGTACCAGCCAACCGTAGAAAGGGTTTGAACCAATCCTTTCTCCTAGCCCAATCACCCGTGTGCCATATTTCAGGCCTGAGTTTGGGACTACATGGGATAAACCAAAACATAAGAAAATAGGGAATCCAAAGGAAATCACCTCCACCTTCAAGCCACAAATATTTCACCTAATAACAGGTCTAGAAATCACCAAAACCAATAAAAACTTTTATGCCTCAGGATTTCTACACCATACATAGAGGAGTTCTCATATATGCACCCACCTATCAAGGGATTCCTAGAGAAAATCGTATCCAACCTCAATGCTTGGGATTTTCCTAAGACCACCTCAACCAGGACCCCATATCTCTTGGCATCCAAATCTGAATCAAATAAGTAGCCCACTACATCATGGCTATCTAGGAAATGATATAAGGAAAGGTTGCACATGACTGTTAATCAAGGAAAATATCCATGCCAATGGCAAAAGAATAATAAAAAAACCAATGCTTGAACTGTGCATTCAATTCACAACAACATAATTAAAAATTACATTTTTTACTACATAAAATATTGTTTTTGGCTACTCTTTTTCTATTATTTTGTGCCCTTGGTAACTATTTTTGATGCCTTCCTCTTAGTCACCATACAAATTCCTCTTGCACTCCTTACCTTCCTTCTTGTTCCTTGCTTGTGATGTGTTTCGTCCCTTACATTCCATGTGCCCAAGTGTTTTCACGTTATCTTTCTCTTTTCCCCTAAGTAGAATGCTAAAATGTTGTATCTCTGATTCTATTTTATTTTATTTCCCTTTTCCTTTATTTTTACTTACATCCATATTCTTTTACAATTTTTATACTTTTCTTGTCTCTTCCTCTTCTCCAGCTACCACAGTGTAATTTATTTTATTTTCCTTTAATTCTGTTGATTTTTTATCTCATTTCCTTTCTCGCCTATAATAATTAGTTTCCATTTATTTCCTTTTCCTCTTGCCAATGCCAATTTCAGTAGAAAATAAATAATTAACCACAAGTGGATCCCAATTTAATGTTTTTCCCTCATTTAGATTGGAATACATGTCCCCTAACCTTTGTTTGATTTTTTCTTTCATTATGTCCATACATTATTTATTTACATGGAAATTTAACCCAGGGTTTCTACAAACAACCCCCCCCCCCTCCCCCCACCTTGGGGGAAAATTGTCCTCGGTGTTCTATGAATCTTGTCACAAAAAAAACTATTGGAAAAATGAAAAACATATTGGATATGGAAATTTATAAATAAATTTAGATAAAATATTTACAATGATATATATACATATACCTATGCAAATTTCCTTCAACCAAAAAATAAAAAAGTATATGCGACCCTCAATCTGGAACAAGAAAATATAGAATTTGAAACCTCCACCCTCAAGACCAGTATCATGGATTCACATCCTTCTCTAGAAGTACAAAATCCAATGCAAAAATAAAACAATAAATGTAGAAATCTTCAGTAATGACCTCCACAAAGATTAACTAAATATTGATTTCTTCCCAAGAATTTTGGGGCTTCAACGACTACTATCTCAACCCATAGTCTCCAAGGAACCCAAGTCATTACAGGGATCCAAATATTCTATCCCAACCCACATCCTCTATGGAACCTAAGTTGTTATAGGGTTCCAAAGATTCTATCCCAAACCCACAGTGTCTAGGGAACCTCAGAACCAATCCACTTCACTTCTCTTTTGCTCTCTTTAGAAATTGCTTTCTCTTCCTACCTATCCCAACACATCGTCCGAATCAGTCACATACCCTCCTGTCCGAACACGTATATATCACATGTGCATATACAAAATGTACAACAAAAAAAATTTTCATATTCACATGATACAACACAACAAATACACATGTTACAACACAGCATATACACAACATACATGTTACAACATAACATGTACACAATACACATGGAACAATGCAACATATCCACAACAATATTATTTCACATCTAGAGATCACACCATCTCTACGATGAAATATTTCCTCTAGTGTCTTTACCACACCTTATTGCGCACACCCACAACCCAAAACCCGGGTATGTGGTTCCTTCCATTATCCATGTTTGTCCCAACATGTCACCAATTACATTTCTTTCATTTTTTTGATCTATCCTTCAACATTTCCTCTTCATAGCATAAACATGGGCATAATTATAAGATCATATTATCAAAATCATAAATCATATAGGGCTACCTCTTTCCCAACTAATTCCTCTTACAACCGAGAATCTTTTCATGCCATTTATAACATTATTCTCCCATAAGAATGATCCTTGAAATGAACCTGTTGGTCATAATTGTTTAACATAACTTCATTAATAAATCATTTTCATGAATGTAACACATATTCATATACATATCAAGTAAGTTCAAATTTTAGAGAACATTATTTGGTTGATTTACATGGCTTCCATTTCATTGTCTATTATCTCCCATGGACCCAACTAGCCTTGTAAGTGGTTTATCAGCCCCAAGGGACAACACTTAGTGGAATATATGTCCAATATTTTTACCAAGGATTCCAATGAGTAATTAGTGTGCTTGTTGACATAATAGTTAATATTTTTTGTTATGAAAATAATATAAACACGGGCACATTAATTTAATAATCACATGATAATATAAATAATTAACACGAATAACTTCCAATTGATTATTGGATTCCTCACAAAACATGGAATCCCATCATATAACCCCATTGTATTATCCCAGCCATGCCATTCATATATTCATTAATTTTTATAAGCATAATCAATCATTATTCCACAAGATTAATGATTCCCGATAACAACCTATCAAATAAAATCACATTTCATATACTCAATTGATTATCGACATGTTCTTGAACATATCACATATTCACATAATGTCATACAAAATCAAGATTAAGAGAACCTCTTGTATTTTGTAAAGCACATATTCATTTGGAACAACAGTTTTCAAACATAGCGAAAGGAATTCCCACCTCATTCCTTTATTTTACCTTTTTATGTTTCTACAATTTAGTCTTATTATGTGCTATCACATGCACCTAGTTGTTAGTTATATGAACATAAAACAATCAACTATTACATTGCCATGTTAAAACCAAACATTTTTCACTACAATTGTTCACACATTTCAGTAGTATGTTCCAAGGATTAGTTCATCATGTCTATTAATTTGAAATCATCCTTTTACCAATATTAGTGCTATCAAATTAAGATCATCATTTTACGAAAACTAACAACCATGCCATAATATGCAATTAGCTCATAGTCCTTAGCTATATTTCTACAAATAGCACCCACTGCACTCACGTGCATATCAATTGTCTTAGCACACATTATGTTAGTAGAATTATATTGAAACAATAAAATTCATTCATATAATATCATAAGAAAATACTCACATCATGCACTTAATCGAACATTCAAACAAGAATTTAAGGGTGCATAATTTAAGAGTCATAATCAATAGTTCTTAGAACACATATATGGATAAAACCACTTACTAGTATCAAAATTCTCATTAATGCACTAAAAAATTTGTCATAATATGAATATCAACAATAATAGGTGTAATTGGTGCTCTTCCATCATGAACATCTTATTTTCCATACCCTTGTTCCCTGAAGGATACATAAATAATTTTTAGTTGTTTCAAAATCATGTTGTCAACCTACTCATCATTAACCACTCTTAGTCACCTGAATCTTGTTATGAAAAAAAAATAAGAGCCATTTATGCATGCATATCCGTTGCAATATGCACCTAGGATACGAGCTTCATGGACATTTCATACCATGATTTAATATCTTTTTTATGGATATGTACCTATAAACTAATTCATATATGTGGATATGTTGTTATTCATAAGCTTACGACAACTTTTCAAAACATCAAGTAAAATTATAAACTAGAAGTATTTAAGTTGAGATATTCCACTTCATAATTTTGATTGCATCATTCACACATGAAATTTTGTAATCCGTGTGGATTGCTCTAGTGAATCTAGTCAATGTTCTACATGATTATGAGGCTGCATCGATCCTGGGAATTCTATGAGCTACATACTGAACTCTCTATGCCTTTTGATCATTGTAGATCTGAGGCATATCACCTTGATATGATGGAAAATACTTCTTGTGATGCTCTCCACAACAAGTCTAACACCTCAATTGTTCTCTACCACTTCCTTTATTTTGTTTCTCCATAGGCTGAGACCCACATCCTTTATATCTTGCATTGAACTTCTTATGAGGAGTCATATTTTAATTCTCACACGCATCCTAAGATATTCCTCGCTTCTCGATCCATTTTACTTTAGTATTCTCGCAACTCTTCCAGTCGTTGTTGAACTCAGGCGTGAAATTTTACTATTCATAACAATTCTTAAACTTACTAATGGCTTCTTCCAATGATCGAGTCTCATCAAACTCAATCTGGTCTTTAAATGATTATGGAAATTCATTGATGAACCTTTGAATATTTTCTCCTCCTTGAGATATGCCACATATCTCAATAGCTCTAGAAATTTGGTTGTATATTTTTCATCTAACATGGAACCCATCCTTAGCTCGCAAAATTATTTGATCTTTCCATCATAGTACCTTTCAGATAGGTACTTATTTCTGAAGAGTCTTTCAAATTATTTTTATGTCAACTTCTATTCCTTGTGTTGCCGTTATAGTGTTCGCATTCATGTCAACATGGTATTGGTGTTGTTCATGATATGCCTTATGTTTACCTGATGATGATTATTCTTGCTCATGATGTATGAATAATGTTTGCGTTGATGGTCTTGTTGGTTGGGATTGATATCAACTTGGTTCTAGCATGACTTAGTGGAGGTGATTTTGAGGTTGAGTAATATGTCGCTACTACAGCAGGTTGGATTTCTGCTACAGGTGGTACATATGCTTCTACATGTGACAAAAGAATTGGATTTTTTGCTACATGCATTAAGATGTTGTTACATGTGTTGGAGATGTTTCTAGGGGTGTCAGAGGTGATTTGGTTTGATTTATGTTAGCTTGGTTTATGCTAGATTTATTGGAGCTGACTTATTTTCAGTTCTGTTTTAGAATTTTCTCTAGTTTCCGTGTGCATCTTGAATATTTCATGAGTAGAGTATTACCATGGAACATGTATTCTTGGTATTAGCATTACCATGGTATTGGTATGTGTGTGGAGTGGGTAGGTATGTGATAATAACTTGGTGTATATTGTCTTGCTATTTACATAACCATGGTATTTTCCCATGGGACATAGTTACCAATCAAATAGGTAACTGAACTGGTACCTACTTTTTTGAGGTAGCAAAAAAAGCACCCGATTTTGAAAAGTGGTGATTCAGAATCACCCCGTTTTTTTTTGGCATATATTTGACACTTTAATTTTTTTATTTATGAAGTATGAACATTTGTTTTAAAATGTTAGTGATTTTCATGTTAATTTTGAGAAGTGTTGTTGCATCATCAACCTTTTTTTTAGAGTGGTAATTTTCATGTTGGTAATAAAACATAAAAATAAAATAAGAGAAACATGACAAAAAAAACTCAAATATAAAAAATATATATAAAAACAATAAAAAAAACCAAAAAAAATGTAAAAATAAGATAAAATAAACTTGTAAAAATCAAAATATTTAAATAAAAATAAATAAATAAATAATCAAAAATTAAATAAAAATGGGAAAAAAAAAGAAAGACATAATTTAAAGAAAAAAAACAAAAACTAAACCCAAAAAATAAAAACACATAAAAAACATTTTTTTCGAAGTTATTAAATATATATATATATATATATATATATATATATATATATATATATATATATATATATATATATATATATATATATATATATATATATATATATATATATACAAATTTTTCAAGGTTATTGATGATGATGATGGTGATTAACGTCCACTAAGACCAATCTTTGGCCTATCGGACCTAAAGAAATGAGTTATTTAGTTTGATTTAAGATTTTATTCCTATGCACAAAAAGCTTGGCCAGAAGCCTCCCAAGCTCACTATAATTTTGACATCTTAAAAGGCTAGGAAGGTCAGTATTGCAGCAAAGATTATGAAATTGAGCTCTAATGTGGTTGTATGCGGGGTACTCTAAGAGGAAGTGATTTTCATCCTTGATGTTCATATTCTCACAGAGATGACAGATCCTTTCCATCCATGGTGTTTTAGGAACTATCCAATGACTTGTTTCACTATGGAGCTCATGGGAGTTCGTTCTAATCTTGGCTATATTAATTTTCTTCTTTGCGCCAGTTAAAACGGATAGATAATTTTGATCTTCTAGGGTGGGGTTGATGACCTCCTTATAATATCTTAATTTTCTTTTAGCTGCTAGATCTTTCTCACACCACATTTTTTATTTGAACTTAGAAGTAACAATTTTTTTAATGTTATTAATGTTTTGTAATCCAACATTCGTGTCGATATCCCAATCGTTTAACCAGACCCTGGTGTCTTTATACCAACCTCGTTTAAGCATTAGGTGGTTTTGGCTGGAATTTAAAGCTAGCTTAGGAAGTCTATGGTCTTCTATGCTATTGAGCTTGTGCTTGTACAACAGAAGCCTAGTCATAGCTAGGCTCTCGATAGGGGAAAGACCCATTTCTATAACAAGAATAGTTGACAACAACAAAACTAAATTCTACCCCCAAGGAGAGCTAGCTTCTAATATTTCTCTGTCAGCATTTTCCTTCAGTTAAATCAATTCACCTCCACGTGGCCTCCCACATAGTTTCTTGTAAATTTATTTATCAATTTCAGAGAATTTGATAAATAACACCTTCAGCGAACTTTGGAAAACTTAATTAGATCCCCAAACCTTAATTCCTCCGACTTACATTAATAAACCGACAATCCTTTCAATAACCACTTTAATATATTCTGGGCCCACACATATTCTCGACGGTTCACACCTTTAAACGTTCATACCTTAGATTATCCTTCATGCTACTTCCAAACGCGATCACCGTTCAATTAGCCTTCCTCCAGATCAACGGTGTTCGTCGATATAGCAAGGCCTCCTCAGTTGAACGTTAACGTGCGATGGCATGCAAAAAGGTGGTTTTTTGGGTCCTACCTTATGCAACGTGTCAGCCACTCTATGGAATTGCTCTGATTTCTTGAATACCGCTCGTCACGCAAAGGTGGTGTGATCAAAACCGCTTCCAACCTTTGAACAGTGATTGACCAGGGTTTACGTTGGGTTTACACTATCCTTTCAATTCACTCCAGTTCTCAACTCAGGTTCAAAATTTAGAACAACTATTTCTTTTCAGGTGGGGTTTTCGCCTCAGTTGACTCACTGCGGTGTGTAATTTCGACATTTCGGCCACACAATTTTCATCCCGTATTGAGGTTACAATAATCAGCTTGGTTTCTCACAGGGGTGCACGTCTATAAACACTCAGGGGACTCAACATAGAATACACCCAATCATGGAGAGAGAGAAGCTTTCAAAGGTTCAAAATAGAAAATTATTCATCAAATATCGCAAAGCTGGAAGCTGAAATACATCGGACTCAAGCTAATGCAAACACAGAGACAGTATATCTAGCATTCGACAAAGATGATAAAAACATCAAATTATATTCAACAAAGAACAAAAATTCTTAACACATACACAATCTTCACTGCGAGAATCTATCCCCCTCAATACATCTAAGTGATTACATTTATACATCAACATATGTCTTTTTGGTTCCTCTGTGAGGAACGCTTTTGGTAAATCAAAAGCCTAACTATAGTTCAATAGAATTAACTGAAACATGATAGATGGATCGAATCCAAACCTATTTGACTTCTATGGACTCTAACTAGTCTAAATGAAACAGGCAGCTAAGGTATTGACACCTTGCTGTTACAATTCAATAATTTTGAACCCTCCTAGCCACAACATGTTGACAAAAACTCCTACATTGCTGGCTAGTGCCTAATGCCCCTGCATCAGAATCCCGAGGGCGATTTTCTTCATGACTCCTATCCATGAGCTCTTCCGCTGATCTGCCTATCTTTTGCAACATTCATTTAGTCATCCAAGTGGCATATTCCTCTGGTTTGTCCTTCCATTTGATTAATTATTGAAATTACTCTTTTCCTTTGGTTTTCCTGAACACTCTTTTGTCCAATAACTTCCCTCGTTGCAATGGTTGTGCTGGAGGTAGCTACTCTTTCCACTCAATTTGTTCCTTGTCTTCTGATATTTCTTCTGCACCATCATCTTCATACTTGTACAAATCCACAATGTTAAAAATGGGAGATATTCCAACATCAGGAGGAAATTCAATGTCATAAGCATTAGTAGAAAACTTTCTAAGTATCTTGCATGGCCCAATCGTTTTGAACTTCAGTTTGTTATACTGCTTCTTTGGGAATCTCTCCTTTCTCAAGTGTGCCAAAACCAGATCTCCTACTTCAAAATGGACTTCTTTTCTTCTCAAGTCTGCTCTACCTTTGTATTTTATGCTTCTACCTTGTAGCTGCTGTTTCACTTGCTCATGTATGGCTTGGATCTCTGAAGCAAATTCTTCACCATCAGCACTTCTCATCTCTGCCTTTCCCAGATTTCTTAACTCTGATAGTCCTCTAGGGTGCATTCCATAAACAATATGGAATGGACTCTACCCTATGCTTCTATTTGGTGAGTCATTATATGCATATTCTTCCTGAGGAAAAATATGATCCCACTGCTTGGGATGCTCTCTTGCAAGACTTCTCAACAAATTTCCCAGACTCCCATTAACTACCTCAGTTTGTCCACCAGTCTGAGGATGATAAGCTGAGCTGAAACTTAGTTTAGTACCAAGTATATTCCACAATGTCCTCCAAAAATGGCCCACAAATCTGGTATCTCCGTCGGAAGCAATACTCTTGGGAAACCCATGCAACCTAACAACTTCCTTAAAAAACAAATTAGCAACATGGGTGGAATCACTAATTTTATAACATGGAATAAAATGTGCCATTTTGGAGAATCTGTCCACTAAAACAAAGACTGCATCATTCCCTCTTTGAGTCTTGGGTAATCCTAGAACAAAATCCATACTCACGATGTCCCAAGGCCTGTCTGGAATAGGCAAGGGAGTGTACAGTCCTGCATTCTGGCTCCTTCCTTTGGAATATTGGCATATTTTTCAATTTTTCACAAAATTTTACACTTCTGCTCTCATCTTGGGCCAATAATAGAAGTGACTCAGCTGCTCATAAGTTTTATCAGTACCAAAGTTTCCAGCAAGTCCACCACTATGCTTCTCCTTGATCAAATTTTCTCTCATGGAACATTTTGGTACACACAGTTGGTTTCTTCTGAATAGTAAGTACTCCTGCAAGAAATAATCCAGCCACTAGCTTCTATCTGTTAGAACAGGGTTACAACATGCCTCAAAAGCTTCCTTAAAATCTGAATCTGTTTTATACAATTCCTTGAGAAAATCAAATCCTACAACTTCAAAATTGGTTTCTTGAACAAGCATGTGCCTCCTACTCAAAGCATCAGCTACTTTATTTGCTTGGCCACTTATATGTTTCAAAACAAAGTTGAAACCTTGGAGATACTCAAACCATTTGGCATGATTATGATTCAACTTGGGTTGTTTTACAATGTACTGCAAAGCATGATTATCAGAATACAATACAAATTCTTTGGACATCAAATAATGCCTCCACTTTTTCAATGCCCGAACAACTGCATAGAATTCCTTCTCATAAGAGGAATACTTCCTTCTGGTGTCATTCATATTTTCACTGAAATAGGCTACAGGCCTATCATCCTGACTCAGCACAGCTCCAATGGCCTCCCCACTGGCATCACACTTCACTTGAAATGGTTTAGAAAAATTAGGCAGAATCAAAACAGGCTTTTCAGTTATCTTTTGCTTCAAAATTTTAAAGTTTCTTTCTGCTTCAGCAGTCCATTTGAATGGCTATTTGTTCTTTTTTATTGTCTCAACAATGGGTGCATTAATCTTACTGAAGTTTCTTATGAATTTCCTATAAAAAATAGCAATTCCATGGAAAATTATTACCTCAAAAACATTTCTGGGTGAAGGCCACTCCACAATTTCCTTAACCTTTTCTGGGTCCATCTTCAATCCTTCTGCAGAAACAAAAAAACCCAGATACACCAAATCTTCCTTCATGAATGAAAATTTCTTTAAGTTTATCATCATTTTCTCTTGGTGCAGCTTCTTCAAGACATAATTAAGATGCCTTAGATGTTCTTCTCTATTTTTGCTGAAAACTAATATATCATCCAGATACACTATCAAAAATTTACCAATGAACTCTTTTAATACTTCATTCATAAGTATCATAAAAGTGTTAGGTGCATTTGACAACCCAAAAGGTATGACCATCCATTCATATACTCCTTCATTTTTTTTAAAGGCAGTTTTCCACTCATCACCCTTTCTTATTCTGATTTGATGATTTCCACTTTTTAAATCTATCTTTGAAAAATATTTAGCACCACTCAAACAATCCATTAAATCCTCAACTCTAGGCAAAGGGAATCTGTACCTAATTTTTATTTTATTGATTGCTCTGGAATCAGTACACATCCTCTAGCCTCAATCTTTCTTTGGGCTCAATACTGTTGGTACTGCACATGGACTCAAAATTTCTCTGATCAGTCCCTTGTCCACCAATTCCTGTACTTGTCTCCTAATTTCCTCATTCTCTGTGGGAGTCATTCTATAGGCTGCCTTATTTGGCAGATTTGAACCAGGGATAAAATCTATCTGATGGCTGATCTTTCTCACAGGTGGCAACTCATCAGGTAAATCATCCACAACAATGTCACAATAATTATGTAACATCTCTTGGATTTCTATTGGCAAATCAGAAGTCTTTGTAGAAGTAAGAACTACCTTAGGTTTGCAAAATAAAGCAAAGCTTACCTCTTATTTTTCTATCTGCTGTAGATATTCCTTGCCGCTCAGCAACAAGGTCTTTGGATCAACCACCCTGCTTGATGGCTCTCCTTCTTCCATGAGTATCAATGTATGATGCACCCCATCCTTGAAGAACTTGTAAGTGTTCTTCTTGCCATCATGTATTGCTACTTTATCAAACTGCCAAGGTCTACCCAGCAGTATGTGACACACATCCATGGGCATTACATCACACAGGACCTTGTCTTTATATTTTCCCATTTTCAACTCTATCTCACACTGTTCTTTCACAGTCAGCTGGTGCCTTTTATGCAGCCAGGACACCCTGTAGGGAGTTGGATGCTCCCTTGTCTTCAGTCTCAACTTCTCTATCACCTTAGTGGAAACCAGATTGTCTATGCTTCCACTATCAATGAATAGTTGGCAACATTTCCCTTGGACTTTTCATATGCTCATAAACAAAGTCTTCCTTTGTGCAGGCTCAATGACCTCTTCGGTTTGCTTCAACATGACCTTATTAACCACTAAGGACTCTCCCCTCTCTGGTAGAATTTATTCTTAAATTGTTGCCTCTTCTCCAGACTGGGCAACAACACCATTTCTTGGACCAACACCCACATTATTTGGGCACTCATAATGCTTATGTCCCACTTCCTGACATCTATAGCACATCAATTCTCTACCTCTGCCTCTGCCTCTCTTCCTCTATAAGAACCCCTTCTGCCTCTTGCATCACCCTCTGTAGATGCATTCTGAGGTGAGCTACTATTAGCTCCATCCCTGGTTGTAGTAGGATTCCCTCTACCACCCTAACTTCCCTTTCCACGGAAAGTATCTCTCCCTTTGGAAGACTGCTTCCTCAGGAGTCTCTCCTCTGCTTTCAAGGCCATCTGATAGGCCTCTTCAACTGTATTAGGAGATAGAAGACCAATCTCATCTTGGATCTCCAGCTTGAGACCATTCAGATATATAGCAGTCTTCTCTGGTGTGTCTTGGAATTGCCCAGCTCTTATGCTTACTCTGTATAATTCCTCTGTGTATTCCTTTACTGTCAGCAACCTCTGTCTCAGGTTCTACATTTGCCTAAACAATTTTAGCTGATAATCAGTAGGAAAAAATTTACCTTTTAACTTAGCCATCATTCTGGTCCAACTTTTGATAGGCTGCTTGCCAACTCTCCTCCTTTCTGCCTGCACTCCATCCCACCAAAGTGCAACATATCCCTTCAGCTTTGTTGTTGCAAACTTGACCTTTTTATCCTCACTCATTTCTTCATAATCGAAGCACTTATTCATTTCATTAATCCAGTCCACCAGCTCCTCTGGATTCAGTCCTGCTGCAAAACTTGATACTTCAATATTGGGCTTAACCGCAGACCCTAGAACAGTTTTGAGGAGCCTCATGTCAGGAGGAATCTCAGCAATTTCTCCAGCTTCTTCTGTCTTAGGCTCACTGATGTCTTCAGGATCTCTGGGCTGTCTTCGCTCCATGACATCCATTCTGGTCTCAAACCTCTGCAAAGTCCCCAACACTTCTACATTGGCAACAGGTCTGCCTCTCCTTCTGCTAGCACCTTTACCAACTCGGATTTCCATGTTAATTCTCTGCAAAAACGACTTAAAAAAATAGCTTTGATACCAAAGATGACAACAAAAAAACTAAATTCGACCCCCCAAGGAGAGTTGGCTTCTAATATCGCTCTGTCGGCATTTTCCTTCAGTTAACCCAATTCACCTCCATGTGGCCCCCCACATAATTTCTTGTAAATTTATTTATCAATTTCAGATAATTTGATAAATAACGCCTTCAGTGAACTTTGGAAAACTTAATTAGATCCCCGAACCTTAATTCCTCCAACTTACATTAATAAATTGAAATTATTTTAAAAAACCACTTTAATATATTTCGGGCCCACACATATACTCGACGCTTCACACCTTTAAACTTTCATACCTTATATTATCCTTCATGCTACTTCCGAACACGATCACCATTCGATTAGCCTTCCTCCAGATCGACGACATTCATCGATATCACACGACCTCCTCAGTCGAACGTTAACGTGCGATGGCATGCAGAAAGGCGGTTTTTGGGGTCCCACCTTATGCAACGCGTCAGCCACTCTATGGAATCACTCTGATTTCTTGAATACCGCTCGTCCCGCAAAGGTGGTGCGATCAAAACCGCTTCCAACCTTTGAACAATGATTGACCAGGGTTTACGTCAGGTTTACACTATCCTTTCGATTCACTCTAGTTATCAACTGAGGTTTGAGCTTTATAACAACTATTTCCTTTCAGGCGGGGTTTTCACCTCAGCTGACTCGCTGCGCTATGGAATTTCAATGTTTCGGCCACACAATTCTCAGCCCGTATCAAGGTTAAAATCAGCAGCTTGGTTTCTCATAGGGGTGCACGTCAATAAACACTCAGGGGACTCAACATAGAATACGCCCAATCATGGAAAAAGAGAACCTTTCATAGGTTCAACACAGAAAATTATTCATCGAATATCGCAAAGATGGAAGCTCAAATACATCGGACTCAAGATAATGCACATGCAGAGATAGTATACCTAGCATTCCATAAAGATGATCAAAACATCGAATTATATTCAACAAAGAACAAAAATGCTTAACACAAAAACAATCTTCACTGCGAGAATCTTGTCCCCTCAATACATCTGAGGGATTACATTTATACATCAACATATGTCTTTTCGGTTCCTCTGTGAGGACAGTTTTTGGTAAATAAAAAGCCTAAATACAGTTCATTAGAATTAACTAAAACATGAGAAATGGATTGAATCCAAACCTATTCGACTTCTATGGACTCTAACTAGTCTAAATGAAACAGGTAGCTAAGGTATTGACACCTTGCTGTTACAATTCAATAATTTTGAACCCTCCTAGCCACAACATGTGGAAAAAACCTCCTACATGGCTGGCTAGTGCCTAATGCCCCTACATCAATAGGATAGGGTGTATTGCTTTTAATTTTAAGGTTATAAGTTATAAAACACTTTTGGATTTGCTCAATCTTTCTCTAGGATTCTCTGGAGATGTTGCAACCCCAAAAACCTCACATCCATATCAGATAACAAGAGTGGCTAAAGTTTCAAAGAGGAACTTATTTCTATCCCACATTACAAGGTTTTTCATTTTACAATTATTTTCAACACCAAAATAAGCTTTCCACCCCCCATTAATCCTTTTCTGAATGCTATAGTTCCAGTTGAGCTTGTGATGAATATCAATTCGTAGGTACTTTTAAGAAGACACTTCCTCCAAGTTACTATTGTCATACATAAAATTAGCGTATGTGTCCTTCTTGGATTAGATACTCATAGCTTTTGTTTTGTCAATGTTAATAGACATACCCATGGTAGAGCAGGAATCCTTAAGAAGTATAGGTTTCTTATCAAGATTAGTTGGGCACCTTGCGAGAAGAAAAATATCGTCAACATAGAGAAGAAGGATGAGGACTATCCCAGCTAAGATCGTGCCGGGACATCCTGCTTCCTCTAAATAACCTTCTAGCTTGTCGATGTAAATTCCAAATAGGGAAGGGGAGAGGGGGAAACCTTGTTTAACTTTGATATTACACTTAATATCTTTCTACAACCCATCATTGCTCTTTAACTTGGAAATTACATTCTCTTATAACCTTATAGTGGCCACTCTTAGTTCGAAAGGAACATTTAGCTCTTCTAATCTATTCCATAGGTTTTTTCTAGGAACCATATCGAAATCCTTTCTAAAGTCCACAAAGCAACATAAGAGATTGGATTTATCATTGCGGCATTCCTCCATAATGATCCTAAACATAACGAGGTGGTCCGTTGTTGAGTGTTGCCTTCTAAAACCCACTTTTCCATTAGCCCACTTACCTTCACTTTCAAGCCAAATTCTCAACTTATTTTCCAAAATAATACCATATAACTTGGCTAAGAGAGGGCTGATCATAATTGTCCGATAATTAGAGGGGTTATTTGTATCCCCACTTTTAAAAATAGGGAAAATGAGGCTCTGATTCCAAGGTTTAGGGAACCCTTTATTGACTACTTGGTTGAAAATCTTGTGGACGTGGGGGGTGAGGAAAGGACCTCCCATTTTTAAGATTTCCACCTGGTAACCTTCAATGTCTTTAGCTTTCCCATTTTTCAGGTGTTTATCCCAAAAATCAATGTCTTCTAATCAGAAAAATTCTTTCATTATGAGCAAGGTTTCAAGATCCCTAGAATTTGGAGATTCATAAAGCTTTTTAAGATAGGAATTCCAGTCGTGTAAAGCAATTTTATTATTATTTTCAGTTTTCCTAGTCACAATCTACCTCCAGAATTTCTTAGGAGCCACCTTAGAGAGGTGTAAGAGATTCTATTGTCTTTTATGGATATATTTCATTTTTTCCTTTTAGTTAGGGCTTTGTAGTTTTTTATCTTGTCAATTTTGAGAGATTCATCAACATCTTCATTAATTTCTCTCCTCACACTTTTACAATTTGTAATGTTCCCAATTTCAGCCTGAAGCTAAAATGGAAAATTATAGTTGCATACTTTCATTATGTTGAATAAAAGTAGGTAAAGTGACCCGTTCATGTAATAAACGGGAATAAAATCCCTTAAAATGTGAAAAGCGATCATCAAGGAGCTGGATTTCACACCCTCATGTGTGAAATAGGTTAAAATGCAAATAGACAAGGCCTAGTTGACCAAGTCAAACTGCGCTGGCATGAATTGGAAAGAATTAAGTGGGACAGCATAATTTTAGTGGAGGAATATTCCATGGGGGAGGAAACTTCTAGAGGAAGGAAGGAGGAGACTTCATTGTGTTTAAAAGAGGAGTAAGGCAGCCCATTGAGATTATCTTGGATCATTTGATAATTTGTCTATTCAGACAAATTGTTGCCTCTTGTCGTTCAACAGAGTTGCGGTGCCCTCAGGCACGAGGGAGTCCTGTTTAGGATTTCCTCTCCTTCTTGAGGAGTTCATGAAGGATTGCACTCATCCTCCATATTCTAAAATTTGTGCCATAGCATCATCCATCTACATCAGCACAATTTCTGCAGCTTATATTGTGCAGTGTTGTTGGATGTTGCTGGGGAGGTTTCCATACACCATTTTGAGCCGATATTTTAGAGGAGGGAGGTTCTCTACTTCCGGGAGTTTAGTGAGGATGGTTCCCGAGCTTATTCCACTATTATTGGTAGGAGGCCAACCACTTCCATCAGTTACAACGCAAGCCCTCTCATAGTCTACGTTCTAGTTGGAGCACATTTGCAGTGAGGGTTTTGTAGGCATTTCAGAGGGTGAGATCATTGGTGTAGGGATCAGCCTTGCACCTCATATTTCCAAAGGAGAAGGGATCTTCATCAGCTTCATCCATTCATCCTTCTCCATTCCATTCCATGTATTGAGTTGCTGTTGCTACCCAGCAACTCCGGCATTTTAGCAGTTTTTCATATTTCACCCAATCCTTCTAGGATTGACTTAAGGTAGTGATTGGGAGCTTAGATATTCTCTCCTAATGATGTATGAGCCATGTATATGCAGATACATGATGTTTTTCACTCAGTGTAGCAGTCTCCTTCATGTGAATACGCAGTCCCTATTCGTGGGCATCTTGCTATGGAGCAACATTTTGTATTATGGGATGTGTATTCATGGAAGGCTTCTTGCCTTATTCTTTTGATATTCATTGTATAATTTTGCTATTCATATTTCATAATAAAATGGCTCAAGGGTTTCCACACATTTTGGTATAATGTTTATTCACTACTATTTCCAGTTTACGTATTTATATTTTTGTAGCTGCATTTTTGGGTTATCTTGCAAGATTCCCAATCTTGTTGTATTTCCCTCTTGGGAATATTGTCCCTTGACAAAACTCTATAGACAGAGTCTGATAGTGGGCCAGGAAGCCTATGGAGCTCATCCTTCTTTATGAAGGTGAAAAAACAGTAAATTCCACTTCAGTCTATCTCTAGAATAGATTTGCTTGTTGATTCACAATGTTTCTGAAAAAGGAAAATTATAGTTGCATACTTTCATTATGTTGAATACAAGTGGGTAAAGTGACCCATTCATGTAATAAACAGGAATAAAATCCCTTAAAATGTGAAAATGGATCATCATGGAGCTACATTTCACACCCTCATGTGTCAAAGAGGTTAAAATGCAAATGGAAAAATCCTAGTTGACCAAGTCAAACTGCGTTGGCATGAGTTGGAAAGCACTAAGTGGGACAACGCAGTTTTAGTGGAGGAATATTCCATGGGGGAGGAAACTTCTAGAGGAAGGAAGGAGGAGACTTCGTTGTGTTTAAAAGAGGATCAAGGAAGCCCATTGAGATTATCTTTTGATCATTTGACATCCAAGTCTAGAGACATGTTGCTGCCTCTTGCTGTTCAGTAGAGATGCAGTGCCTTTGGGCATGAGGGAGTTCTGTTTATGATTTCCTCTCCTTATTGAGTAGCTCATGAAGGATTGCAATCCATTCCCCATATTCCAGCATTCATGCCATAGCTTCAGCCATCTACATCAACATAGTTTCTACAACAGATATTGTGCAGTGTTCCTAGGTGTTGCTAGGAGGTTTCCACACACCATCCGGAGCTTTTTTTTCAGTGGAGAGAGGTTCAATTCATTGGGAGATCAGAAAAGGAGGTTTATGAGCAGATACCATCATATTTGGCATCATACCAACCACATTCCATCATTGGAAGCGTAGTCCCTCTCCTAGACAATTTTTTTTTGGGTGAATATTTGCTGCGAGGGATTAGCAGATTTTGGAGGGGAAGTCCTTGGTGAAAGGATCAGCCTTTCACTTCAGATTTTCATTGGAGAAGGGATATTCATCTACAGAAACTATTTCAGCCTTCTCCATCCATTTCCAGCTCTTGATTTGTAGCAGCTACTACAACTCCGACATTTTGTATTATAGTGTTTCTGCATAGATTTCAGCCAATCCTCTTAAAGGATTGATGTTATGTATTTTCAGGGGTTGATATCTTGCTCCCCCTTCTTATTTGAGCCTATATTGCTATATCATTGTATTCTTATCATTTATGCAGCAATTACTCTCTATAAATCCGCAGTCATGGCCTAGGGCTTGATATATACAACAGTGTTCTTCATATTTGTATGTGCAAATTTCTTGAGGCTTCTAGTGCCTATATTGAGTGATCATTCCCTCAAGGATTTGTGTATTTTTATGTTGCTATGTATTAATATGATGGCCATTGTATTCTTTGGCATTTCATATGTATATGATTCACTGCTATTTTCCATTTGATGCATTTGATTATTGCTGTAGCTGCAATGTTGGGGTCATCTAAAGAGATTCCCAATCTTGTTGTATTTCGCGATTGGGGATATTGTCCCTTGAAAATCACTCTATAGATAGAGTTTTCTAGTGGGACATGTAGCCTCTAGGGCTCATCCTTCTTTATGAAGGTGAAAAATCCAGTAAATGCCCCTTCAGTCTATCTCTGGAATAGATTTTCTTGTCAATTGACAATGTTTCTGAAAAAGGAACATTACACAATCTTTGTCATACCATGGGTTGGTTTTGCTATTTATTTTATTACTAGAGACTTCAATTGAGAACTTGTTAATAGAATATGAGAGGGTTGTAGTAAAATTATGATAGAGATCGTCTATGTTGTCTATACTAGATAAAGGAAACAAATTAGTTTTTAATTCATTTAGAAAGAGATCATTTTTATTTCTATCGAAGATTAAGTTCTTTTGTCTATAAGGATTATCTTCTATGGGACCTCTATGCATGACAAAATTGACAGTTATGAGTAAAGGCCTATGACCAGAGTTAGGCTCGTGGTCGTCTAAGATGTCAAAACTTATTATTTTGTTGTATAAAGGGAGATCGGAAATATCATAGTCTACCACACTGCTACCAAGCCCATGGATTTAGGTCATCTATCTAGAATTTTTCCACTTCTTTAGACTGTTGCAAATTATGAGATCCTAAGCACTATAGAGCTTGACTAGCTCCGACCCAAAAAAATTATCCTCGAGTTCTTCAGAGCTCCTTTTGTACCGGCTTGCCAGAGTAAGGTCTTCGTCTAACCAAAGAGGATTGGGATTGGAATGATTTCTTAGAAGAATAGCTTGGTTGCTTGAAGTTCGAGCATTAAAGTCACCCACTAAAAGGATATTACCTTCATTCCTTAGGCTAGAAATATCATTCTCTAAACCATTGTAAGGACTATTTTTATCTAGATTATTTCTCTTATAGAAGTTAGAATTAATGGGGGAAAAATAACAGATTTCTATGTAGGTCTTTTTATCATTAATGTCAGTAATCTCAATCCAACTATATTGCTTTTAAGGCTCGTTTTTGTAAATCCTACAATGGGGGGAGATGTTCTTCTTAATGTAGCAAGCTATGCCCCCAATGCCTCTAGGAGAGGATCGCTTGTTCCAGGTAGATCATAGTGCAAAGCCATCTATGTTAGCGACCTTATATTATTTGTGTTCCCAAGTTTCAACAAGCAATATAATATCAACATCATTTGAGATCCAACTTAGTTTGGGGCCTTTGTTCCACGGAAAGCCCCGACAGTTCCAAGAAAGTATTCGAAGCATGTTGAATTGTTATTTATTACTATATTTATGGTTTCTATCTAGAATAACGACTTTTCTATTTCTGATTATTGCCCATTTTTCTTCCTTCCTAGCTTCCTTTACCTTTTGAACCTCCTTTCTTAATTCTGCTTGATCTTCTGGAATGAAGTCTTCATTTATAAATATTCCCATTCCTTTTAGACTTGAGGTTTTACTAAGTATGTCATATTTATGGTCAGTAGAACTCGCCTTTACTAAGCATGTCATATTTATGGTCAGTAGAGCAGCCGCCCACCCACCAAGCAGTCGACCCCTGTCACAACGTGGGTGCCGCAATTAAATAATTTGTTTTTAATTTGATTTTTATTTTTTATTTTTTATCAATTTTTTAATTCTTTTTTTTGTTTTTAATATATTTTTTTAATTTTTATTGTTATTTATTATATTTCATATTTGTTCTTTATTTTATTATATTAAATTTAATATTAATTTTTTAATTTAATTTAATAAATTTTGTTATTTTTTTTTAATTTATTTAAATTTTGTTTTTTCTTTTTTTTAAATTACATAAAATCTAATAAATTTTTATTTAAATAATTTTTTTATATTTTAAATTAATTTGTTTTTTTTTTAATTTGTTTCCATTTTCCATTTTTAATTGATTTTTTTTTTAATTATATATATATATATATATATATATATATATATATATATATATATATATATATATATATATATATATTAAATTTATTTATTTATTAAAATTTGATAATTTTTTTTAAATTTCAAATTTTAGATTAATATTATTTTTTAATTTAATAAAATGTAGAATATATATTTTTAATTTAATATATACATATAATTTATTTTTTATAATTTAAATTTAATTTATATTTTATAATTCAGTGGGTCTTTTAATAACTGTTTTTAAGTTTAATACTTTTATTTTATTTTACTTTTCATTTCTCATATATATATATATATATATATTTTTTTATTTCTTTCAATTTATTAAAATTTAAAATATTTTTATTAAATTAAATTTTTTATTTTTTATTTTTAAATTTATTTTGTATCTTTTAATTTTATTTTAGTTTTTTTAATTTATTTGTTTTTTTTAATTTGTTATATATATATATATATATTAATTTTAAAATAATTACAAATTTTAATTTTTAAAATGCTTTTTATTTTTATTTTTATTAATTTTTTCTCTTTTTTAAATTTTAAATTTTTCTAAAAATTTTAATTAAAAAATGTAATGATTTATTTATTTTCAATTATTTTAAAATGTTTTTTTTTCTTTTTTTCTTTTTTATTTTTAATATAATTTTTTATTATTCTAAAATTTTTGTTTGAACACTTTCCGTTTTCGGGGTGTCTTTTGCACCAAAAAAAATTGTTTTTACATCTATTTTTAGAAATGTTGAAAATTTACCCTGAAAAAAAAAAGGTTATTCCACAATACAACTTTTTATTTTTGGGGTGTTTTTTGCACATAAAAAAATGGTTTTTTCTTCCATTTTCTACAAATGTTGAAAATTTACACCGAAAAACAAAGGGTTATTCCAGAATACAACTTTTTGTTTTTGACTTGTTTTTTCATGGTTTTTTGATGTTTTTTTTGTTAGAGCTCCCGTTTTGAGGTAATAGTTCCCATTTGATCGGTAACTATGTTATGAATTTTTTTTGGAGATTACCATGGTATAGGAGTTTTTGGTATTAGCATAACTATGGTATTTACCTATGGTATTGACTTGGAGAATACTATGTCACAGGTTTCCGTTGTATTGGCATAACCATGGTATTTACTTGTGGTATTGAGTTGGATATTACCATGGGACATGGGTCCATGGTATTGGCATAAACATGGTATATACATGTGGTATTGACATGGAAATTAGCAGGGTATTGGCATAACTAAGGTATTTACCCATGGTATTGACTTGGAGATTACCATGGTACATGTTTTCATGGTATTGGCATAACCGTGGTATGTACCTATGATATCGTTTTGAATATTAACATGGTATAGGTGCCTTAGGTATCAACAGAATCATGGCATTTTTCCGTTGTATGGTTATGGAGATAAGTGAAGATAATTTGAAATATACCAAAAAAAAAATGGAAAAGGAAAAAGTTTTGAGTTTTTTTTTTTTTTTTGGTTATGGTTGAGTGAGTAAGGAAGAGTATGTGTGAGAGAAGAATATTGTGTGCAAGTTGTGTGAATTGTGTGATGCATAATTTTTGTAGTTTCCAGGTGTTGCAACAAATAACCAGTGCTTATTCCAGCCAGCATATCATGCAGAGAGTGAGGAGGTAAACTAATGATTGGTTGAACTTATTTTAGATATTGGTAGCATTTATTTGTATGTAGTAGTTGTTTGTGAGCATATTTCTTATTATAGAGAAATTTTTTGCTGATGCATTTCGCATATTATTTTATGCAGCGTTGGTGTTGATTCAATGAGATTTCATTTGAGAAAGAAATTTGTTGTTATTTTGTGAAGGATTCTAGTTTGAAATATTCTGAAATGTGGATCTAGTCGATCAATGGATGAAGATAGTTTGGTGAAGAATGGATTGGTTTTCCTTGATGGTGGTGTTCAATAGATTTAATAAAGGAAGTAATATTCTGATAATCTAATGGGCGTTGGGTGAGGATTGTTGGGGATATAGGTATCCAGTGGATGGGTGTTCACATTTTTTATTTAGAGTGAGAAAATTCCATTCTCAACATAGCCTACTATGATGATGTAAAATTCGATTGTGCTTAATGATTGCATGGTTTTATTTGTGGTTTATGCTCTAATATTTTCCTATTTGTTTCATCTTATGCATGGTTTGAAGTTTAATTGACTAAAGAAATTTTTTATAAGTTCTATCACTACTGATTCACTACCCCCCCTCTTAGTAGTGATCTAGCTTCCAACAATTGGTATCATCGAGTGGCTGTTGGGTGCAACTTGATCGTTGGAGAGAGGATGTTGGATATTTTGGAAGAATTTTGCAAATTATTTTAAATGGATCAATAAAGAATTCCAATTCCTTAGAAATCTAAATTTTTAACTTGGAGAGAAAATTTGGATTCATATATTTTGTCTGTTGATGAAAATATTTTTCTATCAGTGTAGTATGGAATTGAAGATTAATTGAATGATAAAGATAAAAAAATATTTTTCATGGAATTCCAAGATATAATAATTTGTATGTGAATCATTGTGATATGTCCATAGATATGTTAGAGAGGTTGCATAATTTGTATCTTGGAGGAAATTTCATATTTCAAAAATGGAGAACCATGTAAAGGATTCTACTATTATTGCAGTGACAAATCAAGCCTCCTCATCAGAAGAAAATGAAGGAAGTAGTGATAATAGTGATAGATTGAGAATCAATCAAGAGGAACACAAAGAATAGAATAACAACAAATATGATGAATGATCCAAGGTAATGGTCCTAGAAGCAGAAATTAAAAGGCTCACGATTGAAAATAAATATCAATGGATTTTTCTGCAAATGTTTGATGAAATGTAGTGTGCATTTAAAGAAGGAATTTCAGATCTAAAAATTCAGCTGGAAGAAGTAAGAAAAATAGAAAATGCAATGGGGAAGAAATTTAAGGAATTGGAGGATGAATTACAAAAATTGAGGGCTGAAGCAATTTCTGCAACGAAGGAATTAGAAATATTCAAAATTAGTGCTCAACAATCTACAAGAAAATCATAAATTATTGGAGCAACTAGAAGCAGTGAGAAAAATAAGAATCAAGAGCCATGAAAGAACCATAATCACAAGTGAAGAAGGCCCAAGAAGAATAATTTAATTGGGAAGTGTTATAACAGTTGAGTTCGCAGGAACACATCAACAATTTGCAGTAATGAAGAGATGAGACTCTCTCATAAAAAGCAGCAGCCCAAGGAGATGCAACCTCAAGCAAGCACGCAAGGAATATCTCCATCATTCATGTATAATAGTTGATTTTATGGTTATTGTTTATGATGAAATTAACTTTTCCATGGGGATATTGAATACACAGAATATGTAAGGAATATAAATCATATCAATAAAAGACATGAACCGAATCCTTTATTCCTTGGTCACGTAAAATTCTTTGACTGCAACAATATTTGCCATAAGGCCAAGGATTGCAAGCTTCCCATGTATTACGTGAGATCGAACTAGAGAGAGGAAAATATGCCAGTCCAACCACACAAGAAAAGTAAAAATCAGGAGATGAAAGTTTGGAGAATACAAGAGCGGCAAGGAAGTCCCATAAAAAAATGAGGCCTCCTTGGTCTCACGGGGGAGCATATGGCTGTATCAAGACTTGCATGAAAAACTTTAATTATGAAGCCATATAAAATATTTTTAATGAATACAAATTTGCATTTTTAGAGATGCATGTGTTCAAGGGGATTTCAAGAGGTTGGAAGTATTTATTTTCATTTATGATCAATTCTTAGATCTAACTTTTCATTATTCATATCATCCTCATATGTGTTGTAGTTAGCCTTGGAGCAGTTGCATATCATTTTCCTATTGATATTTTTTATCATGTGGCATATATGTGGTTATTCTTATGTGTATTTTCTAGTTGTGATGGAGGATCATACACTCAGAGGGAGAATTTGTGCTTCCTAATGGATTTGCAGAGTATTGGCATTGTGTTCTCTACAAAGGAGCATGTTGTGCATATTTTTGGCACTAATTTAATGCAGGATGGCTTCTTGCAAGAAATAGTTGGTACATTGATAGTGCTAATTTTGCTAAATATTATTTATGTCAGATTTCGCTATACATAGCTTCCATGGAGATTAGATGAGGTGTTCGAGATAGTTCATCTAGATTATGCACATTATTGCGCATGTTTTCTATTCTAGATGTATCATCTTACTGCGTATGTGTTTTTGGATGGATGAGACATGAGGATGATGACTACTACCGCTAATAATATTTTGATGTATGTTGATTCCAATGAAATATTGTGTATTTATGGAGAGGATTAAATGATGTGTTGCTTATAATACATTATTTTTGGACCTTACGTTGCTATTGATGATGTATAGTGACGATTTTTTTCTCACTGATTTTCTTCTCGTGCCTCATTCATGATATGTTGCTCACCTATGTTGAGGAAAATATGAGCTCATTTTTTTGATGGTGATATATTGTAAAAACTTTTATTGTTTTTGCTGGTGGATAGATTATTGCTTTGTTATTGTTGATCGGTTGCATTGCATTTATTGGTCCATATGCTAGAAGTGATGTTATTGTTGCTTGTTTATTTGTTGTTCGAGATTAATTTTGATGATAACATATACTACGTATTTTTGAGCTTCATTGATGCTTAGTACACTAATATTGAGGATGTATATACCATTTCCACGAAATATTTCTATGATGTTGCTATCAGTTAATTTGTTTGTTGATGCATGTGTGGACTATGGTGGTGGTTGCTAGTGGTTATCATGATTTCGTTATAGGATATTCATTATTTATATGGTAATGGTGGAGGTGTTGATTGGCCATGCACTAGAATATAATGTTCCTAGTTCTTCTATTGTTTTTGCTACACATTGAGAACCATTTCTTATGGAGAAATTGTTTTTTTTGCAGATTACATATGTTGCATGTCTATTGGTGATGTTGAGTGGAGCATACATCTTTTCGTGGAGGCCACGTATTTCATGTTATATAATTTTATTTGGTTATGACTTGATTAGAGCACAATTATTTTCATATGTAAAATCCATGTACCTTTTTTGCGCTATCATATTGGCACATCGCTCATGGAGAGACCCATGGTGTCTAGTATGTCTTGTCATTAGCTATGTATGGGTGAATGGAAGTCCAAGTCATGTATTATTTTGTATATTGTTGATTAGCCCCACTACAAATTAGCGGAATATTGAGATCTAAAATGGCCCTCCTAAGGAAATTATAAAATAATAGTGGAAATAATAGAATAATATTATATTGCATCATCAAATTTTAGAGGGAAAAAAGAAAAAATCTACTTTTTCAACTCGTATTTTCAACTTATCTCCCTATGGGTTTGCTCCAATTTCGAGTGAGAATTATTTTTGGATGCATAATGTGATTTTCCATCCAAGGATTACTCATGTTTCATACTTTTGATGGACCCTGCTACATGAAAAATGAGAAATACATGAAAAATGTGATTGCAAACACGTTTTTTTGACGTATTTCTCATTTTTAGTGTACAGGGGTTGATTGAAAGTATGAAACATGGGTACTCATTGGATGAGGAATTAAATTTTGCATCCAGAAAGTACTCTTGCTCGGAATTTGAGTGAAACCTTATGGAGATAAGTTGAAAAAGTAGTTTTGCTATTTTATTAATTTTTAATCCTTTTACTTTTTTACCCCAAAAATTGTGAATCATCCCCCATGGTTGACATCATCATATTGAATCCTACTAGTTCTTATCAAGTTTATTTTGCTTGTACATTTTTCTTAGGAAGCCCATTTTTGACCTCAAAAATTCTGTAATGTTGGGTGCATGAAGTAAACTTGGGCCCTTAGAACTCTTTGTGGTGATAGGAGAATTTATAGAGGATTAATATGCGAGTCCTATGTATTTTTCAGAGCCATGTATTCTCCATGTAACATTTCATATGCATTTTAATTCATTGTATATATTGTCCAAAGTTAGCTGGAGTCATGGTTAATGAGGAGTAGTATCTTGCAATTGGAAATGAGGCTTATTGCAACAGGCATATTTGTTTCTAAAACAAAAAATGGGTGTGTGATTGTAGCTCCATTACATGATTAAGGGGGGCATGCTTAGTTTCAGAGATGACATGACATTGGGAAAGACATGTTGGAAGTTGAATTTTTTAGTGTGCATTGACATGATGTTGACTATGATAGGGGGATCACTTCTCTCATTCTACATATTATTGGCATTTCCTTCAATGTTTGTATGGCCCTTTGTTATTGATGTGAGAGAGGGAGATATTTTGGATTATGGAGATCAACTTCACAGTTGCAAATTCACTTTTGGAGATTGTATCGAGACCAACCTAAAATGTTAGATTAAGGTTGACATAAATGCCAAACAGGGAGTTTGTTGGCATTGTAGTTGTTTCATTGATGTCAAAATGTTATTGGTATTGTTCATCATATGCCTGATGTCTACCTGATGATTATTAGTCCTCCTTTTGATGTGTGAAGATTATTTGGCTAGATGGTATTGTTGGCTAGAATTGATGTTAACTTGTTTTTGGAATTTTTATAGGAAATTTAGTCACATTTGACTAATAGGCCTCCTAATGGGATCAATCAACATCCTTTTCTCCCTTGTCATAATAATTGCACAAGGACCTAACCATGCCACTTTCATTTCCTAGAGTTTTTTCCTGAAACTCCATCATCAGAGCCACTTTTACGACCAACGCTCCTTGGCCTCTTGTTGGAAAATGTTTACCTATGGGTTTTTCCACTGTGGCGTGCATTGATCACCTACACGTTTCTCCATTTTTCACTTGCGTTGTTTCAAGAAATTCAGGAAAATTATAGAAAATCTCGAAGCTTACATTTATAGAATCTTCTAGGATAAGTTGTAACCATTTACCTTAGATAAAAAAATTCAGGTCCTATCCTATCCTTCCTCGGAGCTTCCATACCTTATCATCAACTCTCATCCTTCCATCAAGAGTGGATCTCAATCCCTATATTGGTAAAAGGATAACAACTCCCAAATTTCCCCACTCCTATATATGTTTACAACCTTACATATGAAAGAGGTTGGATTTTGGAGAGTGATTCTACCCTTATGTTGTTGTGGTGAGAGGTATAATTCAATGCATTTAGGGTGATTATAGGTTCACATTGTTACAACGAAAGGAAAAGACAACTTGTAGGAGCTCTTCTACAAGATCAACACCTATTTATGGTTGTGATATTCTTCCATTTATATTAATGCAAATATTTCTCTTTTTTCGTATATATGATGTCATTACTTCATATATTTCAATACCACGTTGATCTATTTAATAGAGTACTTATATGCTAATACATATATCCCATAGTTTCTTGGCTTGTATTATCTGATTGTCAAGGTTCTAAGTTTTGAAATCAAATATGGAATTGGAGAATTCAAGCTGAAAAAGGAGCAAAGCATGCGATAGATTGTATGTAGGATTTATTTCCTCATATATTTACTTTAAGGAAATCATTGTGTTCATCGTTTCTCCATTGTTATATGTTTTCCACCAAACCTAGGGGAGATACTTTTTCCCTCAGTAATAAATATCGCATAATAGACATGAATTAGTGGCGGTGATTTTGAGGCTTAGTAATATGTTGCTACTACAGGGGGTTGGATTGATGCTACATGTGTTACATATGGTTCTACATGTGATGGAAACATTGTAGTTTATGCTACATGTGTCGATATGTTTTTGCAAGTTTTGGAGATGTTTCTACAGGTGATGGAGGTGATTTGGATTCATTTATGTTAGCTTGGTTTATGTCAGAGGTTTTGGAGCTTAGTTGTTTTCAATTTTGTTTGAGCATTTTCTCTAGTTTATTTGTGCATATTGCATATTTCATGAGTAGAATATTACCATGGTACAAGTATTCTTGGTATAGAATTACCATGGAATTAATATGTGTGTGGAGTAGGTTAGAATGAGATATTAGCTTGGTGCATATATTCATGGTATTGACATAACCATGGTATTTTCCCATAGTTTTTTTTGGATACTACCATAGTATAGGATTTTTTGGTACTGTCATAACCATGGTATTTACCTATGGTATTGAATTGGATATTACCATGGTACAAGGGTCCATGGTATTGAAATAACCACAAAATTTACATGCGGTATTGAATTTGATATTAATATTATAGAGGGGTATGTGGTATTGGAATAGGCATGGTATTTACATGTGGTATTATCTTTGAGATTACCATGGTACAAGGGTCCATGGTATTGGCATAACCATGGTATTTACCCGTGGTATTGAATTGGAAATTACCATGGTAAAATGGTCCATGGCATTGGCATGACCACAGTATTTACCTATGGTATTGATGATAATACTACCATGGTACAAGTGTCCTAGGTATTAACATAACCATTATATTTTCCTGTGGTATTCGTTTGGAAATAATTGAGGATAATTTGGCATATACCAAAAAAAAGCAAAAGGATAAAGTAATGTGTTGTTTTTTTGGTGATGGATGAGTAAGTAAGAGTGTGTGTGAGAGGATAATATTGTGTGCAATTTTTGTGAATTGTGTGATAAAAAATTTCTGAAGCTTTTTACAGGTTTTACAACAAATAACCAATGCTTATTTCAGCAAAAATATTATGCTAAGAGTGATGATATAAACTAATGAATGGTTGTTACTTTGGACATTGGTAGCAATTAGTTGCATGCAATAGTTGTTTATGAGAAGATTGATTAATTTAGAGAAATATTTTGCTGATGAATTTTGTAGATTATTTTATGCAATGTTGGTGTTGATTCATTGAGAGTTCATTTGAGAAAGAAAGTTATTGTTGATTTGTGAAGGATTATATTTTGAAATATTATGAAATGTGGCTCTAGTTGATCAACGAATAAATATATCTTGGTGAAGAAGGGATGCTTGTTCCTTGCTGATGGTGGTTGGTAGCTTCAATAGAGGAAGTAATATTTTCATATTCCAATGGGTGTTGGGTGAGGCTTGTTGGGTATAGAGATCTGTAGTGGATGGTTGTTCACAATGTAGATTTAGAGTGAGAAAATTCCTTATTTGACATAGCCAAGTATGATGATGTAAAAATATTTGTTTGATTAGCAAAACCTGAAACAGAGAAGGAGCAATAGTAATGGTGGATTTTTTTTCATAAATAAAGGTTTTCCACCAGAAATATTTTGGTCTCTTATGTTAAATGATTGCATGGTTTTATTTCTGGTTCATTCTCTAATGTTTTCTTATGTGTTTCATCTTATGCATGGTTTCATGTTTAATTAATTGAATAACATGTTTATAAGTTCGATCACTACTGATTCACCCCCCCCTTCTCAGTAGTGATCTAGTTTCAAAAAACCTAATTCCCATGACATGATTGACATATTCCCACAATATATCTAATTTTCCTTTCAGATTGAAATTAACTATATTGCATTTCATATTATTTGAGTAATCATGAAGTCTAAAAAAAATTCTTATTCCAAGTAGCCATGCTTTTGTATCTGCTGATTTGGGCATATCACCATCAAAAGTAGGAGGCTTGGCTTCCTCGAATTATTCTGAAAAATACTCCTTCCTACTCCTCCTATGATGATTTTGGCAGGGATGGAAATTTTTTGTCATAAAAGTAGAGATGGAATAAAATCCATTCATATTAGCCCTCTTTATCTGTGTACCCAAGGATATTTCACTCTTTATTTTATCGTCACATTCCATCTTGTACTTCTTCTGAGAGTGGCTTCCATCTGCCCCATTAGTATTTTCTTATTGTCTATCTCCATGAATTGTCCCTAGCTATTTATGCTTCTATAAATCTAAAGGGCTTTGAATGATGATTGCATTAACCTCAACGTGATTTTATTGATCTTTTGAAATCCTTTCCTGTGCTTCAATAACCCAGTCATTATGAGCTTTGAAACTTCTGATCTTTACCCTAGAAATTCTTAATGTGTGTGGTAGTGTAACATTTCTAGTCAAAACTCCAAGTAAAAGTTAATAAAGGTAAAATAATACCTTGGTCATGGGACACGTATTAGAAGCTGAATGGTGGGAAAAACATCATAGTGTAGGTGTTCATATGGTTTATTATGGCTATGGAAATTGAAAAAGGAAATGACTAAGGCTTTGTAAAGGAAAAGTGGCATTTATTGATATTTTATTTATGAAAATAATGGAAAATAGGAGAAAAGGGATGGGAAAGGTAATAGGTTGCATGTGAGGAGGAAAATTATGGATAATTATGTAAAATGATTAAAATATATGCCTCATTAATAAAAATTATTATGAGGATCACTTCACAGAATTTTGTTAGTTCAGTTTTGGAGCTCTCATTCTATTCTCTCTCTCTCATACTCTTGGGCACTTAGAGTTTTCTTGGAGAACTCTTGGAGGAGTGTGGTGCACTTTGGATTTGGAGCAAGAAGGAAAAGGAAAAGTAGGAAATAACAAGAGGACATCGCAATCAGCAACTACAACAAGTTCTTCTTGCAGGTATGGAGTTGCATGTATGATTTCCTCACTATTTTTGCAATGCATGACATATGAATGTGGTTATTTGATTATTATATGTCATTTGCTTGAAGGATTATTTGTATTATTAGTTATTTTTCCTAGCCCTTCCATTTTCTCAATATCCATGGTGTTGTCAGTTTTAATTTTTATTTTTATTTTTTGGTTGGTTTTCATGTGCCTTTGACTATGGGTTGAGTTATTAGTTCCCGGAATCCCTGGTTGGACAAATGCTCTGGAATCCCTATAAAAACTTGGGTTGAGTTACTAGTCCTGAAATACTTGGTTGGAAAAACACTTTGGAAGCCCTTGGTGGGTTGAGTTACTAGTAATGGATGCCCTGGTTGGACAAATTCTCTGGAATTCCAATGACAAATGCGGGTTGAGTTACTTTTCATGGAATCCATGGTTGGAAAAAACACTCTAAAGCCTCAGAATTCTTGGGTAGAGACCAATCTAGTGATGGTTAGTGATGCCCAACTGTGAGGTAGAATCACTAGTAGAGGGCCGAGGTAATTTGGAATCTAGAAGCCATCATTTTGTTTTGATTGATGTCTTTTATGAGATCCCACATTCATGCTTGTAATATGGCACAAGGGTGACTAGATGAAAGGAACATTTGGTTCAACATAGTCTATGGTCGGGTGGCTCTTGGAAGTCCCATACCTGGCCAGCCTATGCAATCATCAATAAGATATATTTATCCTTAGTATTTTATCTGTAAATATACTTGTTTATATGTGGTTTATACGATTATTATACCCTTGATATTTCTATTGGTTATATGATGGTTATGATTGAGATTTACGACGGTGATAATGTATGGATATCTTCATGTTTTGGTTAAACATTGAACATAAAATGAATGTAAGGATTCATAAATGGTAATGTAGTTATTATTATGAGACATCATTTCTTCTTAATGAGTCTTATATTAGTGTTAGAACTATATGCTTCTATCTGTTCATTAAACTTGTAGCATGCATATTTTTGATGTGTTAGAAAAAATGTATGTCATGGTTAGTAGGGATCCAATTGTTTAAGTATTTACATCCATATCATTGTTCTGATGTTATTTTTCATTTCTGAAATTTTCATGGAGTTTTGGGTAGTGACCTAAGTCCTACCCTTGAAAATGTGGCACAGAATCTGAAGTCGTTAGCATAGAACTACCAAAATAAGTCCCTAGTCACATGCATGCTTTGTTGTGGGAGATATTGGAGGGTCCTAGATGCATGTATTCCCATTTCAAGGGAGCAACTGAGGCTTTAATGAAGAAAACTGCCAGTTTGTCTCATGGGTTGGGCACATGGATGGGTTGGGTGGCTCTTGGTAGTTCTGTTGTAGGTGTAGAAGCTCAGGTTGTGTGTGTTATTTCGGTTCCAATTCATCAGTTCATACATAGGGAATTTAAGCATATCATAGTAACTCTTCATCACATGTATAACTTGGCTGGCTGGTTACTTGGTTAAATGTAGGAGTAGGGTGTTACAAAGTGGTATCAGATATAGGTTCCATTCTCCTTAGTTGATGTATGGTTTTCGCTCTCCTTGGATTAATATGTTGTTGTATTTACATGTTAGTTTCATATAGGTCCTTGTGCTTGTGGTATATGTGCTTTTTTTGCATGCATGGCATTGGTCATTATTATAGTGGTGTCACCATATGAAATTTGATGGTGTCATTGTTGGATGTAAATTTTGTGAATGTATTTCGGTCATGCATTGATTATGTGTGTCAGTGTATATATATTTTTATGCATAGATTGGCTGGATGATGGTCATTGTGCATGGAGTCATGGTATATGCTCAACATAATAATGCATTGATAACTGGATAATGGCTAAAAATATCCTTACATGTTGATATAATTATGTTTATATATATATATATATATATATATATATATATATATATATATATATATATATATATATATATATATATATATATATATATATATATATATATTGTGTTAATATAGTTGGTATTGTAGACAATATATCCTCCCCTAGCTAGACTAAGGTACACTAGTTTGTTTATAAGTTTTTTTAACTGACATAATATACCTTATAGGAAGAAGAGATGAAATATGACTAGCAATATGGTAAAGTACAGAGATTCTCCCTATGAATCAGATGAGAAATGTGGTGTTGGGAACTTGTCTGACTTAGTACATACATTGAGGAGTGTGAAGGAAGAAATAGGGAGTTACAAAGAATACACTAATACAATCATGTAGGAAAATGAGAAACAAGTATAATTCAATGCAATAATTCTTTACAATTTGTCAGAATTGCAAATACAAGGGCCCCCTCGGATAAGCTATGGAAAAGAGGATAAGACTAATGGGGCATATGGTAGCAGAACCCATAGTGGAAATAGATCAGACAAAGATGACATGATCAGGCATGGAAGGTGATTGGATACTCCAGATAGTAGAGGTGATAAAAAAAGGTACCATTGTAGTTTTGGTTCTTACAGGTACTATGGTTATCATTTTTCTCACCCTTATAGGAGGAGTGATACATGATATTTTTTGGATGTGTTGAAGAAATAATATCCACCTACATTTGATGGGGAAATGAAGAAATCACAGGATGCATAAGCATGGTTTGTTGGAATGAATAAGTTCTTTAGGTTACATGATTACTGATAAAACATGAAGGCCATAATAGCTACATTCAGTCTTAAAGGTAAAACAAATATCTAGTGGGAATATGTAAAGAATGCCAAATATATTTATGAGGAGGAATTTACTTGGACTGAATTCGAGATACTATTTAGGAACATGTACCTATCGGAGAGGTACTATTATGACATGAAAAAAGAGTTATATGAGCTAAATATGGGATCTGTGACTCATTAGGTGTAGACTAGCAGGTTCTTAGAGTTGTTGAGGTAGGTGCCTTACCTCAAGGAGGAGAAAGCCAATATTCAGAGATTCATCAGTGGGTTGTCGATAGCATTCAAGGATGTTATTGAGTTTGATGAACCTAGATGATTGGAGGATACCATATAGATGCTAAAGCATTGTTACGAACAATGAAAGCGTAGATATAATACTAAGCATGACCAGAATGGTAATGATAAGAATAAAGGGAAACGAGATAAAAATCCATCAAGGCCTTGGGACATAGGTAACAAAGAGAATCCAACACCACATAAGAAGTTCAATTAATCTGACAAAGGAAAGGTATTTCAATTTGAGGAGTAGAACAAGGGTGCAGGCTAGAAGCATATAAAATGTTGCGCTTGTGGCAAAGATCATCGCAGTAGAGGTTGTCCATGGCATCAGGGTGGTAGATAGCAGATCTACAGTACTCAAGAGGTGCATGCTATAGGGGATGTTGGACAAACTATTCGTAGGATATATGAAATGTTGGATAATAGACATACACATCACTATGCATCTATTATTGTGATGGATAGTAATATTTGGGATCAAGTTGTTTCTATTTTTATTGACCCTCCATCTAATTATAGTTATGTTAATACTAACCTTGTGGATGAGTGTCTCTTAAATAAAAAGTGCATGTCAAGTCTTGGTTGGTCTACAAAGAAGTGAGTTCATCATCGGGTAAGAGATTATGAATTTAATTTGAATGGTATGTATATATTTCACTTCAAATTGATACTATAGTTGGAAAGAATATGGAGCTTTGAAGGTACTTGTTGAAATATTCAGAGAATCTGCTTATACGTTATCCTCCCTTGTTATCGAAAAAATGTGGAAATATTGAAAATATTTTTTCATGTAATCCCATACCTCATTCCTATAAGTTTTCAATCTGGGATGTTTAGTATGAAAATATTTCCTAACTTGTCTCACCATTAATTTTGAGTCACCAAACAATGATAATCTCTTAAATTTCATTTTATTAGTTAATTCTAATCCAAGAATTAATGCTTCATATTATGTTATATTATTGGTGACCTAAAATTTTTATTTGAAATAATAACTGATAATTTTATTTTGTAGTGAAATCAAAACAATTTTAGCTTGAGATCCATCTCTGGAAGAATCCCCATCAGAATAAAGTTTCCAAATTTCATTCTTTGAAGACTTGAGAATACTCACATTGTCTTCAATTTTTTTTTACATTGAATTATTCATTTAAAACTAAAATAAAGCACCCTATGTCTTGATTAATGGAATAAATAGGGTGGTTCAAAACTTTTCTAGCATGGCATACTATATTTATGAATTTAACCTATATGTACAATCTCAAATGTTCTCCCCCATAAATTGGAATGTCGCATATGACATATACATTTCCAATATTCCTCGAAGCTTAACACACCAAGATCTAGGGAATACCATTCCAAACTTGGGAGGAATGTTTGTGACCACTGTAACCATTACCACACTTTTTACATGGATCTCGGCTAAATTCACTACTATATATTTAATTCATCCCAAATATTGAACCTTCTTGGAGTCAATAGTGTATATATCATGATACGGTGTTATTTCCAGCAAATATAGTTGATCCATAATATTTTTGGAAACATATTATTGGATTCCCTAAAATATAACATACAATTACAGAGAATAAAAGCATGGACCTTTAAAGTTAAATAAAAAGGAGGAACACTTTCATCCTAAACATAATGACATGGACCAAAAATAATAAAAGGCTTCTCTTCTTGAAAAATTATCACATAACCTTCAACATCCACACTACAACAGTAAATCCATTTAAAAATTGTTGTTTATATCCACATTTTCTTGTTAATTTTGATAAAGGAATAAGAAGTTTTACCTTTTCTAATTCATTTTCTACATTAAAATAAGTTTTCTTTTTATACTTTTGATTGAAATTTTGACAAATATAGCTGTTGTGAACATCAAAGTTCAACATTCTTACCTTGTGACACATGCAAAGTAACCTTCTTTATTGGGCTACATGTATTATTTCTTGGCCTTAAATCATATCATTTTTTAAGTTCAACAATTTAAATTTTCAAAAATATCGATATTTAGAAACTTCAAAAGACTCCACATTATGGAATAATTATTGATTTTGGTTCACATAAGCAATAACACTTTAAAATTGATGAAAAAAAAAATGTATATTGTCCCCAACTTGTGTTACTTCCTCAATATATTGATCATCAATCATTAGTGGAGGTTGAATTTCGTGATCTATACTAGGCCTTTATCTCTATAGAATCTGGGGTTGGAAAGGTCTTATGTAAGGTCATGGAGGTCTGTTCACATTTTTATGCACTCATGTAGCCCGAGTTTCAATTATAAATATTTTTTTGGACAAGTTTCTCAACATTGTAGTGAGCTCATTGATTTTATGATCTTCTTCCTACACCTTTGATAATGAACTAACTTCTTCTTTTTCCTTCAACTTTCTCTATTCCGTCTCTACTTTTTCTCTCAAATTCCCTAATGCTTCTATATTATCGTTAACTTCTATTGTATTATTATCATATCTTCTAGAGTTGTATATTTGCTTTCCCTTTACATCAGTGCCAATTCATTGTCGAAATCCTTATTGAACCTGAATTTGGCTTCAAAATATGGGGGTTTAATGTCTGCGGACATATTATTATAAATTTTATCAAACATTTTTGATAAAATTAGATATAGGTTCATTAGGATCTCTTTTGGGATCATCAAACTCACTCAAATAATACACAAGATCCTTATTTATTCCCCACTAATTTATAAAAATGTTGGTTATCTCTTCAATGTATGAATATAATTTTCCTACAACTGCCTAAATGAAACCCTGATGTTTCCTTCCAATGATTTATTAAAAATCTCATGTATACATCTTCATTTTCTATGTTTAGATTATCTACAAATTCTAATAAAGTAGATAAATGATCTTTTGTGTTTAATATTGTTTCTCCATTGTATATACATAAGTGATTTAAATATCCTTTAGAGAAATAGTGTAGTTGAGTTGGTGCTAGTTATCCTAACGTTTCATATCTAGAAGCCACAATTCCCCTTCACCAACCATGATTGGTTGTGAAGTTCTCTATTTAGGAAATGAAGACCATTTTTTAGACTGATGTTTTGGGGCTATAGGCTTCTTTGGAGACCAATGATGGATAATTAAGTTTTTAACCTTAGTGATGGTTCTCGGTTGATCTCCAAATCCAAGGGTATTACAAAATACCTTAAATTATTCTTTAGGATAATCAAAATTAGAAGGAAAATAATAACAGAGGATACAAATTCTCCTATATTAAGTTCAAGTAATTGTAAATCAAGCTTGAATTATATATCAGATGATTCTGAAAGGGACACGAGGAATTAAAATGATTCATGTTGGTCCAAGAATAGAGTATTTTGTAAATATATTGCCTTATAAATATCTATAAAACATTAGGAGTTAGATCAGAAAAATCAGGTGGTATTTGTATTTTTTATGGTTAATCACGATGTGGAATTGACTCTGATGGAATATAAGAAGAATATGCTTCAAGTCTAAGTCTGAGAGGAGTTATTCAAGTTTGCATCTGACCTTCTGAATTCTTGAAAGATGGAGGCCCTTAGTATTACTTCAGCATTTCTCTTAATTTACTAATTTCAACATACATCAAGTTAAGAGAAGATAATTCCTCTAGTAGTGTTCTTGTACTAACACATTCTACTAAACCTGTATATGTTGCTAGAATGATTGTATTTCTCATTTGTTCTTTCTCCTTTAGTAGTTTTCCCATATTTTCTTCCATCCTTTGGATTCACAGGTTTTTCTCAATTCATACGAGATAATAAAGCTTCCTTCTCTTTTTCTAATTTATCTATTTCCCGTGTGTGTGAATGCTTTGCTGTAGGAAACTTCATTGTATTTCAAAGTGATTAGATGTCTTAATTATTGTTATCAATAATCTCTTGTGTTATATTGATATATTCAAGATTCAAACCTAACTTGATCATAATATCTTCAAGATATTTAATCCTGGTATCATTTGCAAGAGGGTACATACTTTACATCTTAAGCTCTGTATCAATATTCAATAAATAGTTCTATAATTTGGACATATTAATATAGTTGATCTAGTGAGAATAGAATATATCATCTCACAAGTTTTCATGTAAAAATCTATTTTATCTATTGGATGGATTTATTTGGTATTGAAATATATTATATAAGTTTTAAAATCTTTATGTGTGGTAGAAAAATGGAATTTACCTTCAAGAAATTATGATTTTAATCGACCTTCGATCCTGCTGACTATTCCATTGTTTACTCTTGTGTCACTTCTCGCAATGTGTTTTCTTCTTAAATGTATTTATTTCTAAGTTTCTCTATTTATGGTTCAACTTCATGAATATATAGAGCATATTTTTTCTCAACCCTTAATGCTGGAAGTTTCCATACTCAGTCATAGGCCCAACTAAAACTCAAAGTGGAGTTAATTTGTGCCAATAAATTATTAACCTTGATATCAGCAACCCTAGGATTAAAAATAAATTCACCAAGTTGAGCGTTGAACTTAATGAGTTTTTTACTTCCTTGATTCAAAGTGAATTTCATCAACATTTAAGCTCTGTATTATAAATTGAAGAGAAAAAGTTCACATTGGAAGAAACGTTGGTAGTGCATATGGTGGAAGGTCACAACCATAAATTCTAACCTCTGTGAAATTTTGATACAAAAACCAGTCTCCAACCTTAGATTTTTCTGTCAAATGTCGGATTCTTTTGATTTTAGATGAAATTCTTGTGATTAAATCACTATTGAGAAGAGAAAATGAAACCTATAGGAATTGATCAACAAAATTACTTTAAGAGAATTATTTTGTATTCTTCCTAACAAGTGAAGTCTAGTCAATGAGAAACTTCTACTTACCTTGCATATCCTGCTTCTGTAATGATATTTTGAATATATCTCAATGGTGATACAGGAATAAGTAAACCATAATAGACTTGTGCTTAAAATTAACTTTCATTTCCAAATCATAAAAAATTTTCAAGAAGTTTATTGGAAATAAACTCACTGAAATTGAATAAAAGACCAGGATTTTATCTATAAGTGAATAATGAGATAAATCCCAAAATAACTTCATCTACCAATTCAACATTATAAAATACTGGGCAAGACAACATTCAAATAATTTGTCTAGACATCTTGGGAAACATGGCTGAAGGGTAGGGTGGATTATGATGAGGAATTTCAAACCCTTCTCACATGAAAGGCTAAAATATCAATACTCTTTGCTCGAATGTAAGATTTTGATAAATTTCCAATGGGATTTCAGATGAAAATTGATGTAAAGAACTCGGAACATTTTATATGTAAATCTTGGAGAATGGATTCAAAGGTTATATAAAACAAAGGTCTTCCATTCTTAGCTATAATTATTTTTTCAATAGGAAGACCTATCATTTTACACACCAATTTAAAAATTCGGGAAAATGGTGGGTTTGAGGAAAAATATTTTGAGGCACCAAATACTTCCATAGCCTAAATTCATAATTGTTATCCTCAAATTTATGAAAGGCTCAATTGTGTAACACATACAAATCAAATTTAGATATTATTTCTACAATTTTGGCATATACATATATGAGGGGAAATAAATGATACAATATTTTCAAATTATTTTCCTTCCCCTCTGTGCATACTCATTTTGGAATAAAATCACAGATACATAAGAGAAAATGAGAAATGAGACTACTAAAATAAACATACACTATTTGCAGTTTTGGAATTGGTAGTCATGGTTTGTCTCACCAAAGACACTTTCTTTGGCTAAATGAAAAACTTGCAGGGAAATTGGGCAATGTTGTGGTTTAATGAGAGAACAACTAGTCATTTTAAATTAAATGAAAAATAAATGCACACATTAAAAGTTACTTGGAAATAAATGTTGAAAAGCCTTGATAATTGGTGTGGATTATAGTAGAGGCTAATATAGTTTAAGGACATCAAGGGGATAGTTGAGGGAATAAACAAAACCAAACATAGTTTGAGGGGGGAGGGGGATAGCAAAGTGGTAAGTTGTAATAGATGGGGCGAGGGGGGTTTGCACAATTCATACGCGCTTGACATGCCATCTTTGTGGTCTTTGTGGTTTCGGGGAAACTTCCCACCCGAGCACACTCAACTAACCAACCCCACCCAACTAACCAACGAGCACACGGAGGGGGTTGCACAATGTACATTGACCATTGATTTTTGCAGGATCGTTGTTGACATCAACATTGTTTTTAATCAAGCGCATTTACCGATTTATTTATTAAAATCAAAATCATATATTGTTTCATTATAACATGTTGCACAAAAAATTATTATAAAGTGCATACAAATAAAACTTTTTGGCATTTTTAATGAAAATTTTGAAATTTTCATTATAATAAGATTTTATAGCAATCACTTCTCTACAAAATATTAAACTATTATAATTATTTTAGAATGGTTATTTATATAATTAACATATTATATAAATATCTAAATAGTTTAATATATAATTCAAATATTTTGATAAAATAATAATATAATATAATTTATAATATATTTTTTTACTAAATTTTTTTTTTTGTGAGCTTAGTAGGTCCTTAATATTTTCTATTTATATAAAAAAATAGGCATATTAGATAGACAAATTAGCCCTCAACCTGCCCAAAGGAAACTAGCTTTGTTGACCATCTGAGTGCATTGAACGCCATCCAAAATGTGTGCTTCCTCAGTTTCCTACGAAGAGTCTTTAGGTAGATAATATCAAAGTTTATTTTTACTAACATTACATAATGGAAAAGAAATATAATCTCTATCAAAAACTAAAAGAACTGTATTTAGCTAATCTTAAAATGTTGGCTAGTCATCATCTGACTCTAGTCCGGATCTTTGATACTTAAACTTGGCGTGTCAACTTGTTGCATGGCCTTAATGTCCTTCTCAATTCTACCAAGATGAGAATAATGGTGAAGTTGACGCAGGTTCATTTCCTGGATGCTTCGGTAGATCTTTGCCATAGTGGTAACTACCTTGGGATCCCATCCTACTTCCTGGACTAATGTAATGGCCTTAACCATTAGGCATTTTATTATCAAGTAGGTTCTAATTGAGTTGTGAAATAGAGAAATTCTCCCTCGGGTGTTACCCAAATCTATGATAACTTGTTGTATTTCTTTCGCTGTGATTTCATCCTCTCTAATTTTGGTTTGAGCTTCCATCTCCCATCCATGAATGAGGGATTTTATCAGACATGGTGCTTCCTCTGAGTAGACCTGGAATAAGGGCTCCATCAGCTCTCTGTCAGATTTCCTGCCTCTCTTAGCTGGCAGGTTTGAAATTTTTGCCTTGCCTTTGTCCATATCTACCTTTTTGCCTCTGTTTTTCTTCACCATAATTGGATTGTGGGTAGATAGGAAAGCTATAGCCCCTGGAGCAGAAACATTATAGCAAATACCAAAACAGTTATTGAAAAAAACATAAGGCTTAAAAATAGTGGGATAATGGTGGTCGTGAGCCCCTTGAAAAATCGTAAGACTATATTCATTCCACCAACCCACCTTCACAATCATACCTTTATTACTATATACCTTAGACCAAATTACAGGCAGAGTAGCAGGTGATTTTAACCAGAGGACATAGAGATACAGACAGTTGTCGAAATTTCCTTTGAAACTATTGCTGCAAGCACACCTCAAATATAAGCGACTATCTACCCCATACACAAGCGGAGGACGATATGAAAATAGGTTCCGCCAGAAACCAGAGAGATCAACATAATGAATTATCCCTCCCATTTCCCTATGAATCATATCATCATTCAACCGCATGCATGCAGTTTCGCATTCAGACCTGCAGTGAGGTTGGTTAATTGTTTTCTCATGACATCTACTTCCCAGAAAAAGAGCTAACTAAGGAATTAATTTCAAAAAATTATCTACCCAAGAAGAATTATAACCTTGCAGGTGCTGATACATACAAATTATACCTTTGACAATACCATTACAAGTAGTTTGATAGACACTGTAAAGATTTCCGAAGAAAAGAGCTAAAGGTGGAATTACTTTCAAAAATTTATCAACCCAAGAAGAATTATAACCTTTCAGGTGCTGATCCATAAGATTTATACCTTTAACAATACAATTACAGGTGGTTTGACAGAGATTGTAAAGATAATAAAAAAAAAAAATATTTCCCTCTACATGCTGTGGAATTCCGACACTCTCTTCATCTTAACATCAAAGGGTGAATTAGATACATACCAATACACCAGTGCAGGCCACCAGCGACGTCTGTAGTTTCTTCTGGTTTTCACGCGCTAGGAACCAAATTATTTGCAATAGAGAAGGAATATGACAACGCATTGCAGGGAGAGCTTGGTTACCTGCCTCAAGACATCCCACTGAAACTTTTCCCAACCTTCCTCTCACAACCCAGCTGACCTCCCCAACTATTTATCATGTAGACTGATGATCGTCATAATGTTCTAACTTGGGAACCATCCTCTACATTACCTCAACGCTATCTCCCGACACATGCAGGGCCACGTTGCAGTCCTTCCTCGCCACGTTGCATTCCACCTTGGCCACCATGTCCTCGTCCCATAGCGTTCCTTTCCAATTGGCACCCTGGTCGGGGGTGGTGCTTGTGGTCATGACCAATTTTCTCATCATCGTGTTGCACGATGCGGCAGAGCTCCCCCATATCTGGCTCCAAATTCTGCCTCCATGGTTAATCTAGGAACTGATATCCATTATTGCAGGCCAAGTTTTCTAGAAAATGTGTTGCTTCGTTCCTCGCTCTCCTGACATGGTGTGGGACAATGTAGTGTATTGTTTCCATTATTTTCTTGATTTCCTACACCAATATTATTTTTCTCCAACTTATACCGATATTCTCCCAGCGACCTCCCTGTTGAAGCTTTTCTAGAATTCTCGTGGCCATAGCAGAGTCTCCCTCAATTTATAATCTATTGTATTTTTCTCGGCTTGCAATTTTGACACCTTTTTTTAGTGTTGTGAGTTCTGCTTCATTGTTAGTTGTGTATCCAAGATCTAACGCGTAGATCCTTAGGACTCTCCCTATGAAATCTCAAAAAATGCCTCTAGCCCTTGCTTTTCCTGGGTTCACTTTAGGGGCCCCATCATAATTGAGTTTAATAAATCCTAGCTAAGGCAATGTAAATTTGTCTCTAGTTTCATACGCGACATCTCTTAACTCAAATAGTATGGTTCATAATTCGTGTCTTTGGAGATACTTGTGCCTAATAGGATCTACTAATCATTGCTAATATATATATATATATAAGGTTTTCAATCCAAATAAAAATAAAAATAAAAAACCTAAACCTTTGAAAATTTAATACTCACTATTGTTTATATATATATATATATATATATATATATATATTAATGTAATGTAATTTAAGATAAATATTAATTAAATTAATATTACATTTTAAAAGTTTTAAATTCAAATTAAAAAAAATAAAATATTTACATTTCCATAAACCTTTTAAACTTCAATAATTTTAGAATTTGAAATTTTATATACATAGAAAAGAATATAAACCTTAAAATGAAATAATTTCACTGAAGCATATATGGCCATGCGACAGATTCCCATCAATGTATTGCATGTTAAATGGAATATTTAAAAATAAAATAAAAATGGCAATAGCCTTGATGACTGCACTCTTAAGAGTTTCATAAGTTCATTTCATTCCTTAATAGGTTGAACCTTTCATCTTCAAAATGTAATCTATAATTTGATGAATTTGGAAAATATAGGCTCTCTACACCCATGGTAGAGGAAAAATCCACCCCAAGAAGTTTCACTTTTAACTGAACAAGAAACTTAACATTATAAATTCAAATTCGATACCTTCTTTCATATTCAGGCACTCTACTCAATGTTTCCTCTTGGACACACATAAAAATATACGAAGGCAGGCTACCCAATGTTTCCTCTTGGGCACCCATAGAAAGATATCCAATGTATGGACTGACTGGAAATCTAGTAATACCCTTAACTCCTCCAATATTGAGAGTTAGTTAAATGAAATAATGTATTTCCATCCCATAGCAGCTAGGATATTTTATGTTCAAATGTGACTTGTAATTTGATGAATTTGGAAAATCCAGTAATACCCTCAACTCCTCCACTCTTGAGAGCTACTTGAATGAAATAATGTATTTCCCTCCCATAACAGCTTGGATATTTCATCTTCAAAATGCGATTTGTAATTCGATGAATTTGGAAACTAAGGGCTATGTGCAACTGCAACCATGGCAGAGGAAAAAGTCACCCCAAAAAGTGTCACTCTTAATCAAAGAAGAAATCTCACATTACACAATCAAGATAAAACTATTGATGCTTTCTTTTATATTCAGGAGGCCACCTAGCATTCCCTCCTAGAAAGTGATAAACGTGATTTGGAGTCTAGAATTAAATAAATTCTAGTTATTTCCAAATAAATTAATTTCGTAGCACTTGTTATACATGTGCATTGAATCAAATATATGGAAAAAATCAACTTGCTCTTCCCCGATTATAAAGAGTCCATTTTCCAAGAACCTGATAGATCTTACGATAACCATGTTTCCCTTGAGAAATTCAATAGAGGTTACGTTAAATTATTCACATAAAAAAACAAAATTGAAAATTTCAACAAAATTTTCATAAATCTAAGATGTATCATTCTCATTCCAGCTAATCAAAATTATTTTTATGTATTGACTAGTGCTAAGAAGAAAATGAATAATTTAAAGATAAGAACTAATTTTCATGATCTTTAGAGTGAAATTAAACATTGGCCTATTCAGAAAACAACCTAGATCCAAAGAATCTGTCCCTTTGGGACACTAATAGAGTTGAAGATGTAAAGCACTTTCTCGTTCAGTGTCTAGCCCTTACTCCCGTCAAATCTCCTTTTCAAAAAATTTACCACACTACCCTTCATATCCACTTAAGTTAGCAAGACTACAACTATTAGGGTTCACATTTTCTATATTTTTTTTTATCATAGAAATAAAATATTAAAGAACATGAGTACATTCCTTACCTTTTTAATGTCCAATAAACCATACTCCTATTTGTGAGATTATCTATTTATAATATCAAGTTTCCAATATATATTAATATATATATATAAATTAAAAGAATAAAAAAAACAAAAACATTTAAAAAACAAAAAATTAATTATGTTTAACTCAAAATATCAAATACAAAAGTTTAATGAAGATATCAAATTAAAAATTTCACCCCAATAACTGCCACTATATATTAACCCAACAAAAAAATTCACATTATACAGTCTAATTTGATACCCAACTTTTCGTCTTTTACACCCATAAAAAATGTTTCAGTATCTAGGATAACTGAAATTCCAGTAATGTTCTTAACGCATTCGTTTCATCCCATAACAGCATGGACCTTTCAAGTTCGAAATGTGATATGTAATTTGATGAATTTGGAAACTAAGGGCTCTCTACATCCATGGCAGAAGAAAAGGCCACCCCACGAAATTTCACATTACACAATCAAGATAAAAATATTGATGCCTTATTTTATATTCAAGAAGGCCACCCAATATTCCCCCTTGGACACCAATAAAAAGTGATTCAATGTCTGGACTAAAAGAAATTATAGTTATCTCCCCAAATAAATCAATTTCCTGGCTCTTATTATACATATGCTTCGTATCAAATATATGGAAAAATGAGATTCTCTACCATGGCCATAAACTGTTTATCTGAAGAGAACCTGATATATCTTACGGAAGCCATCTCGCCCTTGAGAATTTCAAGAGAGGTTGAAGAGTTTCTAACATCCCAGATTCTACATGTTGTGTCTGGATTCCTAGTAGCAAATACTGTACCATCTGGATGCCAAGTAAAGGTGAAGGAGTAATCCAAATGACCTTGAAGAGTTGCAACTACCTTTCTTGTTTGGTAGTCTGAAATAAATCCTTCAACATTGTCCCCAAATACAACAAACAACTTGTTATCGGGACTTACGGAATCACTGTTAACAACCCAGGGAAGGGAGAACTGATGTATGAGTGAAAATCCATTAGTTGGATCAAATACTCGCACAACACAATCATTACTTGTAGTCGTTACCCGAGTTCCACCACCGCGACTCTGGGAGATCTCTACTGAATTCATGTTGACATCAACATCATCTTCATTTTCAGTTATCTTCCAAAAATAATTGAAATTTATGCCCAGGTAGCTCGACATAAGCTCTCCCCCATACCTCCCATCCAAAAGTAAATTATCATTGACAACCATGCTTGTAATCTGGAATAATCTCATGAAACAAGTTAGGGAAACCCCTAAATTAATTTCGGATGCAATGACTTGGCCAATCACATTAACTAATTTATGACTTAGTGTAGAATATTAAATAATAGAATTATGGGATGAAATATACACTTCATGCTTTGACGTTTCCCACACCAATTTCCTTAGCTAAAAGTGTGAATATCTAGGTTTCACTCATCTTGCATTGCTTTGAAATTCATAGAAATTCCCCTCTTTCTCATTTTTTTTACAAAGATTATGTAGTTGATCTATACCAAGTTGATATTGAGGAACATTTCTGTGAATCTCATACTCTTTGATCTTATTTTCTCTATATTTATATTTTGTGAGATTTCTCCTTTGCCATTGAATTACTTGAGTATCTCTTCCTCTTCTGACATCCACAACAGACGTGTTAGCCTCTTCATAATATTCCTCGACATTCGTCTCACCTTCTATATCTTCATCAAAATAAGCCACTACAATATCATATTCAGCCTCTTAATCTTCATCAAAAATAATCATTCAGGCTCATACTCATGAGGCTGGGCCATGTCTCAGTACCCTTTTCAAAGAATTGTTGACTATGGTATCCTTTTCCAATAGAGGGTGGAACTTTACCTACTAAACTATAACACTCAATTCCAATTGGTATTCAAATGGTCCAACCCTTTCCAGAATTTGGAAAGATCCCTAATATTGTGGGGCCATTTTAGTACATCATGTCCACTGCATAGTGTTCTTCATGGGTTTTAATTGAACATATACATGATCCCTTACTTGGAATTATTTTAAATTTCTTTTAGTGTCCACATACATTTTTTTTTTTTTTTTGTGAGTGGCTTTAAGATTCTATGAGAGCATTTTTCATTGGAGCTTCCATTTCTGCCAACATATCAGGCTCCAAGATGAATCTATCCTCCTAATTATTCTATTTAATGGGAGTTTTTCATATTATCCCATATAATACCTCAGAGAGAGTAATTTTTAATGATTCATGGTAACAATTATTGTATACAAATTCTACTAGATGAAGGTACTCTTCCCACTTGCTCAGTTGTTTCATTACGTATATTCACAACATATCCTCCAAGACTTGATTCACATTTTTTTTCTATTCATCCATTTATGGATGGTATGTTGTACTGAATTGAAACTGAGTTCCCAAAATAGTAAACAAAGTTTTCCAAAAAGCTCAATAAAATTTCACATCCCAGTTTGATATCATAACCTTGGGAAAAATATGCAACCTAAAAATTTCCCACATAAATACATCAAAAATTTTCATAGTTTTGTATGTTGATTGAATGTGAATGAATTGGGCTACATTACTTAATTTTCCCACTATTACCATGATGCAATCATTTTGCTTCTTATTTTTCGGCAAATTGGTGATCAATTCAACAATAATCACCTCCCACTTCCACTCTAGAATGGGTAGTGGCTCAAGTAATCCAGTTGGATGGTGGTGTTAAAATTTAAATTACTGGAAATCCAAACATTTGGAAAAGTATTAACCGGGAAAAAAGAATTTTTCTTGATCGTAGAGAATAAATTTCGGTATTTGCGGTGGGAAATATATGGATTTTTTTGAAATTCATCCAATATCAGTTGTTTGAGTATTTCCTAATTTGGACCATATAAATTCCTTTAAAAAATAGTAAATTATCATGATTAATGCCATACTAAGTTTGTTGTTCTAAATTTCCCACCTGCTTAGCTTGTTGGCACATAAACAAATATTTTGTATCTTTAACCATAACTTTAATTAATTCTAAAAAAATAAATTCAAGTTCACTGAACAAAATTTCATACACATGATGTAATTTTATGTTGAGTCCATCACCTACACGATTCTTCTATTCTGAGTACTGGGGTCATGGTTAAAATTTTATTTAATAGCTTAAAACTGTGTTGGCACTCAAAAGTCCACTTAAAGACCTTCCCTTTTTTCTGTAAGGAGGTAATAGGATAGGCTATTTTAGAGAATCCTTTAATAAAACTATGGTAATATCATGTTAAGCCCGTGAAGGATCAGATGTTCGTAACATTATGTGGCATTGGCCATTCCATGATAGTTTTGATATTTTATAGATCCACTGCTATTCCTTCCACAGATATAATATGTCTTAAGTATTATATTTGTTCCTTAAAGACATCATACTTACTGTATTTAGCATACAACTGATGTTCTTGTAATGTTTGCAAAACTATTTACAACTTCTCCTTATGCTCCTCCAAATTTATTGAATATATAAAAATGTCATAAATAAATACTAAATCAAATTTATCAAGACATGGATGAAATAAACTATTCATGAGATCCATGAAGGTTGCAAGAGCATTGGTTAGACAAAATGTAAGAACCATAAACTGGTAATGACCATAACGATTTTGAAAAGCGGCTTTAGGAATGTCCTTGTCTCTTACTCTTATTTGATGATACCCTAACCACATGTCAATCTTAAAGAATATTATAGCCCCCTTGAACTCATCAAATAAATAATCGATTCTGGATAACAATTATTTTTTTATTGTTACCTTATTAAGATGTTGATAATCGATAAACAATATAAGAGTTCCATATTTTTTCTTCGGAAATGAGATGAGTGCTCCCCAGGGGGATGCACTTAGGTGAATATATCCCTTGTTAAGTAACTCTTGCAACTGCATTTTGAGCTTAGTTAGCTCAGGAATACTCATTTGATAAGGGGTCCTTGACACAAGTGCTACTCTTGGAATTAATTCTGTAGTGAAATCAATATCTCTTTTAGGTGGTAGTCCTGGCATCTCTTTTGGAAAGACAACAGTAAAATCTTGAATGATGGATAATATTTCCTGGGTGGTCAACCTATTTTTACTGTTAATAAAACCCACTTGTAGAACGTAAATTTGGCATCCTTTCCTAAGCCATTTTTCCAAATTTGAGGTAGTAATTTATTGCAATTTTATGGGTCTTTTCACACCTTCGATTTCCTTATTAACACCCTCTTAAGTGAGATAACTTACAATTTTGTCTTTACAGTTTACTAATGACCAACAATATTCCAACAAGTCCATTCTTATTAAACCATCATTAGACCCCAAACATAACAAATTTAAATTCACATGAATTCGTTGATTTTCTACATCAGTAGGAAAATTAGTTACTTTAGCTATCACCCTCCCTTTTTCCCCGATTAATAATTGAACTAGCCAGGTATTCCTAAATTTACAACTCTGTAATTCATATTCCTCAACAAATTTAGGGCTGACATAACTTAAATTGGCTCCTAGGCCTATCAAAATGGACAAAACATGGTTTCACATATTACCTTCCAAGTCAATCATAGAGGGTTGGTACTTGGCTTGATGATCCTCTAAGGTTTCATTAATCCTTGGTATCCTATGCGCTACTTCACCCAACATGGAGGCATCTTTAGTGTTGGGAGTTTGTTCGGTTTTGGAATGATGAGGACAATTTTCATAATAATGAGGCTCGCTGTAGCCCAAGAATTGGAGTGGGGGATTATGTTGTTAGCTAATGTCAAATTTGCTGAAAACTTCCATGTCCCTACTCTCACCCTCTAATTTTCTTTTCTTTTGATTACTTCTTATACATACCCTCGGTGCTTCTAGTCTTCGAATTCTTCATATTCTGAAATTTTTTTTGTGATTTTTTCGAGTACAACTCTTACTGCCTTCTCCTTTTGATTTCATGTATTCATAACATATTCATGCTTTTCAGATGACCCCATCCATGGTTTTGGCATTGTCTAACTCCAACAGTTCTTTCATGAATGCTAGTAAGTTGAAAATGAACTGCTGAAACTTCACCTTTTCCTATCGAATGTAAGGTACATACCTTAACATGGGAGTAAATTTTGTTACATACTCGTTCATAGTGATTCTACCCAAGTAGATATCATGGAATTATTTCACCTTATTATCATAGAATAACTCTGTTAAACACTTTTCTTTGAAATTTTTTTGGAAACCTCCCCAAGTCGCTCGCTACTCGCTAATTACATGGACAACCTTAGCTTCCCCTCGCCAGAACGTAACTTTTCCATGAAGCTGATAGGTGGCTAATATTACTTTTAAGTTTTCATTATATTCATAAATCTCAAAGTATTTATTCATATTAATTAACCAAGCCTCAATGGCCTCTTCCTTCTCTCCACCAAAATTGAGAGGTCTAATTTTCTTAAACACTACCTTCAGCTCAGTTTTCCATTTTTTGTTTTTTCTAGTAATCTATCATAGTATCTCATTCCTCCTCATCTCCCCCTTTTTTTGGTTCCAACCATTGTGTATGGATTCCATGAAGGGAATTTTCACCCCTTTGTCTCCGCTCCTCATCTCGACCATTGTCTCCCAAGATGGGTAAAAAATTTCGTGGATTCTGGTGATTAGAAAGAATTTTTAAGATACTCTCCTTATCACACATCAACCTTTTGTTATCTTCCCACATAATGGCTATTTAAGTCCGGAATTGTTGAACCGTCTCGAGCAACATAGTTGTGGGGTTTTGCTACCCTGCATCGAGTTGTACTGACATTTTTAGATTATTTCCTAAGGTAGGTGCACCTCCAACTCTTCTCTCCATTATGTGTGCTCTCTTTCTACCTTTATCTTAGTTTGTTCACAACATATACGTAGTTGTTAATCAAATGACCAAATAAGGCTCAGTTTTGTAACTTTCGCTCTCATACCGCTTGTCACAATCCCTCATACATTATATTCACTAACCCATGTATAAACAAATAAAATTTTGGTTATGTATATAAGCATCATTAAAGTAGATTACCATATCGCAAGTTTCATATCACATATATAACATCACCATTTCTCTAATATAGTATTTTCGGTTGCATAAAATATTGACTCAATGTGATTGTTCGTAGGTGATTAAATATCACCCTTGCCACATACATGAAGCAGAAATCATATGAAATTTGTTTTGTGATGTACACATTGAAATAATTAATTAAAAAAATGGGAATTAATGGTTACAATTTACCTACACACATTAATGCCACAATTATGCAACATCTTACAATTAGCTGTTTACAATTCTCTAGCACTTATTTTTATTTTCGAGTTGGTTAATGTGTTTCGGGTGGAATGATCCCTATGGTCCATTCCTAGGGTTTTCATCGGAATTCTTATATTCTAGGTGTGGTTCTCATATTTCGTTTCCTACAAGCATGCTACCTTGTTTCTTTCCGACTATACTATCAATTCAAGTTTTATTTAGCTTACTGGATTCTGTGAATACTCGGTTCCGATCTTGCATAAGTGATATGGATGGTTATAGGTTAATTTCCAGAGTAATAAAGGACTTGATTCGAAACTCCATTGCCCGGGTAATAATTCAGTGTGCCTCTGTCACTATAGTGCATTTGGTTTTGATTCTTAGGTCCCTATCTTTCTCATGTAATCCTCATTCCAGAACGATCAACAATGAATCGATGACTATGTTTCCATAGGTGAGTAATATGATGATAGATTTTAAGACATATTTTACATCATTTATATTCAGTGTTCTTACATTTTGAATAACCAGTTTCCTGGTCTCTATGAAAGTGCACGTCCTCTTCCTAAACTCACCTACGTTTCGACTTAGGTAGTTCATCCTATGTTTTCTAAGGCTTTCATACTTTCTTGTTCCACGTTTTTACTACTTACCTTGGCTTACTCTCACAAGGGCCAAATGAAACCAATTTAATATTGTTCTCTTTTAAATGTTGAGTCAGGGTTTCACAAACTTAGGTTTTCACGGCCTTAAGATTTCATGGCCTTGGCCAAAAAAATAATATAGATAGAGGAATTTTATTTAGAATATGATTACTAGTATTTTATAATGTATCTGATTACAAAGTTATTCAAGAGACACTATCTTCGTGAATGATATAATTTACAAACTTTGTTTTGGACTATTTGGTCCAGGTTTCAGTTTTTACTGTTCTTCGGGAAAGTTTGGCATAAAATACGGGTTTATATTATCCAAACCACCAATCACTCCACTTTTGATCTATATATATATATATAATATTATATTTCATGTATGGTATTTTTTATCGTTCCAAGGGTTTTATTGTGTTTGTCCTCTTTCTGGATATTCACACGTCCTACTCCTTTTATAATTTTTTCATGTATTTAATCTTACTAGAATGATTTTCAAATGGATTTTATGAAGAGTAATGAACTTTAAGGTTATTGTGTACACTTTTCTATGGAATAAAATAATAATTTTGTATTCTAGGTAATGGTTTCTTCGAAGTTCATCAAACTCGTTCTCTGGTGTTAGTAGTTCACACTGTTGCTCAAAAGGGATTATCTCAGTGTGACACTCAAAATTACACTGGCGTCAACCCTTCCCTTTTCTGTATAATGGTTGTAATACAATTTTTATGTGACACTTCTGGTTACTGTTAATGTCTTTTTGAGAAAATGGACATTAATAGTAACAAACGCCTGCAAAAATTATGGTCCCCTGTCACTAATTTAACTAAAACTGTCATAGATATTAAGTTTCATTCTAAAATTGTAATATGCTGTTATAGTTGATAACCTCAAACAAGTTTTATCTATAAATAAAATTAATAACTTGACACAGTTCTCCTAGGTTTTAGTATTCGTAACAGAATGCAACTGCTTCTATATAGAAGACATGTTCTCTTAGTTTTACAATTCATCAATTAATCCAGTTTATTCTATAAAGAAAAGAATTGATTCTAGCAAGTAAATAAAATAAACAACATCATCATTCAAAACTCTTCTTATTATTCTTCCAATTATTTTATCATTTCTTGGAAACAAAATACATAAACCTATTAGAACAATCAGGGATTCCCTTCATTCTACTTTCACAATAAAATAAAAGGCTAATGCACTTTTCCAAAAGTTACTTTGCCATATATTGAATCCGAAGTGACTTCCTCTAGTCCTCCCAACCTATGAGGTTTGAAATGATGTCCAAACCTATTGTTTTCCAAAATATTCTAAAAAAATTCATTTTCCATAGTCTTGCGGCAACCTATCCTACTTGGAATTCATTTATTGTGGGGTTTCCACTAGTTTTTAGTGGCTCAAGAAAGTCCATTTTCAAATATCTTCTTGCCGACACGGTCATATCAAATATTTCCCTTCTTTTTCTCCTCGTAGGAAATCCCCCTTTTCCATCTCAGATTTTCCCTTTTAACTGTCTAGGGAGGGGAATAATCATTTGTTTGAACTGTTTGAAAACTATAATTTATTTTTTAGTAGCACTTTCCTTTTCTTTCTACTACCATGTCCAATATTTTTCATAAAAAAAAATTAATAATTATCTATTCAGTTTTCATATTTTGTCCCTGATTTTGGCAACATAGTTAGTAAGTTTAATCATAGTAAAAACAAGAATACATAGAATTTTTTTATAGGAATAGGAGTGTTACAGTTTTCAAATGTATAAATGGATTTAGAATTCTATAAATAATTTGAATTTTTCACTTTAAACAACTTAAATTTAAAATTCTTAAAAATATCTACAAAATTTTGATAAAATTACTACTTTTTGAAACATCCAATGTTTTGAGTGAAAAATTTACTCATGATTAAAAAATTAAATAAGGTTATAGATATGATTAGAAAAATATATATACTACAGATAATATTAAATATTATTAGAATATCCACATAATACTAGTAAAACCCTATCAATTAACTAGATGGCAAACATTGATAAAAATCAAAACACTTATTCCATAATACATTTCACATTGTCTCCATTTATTTATTTTTATAAAATTGAAATTAAATATAACTTAATTATTAATTATAAAATGAATTAATATGAGTTAAACATATATACATTTTAAATTACATTTACAAATATTGTTACCCATGTAGATTAAACTCCAGTTTACCATAAAAAATAAAATTGAAATAGCTCTTATTACAATACCATAGGCCAAATACCATGGATTAGCACTAGTATATTCTAATATGAAATGTGTTGATATGGGATTTTACTTCATTAATTAATTTTAATTAAAAGAAAAAAAACTAACTTGGAGATAAATCTCAAACCCTATCTTTGAATGCTAATATGAATCTTTGGCCATATTCAATTAGGGTTAAATTTATCAGAAATTGTGAGAGAGCAGAAACGCACAGGATTCACACACAAAATAATAATTTCTATATTCAATAATCAGAGATACATCAAATATATATAGTTAACCTAATGCTAATCTTAGAGAGAGAAGTTGAGAGAATATCTCAACTTCCTCAACAACCCAATCCAAGATATACTAAAGTAAGCATAATCCTAACTAATTCTAATACCCTCCCTCAATGCTTACTTTACAAAACATATAATAATTAATCACAATTACAACACTGTAAAATTTCTTCTCTTTTTCTGATATGGTCTTCATTAACACTTGTACCCACTCTGAGATCTCATAGGAAACGCTATTTTCTCCACCATTTTCGAGCTACCATTCAACCCATTTAAAATACATTTGTTTCTGACCAGCAATAATGAACTTTGCAAGATCAACAGTATTGACAACTCGGCTCGTCGAGGCTTCCGCGATAAAGTTGACAAGTGATGAACCATGCTATGGACCAATCACCATCTGTCGGATATTTCGCTTTCGGCTATCCATCAGTGGCTAGGCAAATGGTCTGAATACTGAATGTGTTCAAGAGCTAATATAACAACTTGACCTGCTTGTAACTTGTAACTGAAGCTCCTTGGCCCGTAGCACAACAAGATCAACATATAACAAATTCACACAATCAAATTAGTCAATTGTTCTCTCGTCCCTGTAGGACGTCAAGAACGACTAATTCAAATAATGCTAATTTTCTCAATAATTGGTTCTGCTTCAAAAATTTACAAACAAAATAATAACAACTATGCACACCACTCAATTATCCTTATGAAGTACCAACGCCCACCAGTGCACCGTAAATTCATGCTCCGTTGCTCGCAATATCTCTGGCAGTATAGCCAGATACCCAGAATCCATTTTCAGATTCTGCATACATAATACGTCTCCATCACTGTACACCTTTAATCTGACCCAAAATGACAAAGAGAATCCAAAATCAAAACCAAGTCACAAGGCTCTGCATTTTCAGTCCCGAGTGTGCACAAGACGCTTTGGATCCGACCAAACTTCACCAGCAGATGTTCCACCAGTAGCATAACTATATGATGAATTAACAATATCCATGAAGTATGTTACGATTTCATGTTGTAAGCGGTACAAGGCTCTGTTGTCTGCAGAGAATACCATTCCACGAGCACATACTATATTGCCGTCCAACTGGAGAGAGATCTATATGGATCGAACGTGATGGCCAAATTACAAATTTTTTTTTTACCGCGGCTGTAACTCAACCGCTACACAAAACAATAAAAAGACCATAGGCTTCGAACAGAAAAAAAATATCGCTTGATCCAACGCTGAGATTGAACAAAATTTGCTCCAAATCTAATGTTTTCAAATGAAAACAAATGTGAAGAAAGAGGTGCTCTAAAATTGATTAAAAATGGCGTGTAATTCAAAGGGATATCACTAGGGAGCGCAGTATCACTGAGAACCATGAGGCTTTTCTTGTCTTCTTCGTCAAGTCGGAAGCATGATAGGAAGCATATATCAAAGACAATCAAAGTATACATCACACGACCTCCCGGTGAATGCTTCTGTCTGCCATCATTTGAGGACAGCCGCCTATGAGCTCGCGTACGTGCGGCTCGCCATCCATTCTGGTGAGTGGCGACTGCAGTTTTTCTGAAGGCAATACACAAATAAGAGCTCCTCTGCCAAATCAGATGAAACTATTGAACATCCCACTGCAAAATTGGTTATTTCTCGTGCCCAACTAATTATAAAACTGTTACTCAACATTCATGCGCTATTCTAGAAAAATTTTCTCAAAATTAAATCTCTTTCAGCAGTGACACACATAAATTCACACATAAACATAGTAATCTACACAAATCCTATTTCTTGTAAAATCAATTATCACAATTTCCTCTTCATTTTCCTGAGCACTCCCGTGAGGGATTAAGCTCAGCTTGGCTCCGATACCATATCAGAAATTGTGAGAGAGTAGAAACACACAGGATTCACACACAAAATAATAATTTCTATATTCAATAATTATAGATACATCAAATATATATAGTTAAACTAATGCTAATCTTAGAGAGAGAAGTTGAGAGAATCTCTCAACTTCCTCAACAACCCAATTCAAGATATACTAAAGTAAGCATAATCCTAACTAATTCTAATAAAATTTCTCTCATAGTCTAGCTAATAGAAAAAATAGATTTTTTTGGCCGACAATACAAGTTTCAAGAAAAATGTGATTTCTTATTGTTTTAAATGCAATTTTGAATACATAAATGGATTGAACACTCTATAGAATTTTGAGAGAAAGTGGAAATTTTCATATTAAGCAATATAAAATCAACTAGTATACTTGTCGATATATGTTTTTGGATAAATATTGTGTGTGAGTTTATTAGTATTCACTAAAATATCACACAATATTTATCTAGAAAATTATATCAACATAAAATTATCCTTCTTAAAAATATTTAAGGACTTCTCACAAAATGTGTTGGAAAAGTCAACAAAAATGTCATTTTGTCTAATAATTATTAGGTGGATGGTACTTAGAATAGTATCATTAGTATATACAAACAAATGGTTGAGATTTATCGCTTTTAATTAAATTAGTCAATTAAAAAAATTTCCATATGACAAAGAGTCATATGAAGTGACTTATGGCTTTTTGACATATATTATTGATAAACAATGATGTTATAACAAAGCCTATTTAGAGAATAATAATCTCTGAAGTAAATAGGGTGAAAATATGCATGGTTAAGAAACTTATTCCATGTTTTTAAATGTATATATGTTTAACTTATATATTAGTTCCTTTTATAGCCAATTATAATTGAGGTGAGTAATGTGATTTCATATTTAGCATTTTGACTCGGTCACTTGCATACAAGTAGAAATAAACATAAAATAATAAAAATAATGTTAAATATTAGATTTTTGTGATCCATTTTGAAAATGAGAATGTATTTGGGATTCATCACATCATTAGGATTTCATCAATGTTTCGAGCCAACTAAGATCACGAGGATGAATGATATTAGTTGGTTCGAAACATTGGCGAAATCCTAATTGTGTGATTATTATGAAAGACATTCTTTTTGTAATAAACATAATATTGAAAGTTATATTTATAATTATAATGATTAATAAAGCTTTTTGACTTTCTCAAATTACACAAAAATAAAATTAGAATGAAATAGAGAACCTAACATTAGTAATTATAATTATAATTAACTATAATTAGTAATTAAGGTAGTCTAGATTCATCTTAACTCTCAATGTACCTCTTTTATAGTGAAAATGGATTATATCCATCTTGCTTCTAGGAAAGTGATAATAATTAGAAATAAAGTTATAATTTAGTTAGTTTTTTATGCTTTTTTTAACATTTAACAACATGGTATATATTAAGTGTTCTAGTTTTTAATATGGTTTCATGCCTATCAAAATCTACTAACCTTTTAATCATAGTTTATCTGTTCACCCTAATATTGCCAAAATTTGGTAAAGGTTTATTATAATCACAAGTTTGAGATTTGAACTCTTCACAATCCAAGTGCAAGGAATTTTTCAAAGTGTTTTTTTTTTTTAAGTGAATTTTTCAAAGTGTTGAATCTATACATGCAGTCAAAAACCATTTTTAAACAAAAAATATCAAGATTTTGGAAAAAAAAAATAATATATTCAGTTAAAAAAACTCCAAAAATTATCATGTTTAGATCATTTAATCTTTATGGATACCGTAGTTGATATGAATTTAGAAATGTTGAATGAGTTTTTGCATCGAGAGGCACTAATTTCCTATTCAAAAGAGAAAGATATATATATATATATATATATATATATATATATATATATATATATATATATATAACTTTTTTATGACTATTTTTTTGGTTAATTTTAATAAAAATCTGATATATATTAATTTTTAATTGTTTAATATGTATAATTGGAGTACCCTGAGTTTTTTAGGGTGTTGAATCATTTTATGTATTCAAAAATGTATTTTAAACAACAACAAAATTTGAAATTATAATGTTAAAAAAATCTATTTCGTTTATAAAAATTATAAATAATTAAACAATTTAAATAATATTTAAGACAAAATAACATCAAATTGACACAATTATACTCATTCTCCTTTAAAATTTCTTTATATTATAATATAATGTATATGATACTTTATTCCATTAGTATATATAAATATGAAATGGTAATATAATTTACAAAATTATAACTTTATTAATTATGTTAATAATTTTATGAATATATTTAATAAATTCTAAGGTTTTAATATTAACAAATATTTATGTAGAAAATAAGAAAGAAAATACAAATACATAGTTTTAATAACTTTATAAAATTAAACATTACATAAATAAAATGGAACATCTTTGTAAATGCATTTTTTTAGATTGGATTGCAAAGAAGGCTAATAAAAAAACAATGTAGTTGGTTAATAATAAGAACATACTAAAATTTTTCTTTCATATTTAGTCTTGTTATATAGACCAAAAAAAAATTTAATGAATTAAAAATTTATATATATCTATATAGAGTATTATTAACCTATTTTTATTTTATAGTTTTTGAAATAAGATTTATATGTATTTTTATTTTTGTTTCATAATCAATCTAGATTCATTCTAACCGGGAATCTATCAAACAGTGAGATGGATCATATTACTTAAGGTTTAAATGTCTTTTTTACTACAAAACTTGATGAAATATTTGCACCTCAAAATATTTTATCCCTCTTGGTGCTTGATAGATATTGGGCTATGATGGATCTAGGCTAGTTTCAAGCGTGCATGGTCACAAAAAAAATGTTTAACATGTAATTATTCTCATCATTTTAAATATTTTAAATATGTGAATAATAAGGATGTAGTGAATAAAATCATTGAGGTTTAACTCAATTGTTCGAGTCCATGTCTTTAAGTGACCTTTAATATTGAGAGGTCACGTGTTCAATTTTCTCAAAAATCTTGGGAACACGCTTCATGGTTGATCTAACAGGAATTAATCCCTTTGTGTTGATTTTTTGGCTACACATAGTCCACTAATATAACAGTCACCAATTTTTGGGATTTTAGCACCACATAGAAAAATAAAATAAAGAATGTAGTCAATTATAAATAGTCCTTATTGTGATCATTCTCAAACTATTTTTCTCTACTCTTATTGTCACACCTATTAGTTTTTCCATCTTTTCATATCAATAGTGTGGTTGAAATCGCAGAGCATTTGAATATTTAACTCAATCTATTGTAGTAATTCAAACATTGTGAGTTATGCAGCGTTAAAGTCCAACTATTTTTCAATTTTAGTTTTTTTCTATTACCTCATTTGAATGGAAAATGACTAAAAATTTTGAATGATGGAAAGTCGGGATAAAAATAATGTTGTAAATTATAAATAATTTAAAGTTTTAAGAAGAAAATTTTGAGGTAAGTGGACATTTTGTTTAAGATAAAATTTAAAGTCCAACTATTTTTCAATTTTAGTTTTTTTCTATTACCTCATTTGAATGGAAAATTACTAACAATTTTGAATGATGAAAAGTGGGAATAACAATAATGTCGTAAATTATAAATAATTTAAAGTTTTAAGAAGAAAAATTTGAGGTAAGTGGAAATTTTTTTTAAGATGAAAATTCGAGTATTTTATCTATGGTTGAATTATTGTAACACATAAATCAATGGACGTCCTCAATAATTCTTTTGTTTTTCCAATAAAATCAATTCTCATTATTAATCTAATTACTTTGAAATTAATGTACAACATACATCTAGTTAGAGAAAATTAGAAATCAACATCTACACTGAATTCAAAGCATCTAGTGCAAGTAATCAAATAGGATTAGAAATCAACGTCTATTTTGAAATCAATGTATCTAGTATAAGATGGTACTAGAAATCAACATCTACAATAAAATCAATGCATCTAGTGAAAGAAATAAAAAATGATTAGAAATCAACATCTACACTAACATCAATGCATCTAATGTAAGCAATTAAATAGCATTAGGAATCAACATTTGCGTTAAAATCAATGCATTCAATGAAATCAATCGAAAGGAATTAGAGATGAGAATATACACTCAAATAAATACATCATGTGGAATCAGTGAAACTCGATTACAAATTAGCAAATAAACTAAAATAAATGCATGAAATGGAATCAATCAAACAAGATTATGAATTAGCTTCTACACTGAAATAAATGCAACTATTCCAGTGAAACCCCAAAATATTCGTAAGATGAAAGAATCGATCTCTCTTCCTGTAGTGGAAGTAGTCAAACACGGTTAGAAATACATTCATATATTTAAAAAAATCAAATAGGATTAGAGATCAACATTTAAAATGAATCAATGCATGAGTGCAAGAAATAAAATAGAATTAGAAATCAACATCTAAAATGAAACCAACATTTCCTAATTAACCAAAGAAATATGATTAGGAATTTAACATCTAGATTAAAATTGATGCATCTATTTGAATAAAAAACCTAAATATTTATAAGACGAAAGATTCTATATCCCTTGCCTCTCTCCTCCTTCAATCTATATCTCTATCTCCCTTCATTTATCCTTGCTTTTCTCTCTATCTAACCCCCAAAAGAGACACACTCTATCTCCATATATATCTATCTCTCTTTCCTTCCCTCTTCCTCACCCTCTCTCTCTTTCTTCCTTGTATCTCCTTCTCTATCATTCTCTCTATCTTCCCTCCCGCTCTCATCTCTCCCTCACTCTCTCTACCACTCTCCCTTATAATTCCCTCTTTCTCTCTCTATCTCTTTCTTCTTCGCTCCCCCTCCATCTTCTTCTCTCTCCCTCACTCTCTCCTTCTCTCTCTTTATTATATCATATAATACTAATATCCATAATTTTGAAACTTAATATGTACGCATTATATTATAATATAATATATTATAACACTTTAACCTAATATATATATATATATATATATATATATATATATATATATATATATATATAATATATATATGTGGATATTTAAAATTTAATATTATATAAATTATTAGAAAGTAACACAATTAATATATTAAAATTAAATACAATAGATTATTAAAGTATAATCTATAATTTTGAGTGTTATTAACCATGTTTAGTGAATCACAGTGACAGTGTATTAAAATTTAATCTTGAAAATGTCTATAAAATATGAATATATGTATATTTTCAGACATATAGCAGTAATAGAAAATGATGAATTAGTGACTAGGTGACTAAAAACGTTAGTCACCATAGATATTCTTAGAGAAATACTACCAAAAATGAGGAATATTAAGTGACCCAACTAAAACAGACTAAATTAAATGGCTAATCTAGCCCCGAGTTCAAATATAGGACTAGCTAATAAGTAATACAATTAAAAATGACTAACATGAATATAATTTAGTCTAAGAACAAAAATTCTACTACATAACAAGTATTGTAGTAATACAAATGAGTGGTTTATGTTAGTCATTTTAATCGTGTCACAACAATCTAAAATTGCAATTGATAGGGGATTTAAAGGTTCTTATAGATTGGATGAAAAATTATACTTCCTTAAAAACTTCCCTATTAGATTAGTGGATGATTAGAGTTAAAAATTTGATTATAATTTTCATGGTTATATCGTTTTATCATATTCACATAGAATTAAATTCATGACAAATTATCCATAATGAGAGTGGGCTTACAACTCTCTCAAATACATTATGAATGCAACTAAGTCAAATACATTAAAAAGAATAAGTACAAGAAAAAGTGTTAGTTAATTAGTCAAGGACACATTTCCCTTAGTTCAATACTTAACTTTTCATGCATATCTAAATATTTTATTATGAAATCCATATTCATTAAAATACTATTTTTTAACTTGGATATAAAATTATTTATCTAATTTAATTTACACTATTAACCTATTATATGGCCAATCAATCCTTAAATCAAAGTCTTAACCTTTCCATCAGCAACACACCAAACATAATTCTTAACCAAGAACCCAATATGGAGAGAGCGTAGTAGAGTGACTTTAATTACGTAATCTCCCATCTCATTCCAAATGAGCACTATGAAATTCACTTAGAGAAGGAGTATCATTGGCATTTGTTTTTCGATAAGTCCGATATCTAGCTACTCAGATATAAGCCAATCAAATGAGATCACGTGCAAGAGACAGGAACAAAGCTCGTTGTTCGGTCAGCCATGAAGATCAACAACAGTTCAAGCCCCCGTTCAGATAAGAGGAATAGATACTAGCCTAAAAATGATGGGAAAGGATCCAGGAAGGCCAGAAGCCCAGAATAAGGGAAACAACGGATGTAGGGCACATCAATCTCGAAGTTGCTTAAGAAGGCTTAAGCCCATGACTAGAATGAGTCCAGCCACCATATATTGAAGAAAAATGGTGCTTGCTCAACCCTTGGGGAAGAAGGACGATGATCCAGATGACAAAGATATTCTTCTATCGATTTTCCCAAAATTCCATGAAAATTTTAAGCATTCATTGAATATTCTTATACCCTCGGGAAATCCTATTTGATGATATGGAATGTTATTTTAAACCTCTATATCAGTGTCCCTCGTAGTGTAATTTCTATCTTAAGAGGAGAGAATGTTGGAAATGTCCATAAAAGCGTTCATTAGGCTGTCCATGAGCAAACCTTAGGGGCACGGATCAACGCCCCTTTTTGAAGATCCAATAAAATTCTCTGTACAAATGCCTTCGTAGTTAAAATTTTCATGTATTTCAAATTAACGAGACTTATATAAGCATAGGATGGAATTGATCATTTCTCGTTATTCTGTGAAAAGCTAATTCGGATGATTGGAAGGTATATAGTTTGGGGGGTTCATTTTATGTCAGTTTGTTATTAATTTTACAGTGGAATGTGTATAATTTTATGATAGCTGCATTATATTTTTTTATGTTGTGCCAATATCGAGATCACATTGCCAAAAACTATTTATGTGGTTGGGTACGGTCACATGGTTTTGGGTACAGATAAATGTCTAAGATTTTGATTCTACCAGTTTCAGGAAACTATTGGATAATTTTTGAATGCATGGCTAAATTTCATGGTCAAGCATGTAGGATTATTTTTCACAAGGCGTTATTAGAATATAGGAAAAAATATGTTCTATGATTACTGAAGAGGGCACAATTTACAAAATCTGTTGGTTCACAACAGAATCTGGGAATTATATAAATTAAATATAGTATGTTTTAATTGCATATTTTTTGTTTGTTTGGGAAATGGGGTTTTGCTAATCAAGTGGGCTTTACCTTTGGGTTATATGCACAGTCATCGTATTCATATTCCCACCCCGCATAGTGTCGTGAATCCAGTGTATCGGACACGATTCCTACCGACACATTTTGATTTATTGTTGGTGCGTGTATGAACTTCTGGATTCGTGTCAATAAGGAGTTTGATTCATGCCTAAAGACAATCACGGTTTTTGAACATGTGTCCACCGAAAAGCGACGTGCAGGCTTGTTAAAAGCTGAAATTTGGCTACATTCGTCTATTTTTATTTGTTATTGGGGAGTTTTGGGATGGTGGGAGTGGCTAGTAATGGATGTAGTGGTGTTTTGGGAGGTGATTCAAGCGTGGATTTATTTATTTATTTATTTATTTATTTATTTATTTATTTATTTATTTTTCAATAGTCAATTTGTTATTTTTTTTATAGTATTGATGTTTCAATTAAGGGTAAAGGAGAAGGGGAGAATGTCTTTATTGGTAATACCTAGTTCAAGGAAGAGACAATGGTGTATGTACACACTAACCTTCATCTTATTTACAAGAAGAGAGAGAAGTGGTTGAAGGGCATCTTATTTACAAGAAGAGGGAGAAGTGGTTGAAGGGAAAGGAAAATATGTGGGATGTGTTTCTTGATGATATGGGCATGTACAACAGTGTTGAGTTTGCATTTTCAAACTTGGATCTTAATGAGCTAGTCTTATAGCATGCCACTTTTGGTTATGGTGATACTCTTAAGCATTCATCCTCCACACCAAGAGATGCATCTAGGTTACATTGGATACATAGGTGGAGTATGTAGAAGACAACAATGGTGGTACTAAAGTTGATTTCCATGTTGATGAGCTATAGGTATAACCTATAGCATGGTGGAAATAGCCTATGAGTTTCAACCTTCCTATTTTATGGTGTGAGGTTCTAGTGTCAACCTTGTTTTATATTTGATATTTTCCATTGGAATTCTGATTGAGGAGTCCTAGAGACTTTGTGCATATGTAATACATTTTGATTTTGATAACTTAATGAGAAAATTGTAGTTTATGGTTAATTTCTTGTGTCTTTTCAATGCCAATTTATCGTATTCATCATTGATGTAGTAGGAAGTGCTAATTGTAAAAGTGTATCATTGATGAATCTTGATTGTATGCATAATGTTATAATATACATTAGGGAAAATTTTAGGGGCTAATATTCGCAGGTGGGCTAATTTCCATGTTTTTTCAAAAAAAAAATATTCACCAATTTGCATTTTTTTAAAATTTGTTCACCCAAATTTTATAGTATAAATTTATTTTACCCTAAAAGTCACCAAAATTTTATATATAGTAACACAAAATAATTAGAAAACTAAATATTTTTACAAAAATAACATTAAAAATTTTACAATTTACATATTGGGAACTAATAAGATTAGCCAAGGTTTCTAAACTTTAAGATAAATGTCCATTCTTAAAATTTTCCTTCATATACATGTATGACTGAATTTGTATCATCATGATAATTTCTATAACATATAGTAATGTTTTTAATCTCTATATATAAGTAAAGTAAATTACAACCCCACATGTCACGTGACTTAGGCTACATGGCATAAGCAACGGTTATATACTTCATTGAATTCATCCATAATTTGGACTTGTCTTTGTCCTTTGATATGTGCAATATTTGTGGCTTTTCAAGGTTACTAGGACATTCCCTTGGTATCGGATGTGGCAGTTAACTATGTTGGACACACAAGTCCAACATCATATTTTTTTTTTAGATATTTTGAACTCGTGTCTGAGCACTGAAAGTACTCTAATTTAACCACTCTACCCCAAGTTGCTTGACTACATATCCCATCTCATATTTTATATGTATACATAGAGTTGTATATATTTTATGTGGTTCTTTTGATGACATCCGATAGATGTTGTGGAGTCTTCTTATGAGAATAATAAAGGTCCCATTTCATTTTAGGAGGGCACTCTCCTTTTTCTTTGGGACAAAAAGGGAGAAGTCATGGAATAAGCTCGTTTTTTCAATGATCCTCAAGTCGATGCAATGATATGCGCTCAGGTTGGTACTGATTTTCCTATAGTTCAAAATTTTAAGTACAATTATTTGAATAAAGTTATTGAATTTTTGTTTGAAATGCAAATTTTTGGTTTGGATGCTAATCAAGTTATCACAAATATTTTATATTTTAGTAATCAAGAAACTTTCATGAAGGTTAGTTTGTTTTTTTTATTGAATATATCTTTCATTTATATTTGTTTTAGTATGTTGCCTGTAACATTTTCTATCTTATTTTTTGATTCAAGTCTTATTTTCTTTGTAGGTTGAAGCTATAGAGTTTTCTTTGATGTTAATTTCTTTTTTAAGTCTAAGGACATTGGCTTGAGGAGAATGGTTGATTTTTTCATCAAGGAAATTTCTCCTTCTACTGATGAGGTGAGGGATTGACTCATGTCTCTCTTTTATGTTGATCTATTACGATTATTCCTCAGTTTATATCTTATTGATTATTCATCAAGTTTCTTCGAGATTATTATTGTGACAATTTAAATATTGGAAGACATCAATAGCAAGACCAATATGTATGGGACTAATGTAATACATGTTTTCTGTAGGATCATAGATGGGGACTTGTTTGATCAAATTGAAAGGTAACTTAAACACACTATTGTTGACAAGAATATTGTTGTAGTGAATGATACCCTTGTCATTATAATTCACTTGCTTTAGGTAGCCATTGTAAGGCTTTATGAAGCTTTTCATGGTCACATCTTTGCTTAACTAATAAGGTTACTTCCTTGTTACTCAATATATAACTATTGCATTTTCAGACCAATATATAGATTCTGAGACAATGGAATAACAAGGTCCAGGAGTAGTTTAGTCCCGAGACACTCATGTATAATTTCATGCACTAGGATTACTTCACCATTGGTTTATATGTTCTTCATGAATTTTTAGAGAGATTTTTTTTTTCTCGTAAATTTTATGTCTAATCACAACATTATAGTGCAATTTTCCATTTCTTTTCTACTTGGGAGATAATTTTTTTCCCAATTTCCAACGTATTCAAGAAGCTTCTTAGTTTCTTTGATTTTTTTTTTTTCTCTTTGCACCATATTTTCCATGTAGCCTCATTTTGTTGCGTAATGTATTTGGAAATCTTCCAACTTATTTTGCACTATTTTAAATGGTTTTGTGAGTGACTATTGATGAGAAAAAATAACTAACCAACAATGAAAAATGAGTTGGGTGTAGTTAATTTTTTTTCCGAATATTGGTAATGTTTAATAAAATTACTTATATTAGGTCTTAAAATGTTGTTTGTCACCCACAAGATCCATGGAACAAACTTTAGATAATTGTGCACACAAGCAATATTGATGAGAATAATGCAATCTAGAAGTATAGGTATTTATATCTGTATAATAGGAGGATATTAGGAAATGGAATGTGTTGTAATGTGGTGATTTATACTAGAGGAATATATCAAAAAGCTTTATAGCATTGGAATTGGAGCTTGTAGCAAACCAGAAGTTCATGATTTCAAGAGTTGAATGTGTACTCCAAAGTCTAGCATACTTTGTGTATTTTATCAATGACCATGGTTATTTTCTATCATTTTGAGTGACTTTATTGTTGGCATGGAGAAAATTTATCCACCTTAATAAGTGCCAATTGGAAATTATTATGTATGTCTAAAGGACGAGGCATGTTACATTGATATATATAGCATATTTGTTCTCTTTAAGTTGACTAAAACATCAAATTCAGAATTATGTGTGTGATATTACCTTGAATAGTAGATGCATACGAGATAAAATCATGTATGGCTTATATATGAATATTAGTGGACTTTTAATATGCTTATTAATATAAACTTATATGTATAATTACATAATTATAATGTTTATGACTATTGGATTCCTCTTCCATGGTCTCTTGGAGCCATGATTATCACTCTTATTCCTTATAATAACCCTAATGGATTAGGTTATTCTAAAATCCTACGGAAACATTTTCCCTAGGGTTTCGAATAATTTTTTATTCCCTAATTCAATAATGAGAGAAATAGATTAGTGTAGTATAGTGTGATCCATAAAAAGACTACCTATTCATTCAACAATATTCAATGCAATAGTTCATGAAGACTGTATTGTCATTCATCCTAATCAATATATTCAAAATAAATTCCATATTTACAAAACTTCGCTAATGAGAAATTGCACCCCATCTACCAAATGACTTTAATTGTTCCACACTAATATATTGACTAAAGGTAGTTCCCAATGTGTATATCCGTGTGATATTTGAGTAGACCGAATGTTGGACTAGCCACAAACCGAATATGTTGCGAAAAAGTTACCTAAGGGTTACTCAATAAGGTTGAGTTCCTAATGATGATAACTATGTGCTTAAGAGGAGGATCAAACTCTATCTTAGGATATGTCTTGAATTCATATTTAGATTGAGAAATTTTAACTTAAGATTAGGTATAATATTGTGGACACCACCCCCTAGTTGTGATATAATACCATGAGGGAAATGTAGGAAATAAAAATAAGACTGGACCATAAATTGTAGAGAAATCCAATTCTCATTGCGAAGTTTTTCAGAAGATAAAGAATATCTATTTTACAGATTAATTTCTTGTGAGAACACAAAAAGGACTTCTTTCTATAATTTGTAGTCCCTCATAAGTTCCCCTCTTGTATTCACTTTATGAGAACATAGAAAGGTCCAACTCTAATCTCAAACTTCTACATATTTTTTAAGTTATCTCGATATTTTTAACAATTTTATGGTTATTTTCATATCTATTATAATATCTATGGTCATGGATTCTTCTCTTCTATTGTTCTAGTACTTAATTTTTCTTGCCCCTCTCTTATCCTTCTCCTACCAATTCAAAATCCTTCTCCTACCCATTCAAAATTCGCATGCATGAATTCTCAACAAGAAGTCCTCCCACTACTTTTCCTTGTTCCAAAATTGTAGGGGAGGCACATTGTTATAACAATGATGGCTCAAGTATACGAAATGGTTTTCTCCACTACTCATGCCTTAATAAGGTAGGATAGGTAAAAAGAACATAGGATTTTTAGACATAAATAAATCACATAGGCCCCCTCACTTTTTCCCCCACTTCTTGTATCATAGCCTCTTTAATCACTTTTTCTTTGTTGACGTCGGTAATTTTTATTAACTCTAAAATAAAAACTTTTATTATTCAAAAGAGTTAAGCCAAGATATTAATTTGATTTTGTTCTATGTTCTTTGTTTCCTTAGCTAAGTTATATTTCTATGTTGGGTCCTAACATCCCTAGTGACATTCAAAACCCTAGCTATCATATACCTACTCTAAACACTTGATGAAAACCCTTAAGTTATGGGATACAACCTTGTATACATTGTCGACATCCATGCATTGGTAGTTGTAGTATATCTATTTATTATTTTTTAAATATATCTAAATGTTTTGAATATAAATAAATAACACAAATAAGAAGAGTAGCTAAAACCATTTGTAGAATTTCAAATTTGCGTTGGTTTGTTTCAAACCATCTCTATTTAGTTTGTTTTAACTCTAAGTTAACGAAAACAAAGAGGATTGATAGAGCCATTTGTAACTTATAACATTTATGTTTGTTTATTTCATACCGTCTCTCTTTAGTTTGTTTAAGCTCCAATATGGTTTCATTGTGTACTAACATTATATTATATAGCTTAAGTTAGGTTATTAATGCCTTTTTATATTAATTTCTCTAAAAACGTCTTGGATCAACATGTTTCAGGAATTTGGGTCCAATACCTGCTAAAAACTCCATGCCTTCTTGGTTCTTGTCCACTCCTCCATATAGCTTTGGAACATTGGATCACAACTTCTTTGAGGTATGGTATAATAAATATTAGTTGCATATTTATATTCACAGTGATTAAATCTACATATTTCATTTTCATATGTTACATTTATAGTGGTCTCGGGAAATTGTGATCTCTAAAGATAGAGAGCTTAAGGATTTTTCATTTATAATGGTTTTTATAGATAATTTGGATTTTATAATGATGATAAATTATCAATCATTCTCAAGATTAAGTTATCTTGAATCATATATTTTCTTTGCTGAAATAGTTCCTTGTATTGATTCCATATTTTTTATTAATGTTTAAGTAATCTCGAGATGAAAAAACAATATTATAATCTTTAGTACTCATTTCTTATGTAACTACACTAAATCTCAGTAAGTGAACTAGAAGATACAATTTCCAAAAATAATCTCATTCCATATCCATTAGTTTATTGTTTAAAAATATTTAGATAAATATTCTTTTTCTTCACGTGAAATGGAGTTAGTAGTGTTTTTTTACTATTTTTATATTATTTTGAGTAATGTGTTCTTTCATTGGGATTAAATAAAAGTGATCCTATCTTGTTCATCGTGAATTGTGTATCCACGATTTTTTTGGTTGAAATATCATAGGTTATTTTTACCAAATATCTTTGTGCATATATAGTAAGCTAGTATAAAGAAGTGTTTCTACCCATTTTGTTGTTTTCACTAACCATAAAAATCCATGTATTTCTATTACATGCAAATTGTCAAAGTGTATTACTATATACAAAGAGCACAATGCATTAACCTGAACATAACACCAACTTGAAAAGTTATATGACCAAGATAATGGATAGAGTTGTAAGAGATCATTGCTATCCACCCAAAATTTTGTTGATGAAGGGGATATGGCTCTACATTAATTATAATACCACCATAATCATAGAAATAACAACTTCATAATATTTAGCACAAAGTTATAATTTAGAACCCCCTTCTAAAATTGCAGAATCCTATTCAACTTTAACAAAATTTTATCCTCATAGGCCTTTCATAGTTATCATTTGACCTATTCACCTCTAATGTTTTTATTATTTGGATTCCGGTGTTAAAGGATAATTTACTATAAGAAGAGAAATAATTACATACTAGAATCCAAAAGCTTTTTTGTGGAACCGTAAATCCATAATTCCCTTATCTTCCTCAATTACAGACTTGCCTTCATTTAGTAAATAATGGTTCAAAGCGATGTGATTTCCAAAGTATTATTCACATCTCGTTGACAAAATTTACGTATGGGTGAAATCCTAAAATTGAGCTCAATGTGATGCAAGCAACTCTCACAACTGAATGGGAGCACTTTGAATCAACCTATTTTTTTGCCACGAGAAATAATGGTAAATAATGTCACCACCACATTGAGATCACTCCTCTATGCTATTGAAGATAAAATTCATCACGGGTATCTAACTTGGAATATCTTATATTGATTGTGAGGATAAAATTCATCACGGGTATCTAACTTGGAATATCTTATATTGATTGTGAGAATTCCTCTAATTTTGCATCCTCTACATTGTTGGAGTCTAACCTCAATTGCATGTAACTTGTCACATCCATGATAAATTTTATAGACATAACATTTACCGCATTTATCTTTACTAGCTTGTTGTTAGTGCAATGCAAAAAATGACCCCAATACAATGTAAAGGATCCTTTACAAATACAACATTTTTTTTATCTCATCTCAATCATTCTATGATTTCATCTAGATCCTCTCATTTTGGATCACTTTGTTACTAATATTTACAAACATGATTTTCTAAGTATGATGTGTTATATTTGTTTTCCTTTGAATCACTTGAACCTTCCACATTATCTCACTCTTAATTTTCATCCATAATAAATCCACCTAAATTATCTCCCTCCTTGTTACTCACATCTTCATATTATTCATCCTCTTCATCCTCATTGTCACTTAAATATGATAAATTTATTGGCTTCGTGGAAATATTTATTTGTGATCTAAAATTTAAATTTTTAGAAGAGATTGAGACAACATGTTAGCATGCTTGACATTTCTAGCAGTTCCCATTTTTTTGTAGTGTCACGAGATCCGCCATCCACCATGTATAAAATCTCTATATTTCCAATTAGGAATAAATATTCTAGGGTTTATATATAAATTTAATGTTTTATTCTCTTGTAAGCATGTGAACATTTCAATAGCTTTAGATTGTTATAGTCCATTGGATCTTTCAAATCTCTTGAGTATTTTGAACTTTGTGACATGAATGCATTCCTCTCAATCAAATGAAATTCATCCTAAAATTTTATAGAGGAGGGTATATCATTTTATTATATCATTATTTGAATCCCTCTAAATTCCATGACTAGTACATGTTCACCTCCAACAAAACATGATTGATTCTTGCAATGCATCCATAGAAATTTCATTAACTCCTTTAAAATTTCAAAGTATTCATAACTATATACATTGAAATTATTTATTGACAAGACCTCAATGTGAATATGGTTTGGTATAGAACTAGGAGTCTCATATTATTTCAAAGTTTCAAAATATGTTGAAAATGTCACCAAGGAAGATTATAATCTACTTTCTCCTTGAATGAAATTAGAAGAAAATTATAATTCTACATCACATGACAAAATGTATGAGTTAAATAAGCTAGTTTTGCTTATTTGTTTCATTAAATTAAAGTTGATAATATAACTTTAGTCATGTAAAGTGGTTCCTAATTTATAGGATCCCTGGTATAGTTTATTTCGAGTTGTAATTAACTAATTCGTTTTATCTAAGTTAAAGTCACTTTAACTAGTCTCCACTGTTGGAGGAACTACTGGAATGTTAAAGTGTGGAACTTCAACTTGAACCACACTTAGTGATCAATTAGTTAACTGATAAATTAAAATTCAATAACTCATGCATGTAATATCTGATAGTTATGCATTTGAGATTGGAGTTCAAGGGAAGTGTACTACTAGTTGTATAATCATTGAAATTTTACAGGTGACGCATGTAGTCAGAGGAAGGCCCTTCATGGATTGCATAGTATTGGATGGGGATTTACCTAACTAATAGAGGCTAATTACACAAGGAAACAATGCAAGGAAATAAGGAATTGAGAAAGCATAAAATTTGGTAGGTATTGGCCTAATCATATCTAGGAATGAGTGAGACAAATAGTGACAATGTAGGGGTTTCTCAGGATTGAGAAAAGAATTGTAATATTATAATATTTTATAACCAATGTAGTATATAGAGATTGAATTTTCTAGCTATGTCTTGCCCAAGGAAATAATTGTGTAATGTGTTGATTGAATTAGTTCTCTTCTGTGCTTCATGATTTTGCAATGGTTTGTTGTTACCACAATTGCTAGAGTGGATTCAAGTCTATTGTTTTAGTAAATTAAAATTAGCAGTTTGAAATTAAAGGGAATTTATACATGATATTAGAGATGAAATCACAATAGAAGAGAAGAATATGAGTTTATACTTGCAAGAGGAACATGTTTTGCAGAGCTAATCTCCCAGAGCTACTCGCAGGATCAGTATGGGATTCTATGATCTGAGGCTCGAGTATGCCCTTGAGACTAGATTTAATTACATTTCTTGGGGAGACTGGATGGAATTATCTTTTGAAGAAAACATATTGAAGGATTTCATTGAGAAGGACCTCCCAAAACCAAATCTAATTAATGCACAGGATCTAGCAGAGTGGAAGACGCGTGCATCAAAATAAAGATGGATCTTCTTAGAAGGCGATAGATATAATATTGTCTTGAACCTCCAAAATAAGGAGACGCCACATGTGATGTGTAATGTCTTGAAATACTTGTTTCAAAATAGTATTTACCACATGAAGCTCGCACTAAAGGAAAATATCAGAAAAATAAAAATGGAGAAGGGCAGCACAATACCATATTACTTGACCAAGTTCACCCAATGTTAAGATGAACTTGGAACTGTTGGTGTTATAATTTCCAAAGATGATCTGGTTAGCATAACACTTTGAGGCCTTCCCAAGAGCTGGGAGAACTAGCAATATTTGGTAAATGGGAGGGAGAAGCTAACATAGCTAGAGCTATTATGGTTCGACTTGGTGTAGGATGAGATTAGGCGAAACACCAGAGATAGAACCTCATCAAAACATAACGATGAGGAAAATTCTTCCTTGGCTAGAAAGGAAAAGAAATGGAAAGGACACAAAATAAGAGCGACTTGTCGAAGCTTAAATGTTTTAAATGTCATGAGATGGGACACTATTCCATGAATTTTTCACACACTAAGGTCGACAAGTATCCCTTGGGAGGAGAGACAAGTGAAGCTCTTGCTTCACAATTGAAATTGTATTTTTCACACTCATTACATGCATGGTTACATGGATGATGGGTAGTGTGCGGTACCTGGATAACAGAGCCTCATTCCATATGACCGAAAATAAAGAATTATTTAGAGACTTGGAGTAGAAGGACCTCTAGATGCACATTGAGATGGGAGATGATGGAATGTATAGCATGCTCGACATTGTTACTATTAATTTTCAGAGGGAGTCTGGTTCTACTCAAACATTAAAATATTTCATGTATTTTCCTAGTTTGAAGAAGAATTTATTTTCAATTTCTATGTTGGAACACCGTGGCTACAATGTGATATTGAAGAAAGGAATGGATTTCATTCATCATATAGCCATGAGAAAAGTGATGTAGATTGGGGTTCAGATAAAGAACCTCTATAAATTTGATGTAGAAGATCGTGTTTCTTTGGGCACGAAATCACAGAAGGTGTAGAGCCAAGAAATTGGTGAATTATGGCATAGGAAACCTCACCATTTGCACCATGGGTCTTTGAATATAATGCAACATATTTCTACATGACTTCCCAAGGGTGCACTCGAGCAACGTAATACATGAAAATGTTGTATATTGGGGAAGTAAACCAAATCTACATTTCACGATAAGGATATTGAAGCCCCATCGATCCTTGAAAGAGTTCACTTAGATGTGTGTAGAACATTCTAGACAACATCCACAGACAATCACATGTATTATGTGATGTTTGTGGATTATTTCTCATGTGAGTGCTATATATTAATAATGGAAAGAAAGATGAGACATTCCCAATTTGTTTTGTAATTTAAAGAACTGCTTGAGAAAGACAAACGTACGAATGTGAAGGCTCTGAGGGGTGATAACAGTGGAGAATATGTCTCAAATGAATCCAAGAAATTTTATGATTCAGAAATAATTGGATGGGAATTGATAGTAGACCATAACCCATAGAATTATGGGGTTGCATAAAGAAATAAAAAAAGTATTGTGGGAGTTGCATGAGCGATGTTGCATGATGAGAGACTAGCATTGACCTTGTGGGAAATAGGAGTCCTCATCGGATTTTCAGAATTAGTACACCAAAGGAAGAATTTTTACGTAAGAAACCAGATGTGTCACACTTTGGGATTTTTGGTTCATTATTTTATAGTCATGTTACCAAGGATTCAAGGAAAAATCTAGAACCAAAAATATATTTGTGAATATCTGGGGTGTATATTGATACACCTCACTTATCGGGTGTACCTGCTATTGGGTGTAGTATTTAAGGATATTTCAGGAACCTTGTTTAGTCAATTTAATTTCCTTAAATTTCTATCATAAATTATTGACCATATTAGGTAATATTTTGAAGTGAAAATGCATTGTATATGCTATAAGCCTCCTTTACATAATTTATTTTGGTTATATGTGAAAGTTGTTTTTGAAAATGTTTTTATTCCACTTGTTCTTGAATGAATTTAGAAAAATAAATTCCGAAAAATAAACTAAATCCAAACTTTAACCAAGTTCTAGAAATTGAAATGAAAAATCTTGTAAGTAGCTAAGAATTGATTCTGTAAAGAACTAAAATTCTAAAACCAAAAAGCAATTCTAATTTTTATTTTTATTTTTGAAAATTTAATGTGAATTCAACTTATCCTAAAGAATTACTAAAAATTATTTTATGCTAATAAAATAAATCTTTGTTCATGAAATAAAACTTAATTGAGCTCATAAGACAAAATTGATCTAAAACTAAAAACAAAAATATTCTAAAACATATCTCACAATATTTGATATATGATAAACTTCTACTGCATGAAGAGGAAATAAATTGATCTATCATAAAATAATATATGATAAAATTTTACTGTATAAAGAGGAAATCAACTAATCTATGATAAAATAGCTCTACTTTTTAACCATATAAGAATTAAATCTATGAAAGAAACAAAGCATCGACTCTAGCATGACAATATTTTTGAGATGATTATAACAGTAAAATAAATAACAATCATATATCTAAAAATAATTGCAATAGAAATAAGACTGAAAATAGAGCATGCATCTATACTACAACACAATGTAAACACATAAAAAATTAATCTATGCAATGGCAACTAAATAACGAAAATGAAATGAAAACCTTTTTTATTGCAGGGGCCTTCCACAACACATGGCTTGAATATACTCCTTACTAACTTCACAAAAAAATTCTAGAATGCCTCTTCAGTCGATTAAGGGATAAAAACATAGTTTTAAAAGATGTCAAAATCTCACAGTAATTCACATCCTTTACACAATTACTTAGCGAACTATTGATAAAAGCATGGAATTAAATGTTTTGAGGCTTTCACACCTTATAAGACTAAGAAAATTTTATCTATAACTCTGAACATATATGAGAATTTTTTTGCTTCAAGATTTGCTACGTCGAAGAGAAAATCGTGAAGATCAGACTACCTTGCTCGCTTGCTCCAACTCCTAGTTGACCGCTCCTTTGACCATGTTCTTTGGAGATTTCTTGGTTGATTTTGTACAAATTAATAGGATTGGATCTATTACGAGATAATTTTTCAACTACCCATATCTTCTGCTGCTCCATTAATATATTATAACCTATCGAACCATGGTGGCGGCTATAGAAATAGAGTTTGGCTAGAGAATTGCATTAATTTTGTAGGAAAATTCAAATTTCATTCTAATAATAAGGAAAAATTGCAAATATAAAAAACGGATCATTAGGATACCTTACGAAGTCCAAATGTGCATTTAAACACTTGTTTGAGCTTTTTGTGTTGTCATAAGGAAGAAAATATAGTGAAATGGAGTGTCAAAATTGAGGCAGTCTTGAGGTTCCACATTCCCCTGGAAGAATACCATTACATGTCCTCATGCAAAAACTCAAAATTGTGTGTTTTATCATGTTACTGCATTTTCCCTGAGACCTCTACTAGAACATATTATTTCATCCTCCTCTCCTTCCTTATAGTTACAACTACCCTTGGATTTTTCATTAGGAGTTTATATTTCAAGTTTATGACTTGCCTCCTTAGTTTTTTATCCTTCTTCTTTAACTTTTTTTTCTTCTTGAACCATAAACCCAGATTTAGAAGAGTGTTGCCATTTATGGTTTTTCAATGTCGCTTTGTAATTTCAAGGCTTCATTTTCCTGTTTAATATCCTTTTTTAGTGTCTCTAGTTCAAATATTACTTTTTTTAGAGTATTCACAACTATAGGTTCTTATGGACTATGAGGTTCATCTTCAAAAAATCTTGTCTTCCTTGCATCTCTTTTCTCCAAAGACTCAATATAATCATAACTTTCTTGCTATAATGGATCAATCTCTGGAGTTCATCGACTAGGACTCTGAGTGAGTGAAATGGCAATGGGGGATGGAACCCTAGGATATTTCTCTAAATCAACAAATTTAGTTTCTTTTGAAGGTGGTTTTTTACTATATTTATGAGTCTATAACTTCTTCTTACTGGTTGAGGAGGATTTTCAGCTTTGGCCTTGATTTTCTTTATCTTAAGCTCTTCTGCGTTTATATATTTACCCTTCTATTTTATGTTATCCTCCTTCCTTTTATCTACTTGCTAATTGAATTTTCCAAAAAAATTTGCAATGGGGATTTCATCTTCTGACTATTCTTGGAATTTTTTTTCATTTTCTATTTTTATTTTTCTTCCTCTTTTGTCTTTGCTACCACGAGGTTTTTCTTGATCTCCTCCTTGAAAATGGTTCTAAAATAATATTTTTTCCCAAGTATTCCTTAAGCTTTCAAGGTGAAATTCAATGAGAATTTTTACTAACCCATCATGATACATTGTATTGTCTATATACTGAATTCTCTTCTGAACATTTCCTGCCATTTTCTTCAAACTATGCAATAAAAAGTATTTCAAGTTTATGTCACTATATTCAAGGAAATTTATTAACCTAGCATGGTAAAAAAACATGCATCCAAACCTTCCCTCGTAGGTAATGGATTTCTGAATTATCAATAAAAAATTCTCCATTTTTCTTTAAGATTTATGATACTAATCCCCTTTTTCAGAATGCTAGTATCCATATCTAGGTTTTTTAGAAATACTTTCCATCCTTCTCCTTCGATTCCTCTATTTTTAAACTGTATTTCTTTTGTATTTGGTAGTCTAGTCGCTTTAGCTATGAAAGCCTTTTTTATTGCGAACTTGATGTCTCCAATTTCAACCTCCAATCCATCAAATGCTCTAGAAAAATATTTGGTAACCTCCTTATGAAACCCTTCAAATGTTTCCACGAAACTAAGCCACTATGCTCTCTGTAACAATTCATTTCCCTGTGGATATCCTTCCATAATTTTTCTCCCTTTAGTTTATGTCCTTAAAATTACTTCCATGGCTTCCGAGAAGCTTTACTTTAATACTACCTCTTTGACAAAGTAGAGTGAGGGTTTCAGTATGAGCTAGGAGCATAAGTGAATTCTTCTGTGAAATGGATGATATGTTAGGGCTAATGAATGAGTGAGGTTTCAAAATTTTTGAGAGTGTGAGTAAGGTTTAATCAAAATTTATCATTTAAAGTATGAGCTAGATTATTTCACCAACAAGGTCGGGATTTGAGGTTGGAGCAATTGAGTAAATGATGAGGGTTTAGTGGCAGAGTATGATATGTGATTTTGATTTGAGATGATCAGCTCTTTTAATAATGTTTTTGAGTTTGTGGTATAAAATTATCATTGGATTCATATGTCAATGTTTTCATCCTTATTATTTAACAAGATTTGCATTTTCATACCTTAAATTTTGATGTTGCTAACCTTCAATTTCTTCTCTTTGTCTTGTCTTCACGTATTCTTCAACTGCTTCTATCAAAAAGGTCTTGTCATGTATCAGTTACAGAAATCCATCAGAGCTGTATAATTTTAACAATTCTATAGCTATATTTTTATTTTCTGAAAAAGAAAAACTGATGTAAAGAATTGGGATTTTTAGAACAGGAATAAAGAAAATGTAAGGTGCCAAAAATAGATCTTTTGGTTTTCACCCTATTTTTTTGGTATAAGTATGCCAATCAATGATTGGTTTTCATACTTATACAAATTATTTATCTATTTATTTCTGATCTCTCTCTCTCTCTCTCTCTCTCTCTCTCTCTCTCTATATATATATATATATATATATATATATAATACACACACACACACACACATATATCTATATTTATTAATTTTTATTTCATATTGAAAAATAAATGAAAGAATACTTCTAATTTGGGGAATAAGAGGAATTCTTCTTAACCAACTTTCTACGAGCATTAGCTTGAAAAATATTGACACAATCCTCTTTTGTCAATGGGTTGTGAAAGATCCTTAGTCGATGTCCATATACAAGAAGGGGAAATTTTTCTTCATGAATAGTTATAATCCTCACTGCTCCGTTATAAAAGAATCTCTCAATATCATAAGGCCCAAGCCAATGACTTTGAAATTTCCCTTGAAAATAATTGAAATTTAAATCATAGAGAAGTGCCCAATCTCCAACTTGAAATTTTCTTTGATATATTTATCATGCCATCTAGATCTCTATTGCTAAACTAGGCTGGTATTTTGAATTGAATATTGTCTTATTTCATCAAGTTCATTGGGTTCTTACATTATATGGCTTTGTGCTTCTAAAAATTCAAGTCCCATTTTAATTGTAGTCTTGAAAGTTTTTATTTGGAACACTATTAGAAACAAGACTCACTTCGCATAAAAAAGTTCTTAGGGAGTATGTCCTCTTTTACTTATCCATTTGGCGTGATAGGCCCATAAAGCTTCTGGAAGCTTTTCTTCCCAATCCTTTCTATGAAAATGTACAGTCTTTATGAGGATTGTCTCAATGACCTTATTAGTGGACTTTTCTTTTCCATTTTCCTGTGGATGATATGGACTGGACTTCCTATTCTTGATTTTGTATTCTTCCATGATCTTCTGCGCCATTCTGGATGTAAAATGAGTTCCTTGATCTGTCATAATCTCCCTTGGAACACCAAAACAAGCAAAAATATCCTAAAAAGGAAATGAAACTACAACACTTTCATTAGTAAAGGAAATTTCTTTAGCTTCTACCCATTTAGTGAAAAAATTAGTGCACACAAGAATATACCTATTTTGTGTTGATGGAGGATTCATTGGTCCAAAAAAATCTAGAGCCCATTTTTCAAAAGGTTCAATAAGTACCTGTGGTTGTAATGGCATTTCATCTGAAGGAACAAGTTTCCACATTCTATGAAAATTGTCACATATCTTAACATATTGCTTGGAATCCTTGAAAATGGAAGGCGAACAATATCATAAGAGAAGGATTTTGTAGGTTGTTCTCTTTTCAGCGAAGTTTCCTCCACATGGCTCATCATGACATGATTTTAGTATATCGAGTATTTCATATTCTTGTACACATCTTTGAATGATGAGATCTAGACATTTCTTGTACAATTCTTCATTTACCCATGAATAAGATGAACTCATATGAATGATTTCATTTTTTCTCTATGAAACAAATATGATGGTATCTTTCTTGTAGCTAAGTAATTAGAAATGTCTACAAATCATGGCGATTTAGTAGATATTGATAAAATATATTCATCAAGAAAACTATCTTCTACTGGTGTATCATTGTTATCATTTTGAATTCTAGACAAAAAGTCAGAAACTGTATTTTGTTTTCCAGGTCGATCTAAAATGCTGATATTGAATTCTTGTAATAAATGTACCCTTCTTGTGGTTCTACCATTACTAATTGATTTATTCATTAGATATCTAATTTCAGAATGATCCGTGTGAATGAAATTTTCAGAGCCGGTCGTGTAATGCATAAATTTTTTAATGGCATGGACAACAAATGGAAACTATTTTATGGTAACAATACAATTCAACTCTATTGGAGTTAAGTTTTTACTTTTGTAATAAATGGTATAAGGAGTGAAGTATTTTTGTCCCAGTACAGCTCCTAGATTTATTTTTGAAGCATTAGTTGAAATATAAAAAGTAAATTTCCAATTTGGTCCTCTTACGATGGTTTCTTCAGAGATGTTTTCCTTCAAAATTTTAAGAGCCTTTTGGCACTCAGGATTCCAGCTAAATTCACAATCCTTTGTAAGAAACTTAAAGATTGGAGATGCAATCCTTGTGAAGTTTTCTATGAATATTATATAGCATCCTGTAAGACCAAGAAAATTCGTAGCATATTTTTGACAACTTGGAATTGATAATTTGGAAATAACTTCAAATTTCGATGAGTCCCCCTTAATTCCATTTCCTGAAATATTTTTTCCTAAAAAAATTGCTTCAGTAAACATCATAAATAATTTTTCATGACTTAATGAGAGATTTTGTTCCTTACATCTTATGAGAAATTTTTCCAAATTTTCTAGGGCTTCCTCAAAAGAATTCCCATAGACTGTAAAATCATCCATATACACCTAAACACAATCATGAATTAAATCAGATAAAATACCTAATACTTGTCTTTGTAATCTTGTGGGTGCATTGCATAATCCAAAAGGAAGCACTCAGTAAGCATAAGTTCCTCATGGACAATTGAAAGTGGTTTTGTATTGATTTTCTCATGCTACCTAAATTTAATTATACCCACTAAAACTGTCTAAGAATGAAAAATATTTCTTCTCTGCTAATGTATCCAAAACTTGATCTATGAAAGGAAATGGAAAATGATATTTTAGGGTAGCCTTATTCAATTACCTATAATCAATGCATACTCTCCACTTCGCGTTCTTTTTAGGGATAATTACTAAAGGTGAAACACATTGCTTGTCTGATATTGGGTAGATAAAATTTACATTTAACAGTTTTTGTAGTTCCTCTTTTACAATTTCCCTTAAGTTTGGATTCATTCTTTTCTGAGGTTTTTGGATTGTTCTCGAATTCTCCTCAATATATATGTTATGTATGAAAGTTTTACGATTGATTCCTTTCATGTCAGTGTATTCCCATGCATATGAAAAAGAGTGTTTTTATAATGTTTCCATCAATTGTTTCCTTTGAAATTCTTCCAGATTTTTTATTACATTTAATGTTTTATCTAGAAATATTTCAATTGAAAAGTTTCCAAATTCTTCCACTAAATATAAATAAATTTCTCCCGATGATAAATGTTCAATATTTCATTGTTCTTTAAATTTTTGACTACTCTCACATTGTGAAGATAATTCATTATTTTCTATTAAATTTAGAATCTCATTGTCTTCAATAATTTGGGAGATAGTAAAAATAGGTTTTATGTCATTGTCATCATCCATCCATTCCTCATTTTATATTTCTACCATTGTTTTCTGTGGAGGATATAACGTGAATTTATTTGTTAAACTTCTATCAGAGATAAACATGTCACGAGATCTGCAACTAATGAAGGAATCAACTGTAGCTAACCAAGGACTTCCTAATATCAATGGATGCTTCCTTAGTTATTCTTGGTATTTGAGATCATAAAGTCAACTAGATATTCCCAAGAATCCATGGATACATAAACGTCTTCTAATACACCATCAATTTTAAGTAAAAATATGTTTGGAAATTGTAACAATGTAGGTGTAAATTGAAGATTTCGAAGTTTGAGTTGTTCCACATTTTGTTTACTCATGATGTTTATGGTTGCTCCTAAGTCGAATTTTTTTTTTGAGATTTTGATACCATTGATGTGTGCCTTCACAATCAGACTTCCTAGATCCAAATATTTTTGTATTGTTGTTTTTCCCATCATGATATTTACAATTTTTTTGACTATATGCATTATTTTTACTTCTTTTCTCTTTCTCCCAGGTTTATTTATACCCAAGTCTCTTATTTTCTTTGAAAGGATTGTAACTTATTTGATGGCTCTTTGTAACGATATTTTTATATATACATTCTTCAGTTCATCTAACATATCATCGTCAGGCAACATTATTCGCTTTTCCTCTCCTTTATTAATTGGTAATCTTTTAGGGAAAGGATGTTTTGTTACACACACTGAAGGTTGTTCTATGATGGGAGTTGAATATATTGGAAAATCATATGTCTCTTTTTAAATACTTTACTTTTAATGAAGATATGTCTCTCCTTGAGAATGATTATTTTTCTTTTGAATATTTTCATTTTGATGAAGAAATGTCTCTTCATCAGAATGATCATCCTTTTCTCCTTCACTAGATCTAAGTTGAACATTATTAAGATATAGTGGAGTTATCATATAAGTTTGAACATTTTGTCCCTCCATGTTGTAAACACGTTGTGCATTTTTATTGTTTTGGATTGGAAGTGGTTGAGCAGGTAGTTGGTTTGGCCTTTGTGAAAATGGCAATGAAAGTTGTGGATTTTGATTTTGAAATTGAGGTTGAGGTTGTTGATTATTCTAAGGAAGATGTTATGGTGGAAATTTTAGATAAGTTTGTTGATACTGGTGATATTGAGAGTATCTACCATAAGAAATTTTGAGAGTATCAAGGTTTGTGCATTGAAACCTTGATTTTGGGATTCTTTTGATGGTCTTATAGCAACAAAGGAAAGAGGATCTACCTTGTTTGGAACTATTTCCTCTTGGTAAACAACTTTAAGACATGGAATCGAAGGAAAATTCATTATTTCATGAATTTTTGTACATATGACACAGGTTTCTATGACTTTTAAATCAAGAGGGCATTATCTTAATACATGTTTCTTTCTGCACTTAGGAAAAAGATAGATAATGCATCAATTTCATCTCTTTGCATGTTTTGTAAATTGAAGGTCTTCGTTTGTTCACTAAGACTCCCTGAAATATTTGGTTTAAATTAATCAAGAAAATTTCTTATTTCAAGCCTACTTGCTATTCCAACTATAGATTTATTGATTATAGAGAGAACATGATTTCTTGAATTCTTCCCAATTCTTGACTTACCTCTTGAAATATGTATGCATAACTCAGAAATTTCAAGTATTGATAGTTGAGAAATGTCTCCTTTTCCCATCATGTTAAGGATATCTATCCATTCATCTCTAATGACTTTCAACATGAGAACTGTGAAAGTTTCTTCATTTATATTTTCCATCTTATCCCTCTTTAGATTATAACTTAATATTTTAATTAAATCCTCCAAGTTATCATCCTCTTTCTGCATCATCTTAAAAACTTCATCTTTCCGATTATGAGATGTGCAATATTACTTATATATTTGTAATAATGCACTCTTCATGTGCTCCCCTGTCCTAATAGAATGTCTTATTAACACCATAAACCATTTTAATGTTGCATCCTTTAGAGTTTCTTGAAACAATTTAAGTTTTTGAGAATCAATAAATAGTCATATGATCGACATATAACTTCAAATTAAAAAAGAAATGTTTCATGATATTCACTTCTTAATCCACTGAAATTAGGAAGGATATATGGTGAGATTTTTTTTCATTGTGGTAGTAGTATATTCATCTAGTATGGGGAATCCAACAACATCTAGATCTATTCTATCTCTCTCTTCTCCTTTGTCTTCTCCCATACCTCCTCTATATTCACCTCCTCCTCTTCCTCCACCTCTTCCTTTACATCTACCTCCACCTCCAAACCTAGTCCCACTGCTTCCTAGTCTTAATTTTTCATCATTCACATTCTGTACTTCTCCTTCCTCTTATCCAACCATTGTATATTCCTTAGAACTCATATAGGCTTCTATTTTTGGAATTGTTTGTTCCTCTTCTGATTCTTTTGGTTCTTATGTTTCATCTGATTTTACAAAGGTCTTGATTTTGGGTTTAAAAAATTTTCTGCAAATTTTGGATTTAAGAGAATTTCTTGGAAGTAGACTGATTTTGCAAAGAATTTTTTTGGGTTTAAAGAATTTTCTTGGAGAACATTTCTTGGAGGTGGCCTGATTTTGCAAAAAAATGTTTTGGACTTAAGAAATTTTCTTGGATGTACATTCAAAGGACATTTCTTAGAGGTATGTACGCGTTTTGAGTTGAAGTAAATCTTTTGAGCTTCATTTCATTTTTATAAGACATTTTTTTCTCGAATTTTTTAAAGTAAGTGTTTTGGATTGAAGTATGTATTTTTTGCAAAAAAATTGAAATGAATTTTTTTAAATTAAATCTTTTGTGATGTTTTTTCTAACTGATTTATTGTCTAATTTTTTGAACTTCATACCCTATTATCATGGGAAATCGAAGGACTTGTGCAATAAAATATGATCGAAAAAGAGACCCTGAGGAACGTAGAGAAGAGACGAGACAATCTCGCAAAATAAAGTTAAGAGGAAAATCAACCCCAAGCAGAAATTGAAGCAGGTATGTAAATGTAAATATTATGATCTATTGATATATTTAAAATTTTCCTAATGTGAAATTTGAAGCTTAATTTTTATTTGATGAACTAATTTGAAAAATATTTTGTTTAACGTAAACAGACAGAGATATTCCTCAAAACATTGATGATGAGATACAAAATTTTGAAAGAGAAAGTGAAAGAGATATTGAACCAATGATTGAAGACGGTGAAAATATTGAAAGAAATCCAAATAAAGAAATTGAATCACAAGGTATGTACATATATATATAATATATATTAAACACATGCACGTATTATTGAAATTATAGATATATTTATTAATTTAGTTATTTATTGAATATGTACTATTTTTTCAAATATGTACAGATGAAATCACTATTGATAATGAGATGTTAGAAAATGTTGACACTCACACATATGGAGATAAAAAACCTGACCATGCGATATGATATCGTGTTGACTGCATTTTTCAAAAGTATTTCTTAAATGAGCGAGTGACAGTTCAGGCTCAAATGTTGAAAGGTCTCCTATCATCAAGGAAATAAAAAGAAGCTACGACACTACTGGGTATTTGAAAATCAACCAAAGATAAAAAAATGAAGGAAGATGTGATAAAAAATATGAGTAGTGCTATAAAGTCAATTAAGAGATCTAGAGAGAAAGATGTTTCAATTGTACATAGAGGAATACAGATGGAAATGGTTTCATCAAGTACTCAAGAGAATCATTTGGTAACATCTATGGCACGAGCACTGGGAACCTCGCGAAAATGTTTGCACAAACATTGGAAATTTTGGCTGCAAATAGATGTAAATGATGAACTCGCTTGTTGGAGAGATATTTGTAGGCAACCATACAAAGATAGACTTGGAGAAAATGTTAGAAAAATATTATATGAATATTGGAAGAACAATTCGCGTGTTTTGCCAACTACAAGGCATGTGATGTGAAGAAGAATAGCACGAAATCAATACGAAGAACATGAAGAATATTACTTGGAAACCACTTAGATAGAGTTATTCAACAAGTTCAAAGAAGAAAATCGTCAAATTCATGTTTCACTAAGTGCTTTTGTTCAACAAAAACCATGGTATGTAAAACCTATCACCGTACGCGACACTTATTGTTGTCGTTATCATGTGGAATTTGAGTTATATTATGACACATTCCTTGATTTCGGTAGAACATTATGGAAGGATTCACCTCCTCCTTCCACTATCCATGATTTCATATCTCAAATTCTATGTGAAAAAAGTGAACATTTTAAATGTGTTGGTGGTAAAAAATGTGATGATTGTGGAAATTTGACTAAATTTCAAAAGAAATATCATATTGATATAAATGATCAATAATTGTCCAACATGAAACTGAAATGGAAGAGATATGAATATATCGATACATCGATTCAAGGTGCAAATAGTGTTAAAAGAATTGAATTAGTAGAAGACGAAAATTTTTTGATAGACTTTTTGAGAAATTCTGAGGCAGAAATTTACAAATACACCAACCATTCCCATAGAGCTTGATGGCAAGACTTGAAATTCAAAAAATCTCATGACGTTTTTCCACCAGGGACCATTTTTTCAGTGATTGATTTTGCAGAAAACTACACATTTGTTCCACAAAATGAAATTTTGAGTGAATACTATCATTCTGACCAAGTCTCCATGCTCATCCATATTCTATATAGACATGCTGAACAAAATTTTGATCATATAGAAATAAAGAGTGAAAATCGACATATCATTAAAGAATATCACTTTTATATCAGTGACGATTGTACACATGATACATGTTTTGTAAAACATTGTTTTGGAAAAATTTATGATTCCTTGAAAAATCATGGAATAACATTCAATGAACATTGGATATGGTCAGATGGATGCGTAGGTCAATTCAAATCTGCACGATCATTCTTTTGGTTGTGTTGTCTTCATAAGAAAACCTGCATTAAACATTGTTGGAATTTCTTTGAGACTGGCCATGGAAAAGGAGAACATGACGGTGCAGGAGCATGCATAAAACGAGCACTTTGAAGATATCAAATGAACCACTCTGCAAGCCGACTTGTGAATGCTAAAGAATTTGTTCAATGGTGCATCGCTTCTCTAAGCCATGAGACTAACCCATCAAGCGAAGTGCCAAGGTACATTCAATTTAATTTATATTGGAAATCTAATTTTAAACATTGTACATTTCTCATGCAATGATTATCTTTGATTGTATTTTGATATCATATTTACAAATTCTTCTTCTAATTTTCCATATAAAGGTTTTTCTAGCATATTGGGATCGAAGACATAGATAGATCAATTGGAAGTGACGTTGAAACAATAAAAGGGACTCGAAAATTGCATTCAATTCAAACAAAGTCGTCCAGAAATGTGTTTGCATTGGATAAAAGAAAATATTCTTGTTTTTGTGATGTTTGCATAGACAACACAAAATCCAATGACATTTGTGAAAACAAAATGTATGTGAACGATTGGAAACATACAGAGCTAAATACAAAGGGAAAAATGTATGTTGCAATGTTTGAAGAAATGCAATCAGAGGAAACTACAATATCATCTGATGGTGATCGAGTTTCTGATCTTGTTAGAGAAGGTAACATTTGAATTACTTTCTAATGATTTAAAGATCTAGAAATAAATTTAAATATGTATAATTTTGTTAAGTTTATTTTATAGTGCAGGAGATGTTTTTTTTATAATTGCACCTATTGACAACGATGAAAATGTGAAGTATTATTTGATGCGTTGCACCGAATGAAAAATGAAATTATTACAAAACTATAATCATCACAGATTTCAATATGATAGAGGGTCTATTATACTGAAAGGTTATTTTTTAAGACAAACTCATCAAAGTGGAGTCTTTTTTTACTTTGAAGACTATGAACCTGATTCCATAAGTTTTCAATATAGTCACTTGGTGTGTGCAGCACGCATTAAGTTGATAGAAGTCCAATCAAAGAAAAAATTGAAAATTAAGAGATGGAAAATGTCAAAATCCGATCATGAATGGATTATTGAAGATGGAATTCCATTATAATTTTTTTGAGTGAATTTTCGAACAATTTATTCTGTTTGGATTAAATATGTTTTATAACTTCCAGTAATCAACTAAATATTGAGATTCTTATGTTATTTGTGCAAGTGTTTGCACATATACAAATTGTTTTGGTACAAGCACGTGCTCTAGTATCAACTAAAAGTAGCTTTTCTATACATTTGCATTGATGAAAAATGTTATATATATATATATATATATATATATATATATATATATATCTGTGTTCTAGAATGAAATTATTTTTTCTAGTTTTACTATGTGCATTGATGAAAAACTAGTTGGATTTTCTGGTAAAAAGTATGGACATAATGAAATAAATCATCTGCAGTATATTTTTGTATGAAAATTCCTTTCAGAAAAGAGACTCGGAGCACTTTTCCAACTTTTGGTGGGATTTGACCCACATCTCTATTCCTGATTGAAAATCTAGTACACAATTTTTTTGTCTAATGGTCAGATATGTTTAATGTGCATTGATGAAAAATGTTACTTTTATTGGATAGATATGTTATAGAATGCAATTAATTTTTCCAAGTAGTTTTTCTATGTGCATTGATAAAAAACTAGTTGGATTTTCTGGTAAAAATTTTCCACAATGTAAATAAATCGACAAGGCTACCTATTTCAGTGCATTAACGACATTGACCCAAATTCAAAAAACATATATATGTAATAGAATTATATTTCCAATCAAAATTAAATGGATAATTTTTACATATATCTACTTCTTTAAACTTTTTTTTCAATTAGAGCTCAATTGATACATGGTTAGTTGCATTGAAAAGCTATGTTCTTCCTACTGGAAATTTTTTCATTCAAACAAGACTACATGTAGAGATCAAAAGCAATCTTAAAATTCCAAATGTACTTCAACAATCCAAAAGGGATTTGTGCAACATTACTTGACATGCCATGCCAATTATAGTGAACAACTATCCAATAGAAACATTTAACATTATATACCACATGTGCCAAATGTAGATTGAAACCATCCAAAACTTTAAAATTTTAAAAAATTTTGATAATATATCGTGCAACATTAAAACATTAAACATTTAAAACATTAAATATCACATGCGAAATGTAGATTTAAACCGTTCAAAACTTGAGTTTAAAAAACATTTTGATTATATATATCGTGCAACTTTACTTCACATGCCATGCCAATTATAGTTCAACTAGATCCAATAGAAACATTTAACATTATATACGACATGCACCAAATGTAGATTGAAACCATCCAAAAATTTAAGTTTTAATTTTTTTTTTATTATATATCGTGCAACATTAAAACATTAAACATTTAAAGTTCATTAAATATCACATGCAAAATGTAGATTGAAACCATCCAAAACTTTTAACTTTTAATTTAACAAAAAAATATAGATCACAATATTACTTCACATGCCAAATGTACTCCAAGCATCCAAAACTTAAATTTTAAAAACAAAACAAATTATAACACATGTCATTACATAACATGCCAAATGTAGTTCAGATGACAACATTAATTTATATATGGCAACATTACTTCACATTCACATGCCAAAAGTATTAAAACGATCCAAAAATTAAAAAAAGAAAATTATATTAACAATGTAATAAAATATGTCCAAAAATTGTAGATCTCACAAGTATCAAACTGTATCACGTCTAACAAATTTTAAGACCATCTAAATCTTGAAATAAAATCTACAAATCATGTCCATCAAATAGAGATGGATCTAGCGTCTTTCCTATCAGGGTCTCAATCCACACCCTATCATGTGAAGCATCATGGGAAACCTACATACACAATGCACATGTACTTGAACATTAAAATTTGATGTTTTGAAAATGAATGAGAATATATATATATCTAGAAATTCATGTAAAAAACAAAATATAACAAAAAAATCATGCAATACCTCATGAGGTTCCCTCTCCATTTGATGAACAAGTTTTTCCCCCATAGGAACATCTGCAGCGGTAAACTGTATAATATACATGTAGATTTAAATGTAAATATATATATAAATAATTTATATAAATTAAAAACTTTCAAATGAAAATGCATGTGTACATATATAAACTTATTTTCAATAATATTAAAAAAAGGAACTAAAGACAACTTGTTCAAATTTTTTGGATGTTCCTATCTCCGTCGCTAGAGTCCGTGGATTAAAGAAATCTTCTATAGGAACCTAAATTCAAAAAATTTTAAATAACTCAAAATATAGATCTCTCTCTCTCTCTCTATATATATATATATATATCTCAATTTTTAATGGAACTTTTTGAGGTAGAATATATATATATATATATATATATATATATATATATTTAAACATAAATTTTAAACTTGTGAAAAATTGTCCATACTTGTGGCTCATCTCCCAAGGAAGTAGAAGGTACATCTCCCAAGGAAGAAGAAGGTACCGCCATCCCAAAAACATCAGACGGAATCGGTATCTGTTAAAACATTTTATCAAATTATATATATACATACATGTACATGTGTGCACAATTATTTATTTTAAAGTCACTTAAAAAAAACTAACATTTGCCAACATATCTTGATGGTCAGACCCATCTGCATTGTTTGAACTAGAGGTCCCGAACATGATATTAACATTTTCGTCACGCATCATGTGTGATATCTGCAAATGGTGTTTTAACATATAATCATACATTTTTGTTAGATTAATTTACATACAAATAAATGTATACATGTACATACACATGTATTTATTAGAAATTTTACACATGTATATGTATGTTAAAATAATTTCAATCCCTAAGGTCACTAACACATACCGTTTCGGTGCCCTTTTCTTCATGAAGAATTAGGTCTTGAAAACCATTGCGACAATTTTTTGCATATATTCAGAGATCTTCAACATTCATGTTGTCAATCTCCTCATCTTTACAATACACAAAATTGGCACGTGCATTTTCACGTGCTCTTTGTCGATTTAAACAAACATCGACTCCACCCAATCCGCTATAAAATTTTTCGATCATAACATCCCTTGCTTTTCGACTTAATTGATAAGTCACATCCATCTTTGACCGCTGAGTTTCGACCAAAAACAGTCGACTCACCAATAGAGGCTCAGGGCGAGGCAACTCCACATCTCGCTTTCCGCCCTTACGGTCATATAATCGACCTTTCCTCGGGCAAAAAAAATCTGATGGAAGGTCATTGTAGTTGGGTTTCATACCCAAAAAAAAATTTGTATAAATTTTTTTTGCAAAATAAACAGGAACCTCATCTTTCCATGGGAGCCTTCCATAAGCCGCAAGGTGGCTATCATACAAATAACGAGCTATGTATAGGTGCTTGAAATACTGCACCTTCAACATTTTTATTTTTGGCCCTTCCTTGTAATTAAACATTGACTTGGCCATTTCTTTTGTAACTTTTTGTTTTACATCCTCCCATTTATCTGGACCCATTACTGTTTCTTTTCTCTTTCTCATCATTTCTACAAATGTATCAGTCATTGGCCCAAGATTTCTGTACACATTTACAATTTCGCTCAATGAATCTGTAACTATTTCAAGGCTTTTTCGACTCTCAGCAGGTAGAGACAAAGCCACGAGATCTCTTTGAAATTTTGCATAAAGTCTTTCACACGTTTGCAAGGTGCATTGCTCCATGTTCGTTTCCCATGGTATATCAGTAATCTTGGCCAGATAAGTTGTGGTGAGTAGACAACCTTCTTCTTGAATGTAGCGGGCTGCCCTAAGTCTATTTTTACCACTAGTTGGAACATTTTCGGCCTCTGCATCAATATATATAAAATTTTGTATATTAGAAAAAACACATGTAAAAAAAGTTGTATAAATTTAATGAAAAAAATATTGAAGTTGATGGCAACCTTGACGTTGTTGGTTAGCATCTTCTCCAACATGACCCTACTGAGAACTAGCAGCCTTTGATTGGCCTTCAGGGGAATAAATATCACCGCCTTCACGCAAATTTATACCACTCATTGACGGCGCTCTAGGTGGATTTGAACCACCACCAACCTCTCGAGACAAGGGAGAATCTTCATAAACAAATACGAATTTATAATCAATTGAAAAATACATTCATGTGTACATATAAATACATATACATATTCATTGATTAAATTGCGTGAACCATACCATGACTGGTTGAACCATGGGCACGCTCCATGGATGGACTAGAAACCCTTCTCCTCTTACCTCCTAAAAATTAAAAAATGAAACTTATTAACAAGTAATTTAACTTACAAAACTTTAATAAAAAATAAATTCCATATGTACATACATGTATGGACATTTAAGATTATATTTAAATACTGTGAACATCCCCCGATCCCCGAACCTCCATATGGGATTCGACTAATCTTCATCGTTCATCCTCCTTGATATATATATCTATTGGTGGACATTTATACAAAAAATATTTCAGAAAATCAATTTGTAATTTAGTGTACACAAATTATGTAGAACACAACTTTCAAAGCAATAATTGATGTGTGAAACTCAATTTAATTGAAAAAGAAATTATAAAAATGATAAGTTACCAAATTGTGCTTTACATGGTGGGAGCACACTTGATATAAAATTTACCACTTATACACTTTAGTTTGTGGGATAAATGACACATGTACATAGTTTACCTTAAATTTGTTGTGTTTTATGGATATTAAAATGAAGAACTTCTATTTAGATCCATTTCAGAGATTGAATGTAGGGGCATTTACTAGATATGTCACCTTTTATAAAAGATGAGATCGAGAGGCTGCCTGGCCCTTTACAGACTCTGCCTACAGAACTTGTAGAATTAAACACTAGAGGCATTAACAATATCAAAGAATGTTTTCATGCTCAGACATGGGAATGTGTCTCTTTCCCTAAGCATAAAAATAGGTCAAGGTAGTTAATCTTCATAGACATGTCATCAAGCATGTCAATGTGATCATTCCCAACTTACTTTTCATGAAATTAGGCTTGGAATCCTATACAACCTCGTGGATGGAGTTGAATGGGAACTAGGTCAAGGCCTTTACAAAATACATTCTAGTGAATAACACTTACTAGGTTATGCCAACAAATAAAGTGGGAGAAATGTTTTCTTTTCGAGGTTATCCAATTGGGTGTGTAATACCAACTTCACCCATTTCCTAACAGGTTTATCTCTTAGGTTACAAAGTGTCTTCACCTTATTAGTCATATATTTTTCAATTTCTCGTGGATTCCTTGAATTCTTTCTCCTACCATCTCCCTCTCTCACTCCCCAAATTATTGTCATAAAAAATGCCCCATTGAGGATCTGGAGCAATGTTTGCACCATACTTAGAGTTGTCATTGCTGCTAATTGAAATTGGAGAGTCATGTATACTAGATTTCTTGCTTAAGTGGCTCTTACTTGGAAAATATCCTGAGATGAGTTTGACATGATGGTCATATGAGGCTGGAAGCTACTTGGTGTAATTTTCCTTAAATTTTGAAAAAAACAGAGCAAAAATGTCATTTTTGATCATTTTTTATTAAAGCTTCTGCATACAGCAGATGTTATCACAATTGCAACACAATCATGTTTCATGAGCATGAATTATGAATGTTTCAAGCCAAATTGCAAGGAAATTTGCATTCATTTTAGGCAAAAGAAGGCTATGACATTAAGGTCCATGCTAGAAAAAAATATGCAAATAAGGTTGCTGAGTCTTGATACTTACCATGTGTTTCAAAGCCATAACGAAGGTTGGATTTGAGAGTGTCCTCCAAAAGCCTTGTCTTGAGATGAAATTTAATTTAATGTCTCTTAGAGTTGCAAGGTGGAATTGATAGAACTATTTGATTTCTTTACCTTAGATGGATATCTCCTTTCATCTATACCTTTCTCTACCATCTTATTTCCAGGTGAAATGGGAATTTCCACATTTTGAATGCCATTACCATGTAGTTTGGTAGTCTGCTATCTAGACCTGTCACAAGTAAGGTTGTCATACCAAAATATTTCTCTTTCTCAACTCAGTGACCGTGACTCTCTTCTCACACGTCTTACCAATAGATATTCAATTGTACATTTCATGCAAAGTTGGGGGTTCTAGGTCTACACTTATTAGATAAAGTTGTATTTTATGGCATTGTGGTCCTTAAATTTGGAGGTGTTCCACCTGAAAAATTAGGCATTAAATATGGATGAAAAGGATTTGTTTTAACTTTGATAAAGTTTCCTTGTGGAATTACTGAATTTATCGACGACGTCATGCTAGATTTCCTCAGAGAAGAAGTTTTTGGAGGAGAAATTGAATTCTTTTGACTTATTTTTGGCATTGAAGTTTGAAATAGTAGTTTTGATGACTCCATTGATGATCTTGTTGAGGAATTTTATGCAAACAATATTGACTTTTAATATGGTTTAGAAGATGTTGAAGAAGTTGTAGATTTTGGTGTTGTCACTGAATGTTTCTTTTTGTTGGACTTGATCAAGACAAAATTTAACTTTACAAGCAGATTGAAGACCTTGAAGAGGTTTTCGATGTTGTTGTTCTCACTGAAGGTTTTTGTCTGGTTTTGTTTCTTAAACAATCATTTCCATAGGAAATTTTTGGTGAATAGATTCTTGACCTTGATGAGAGAATATGATACCTTGAAGAGGCTACATCTTTTGGTGACGTCACTAATTGTTTCTCTATAATTGTGTTTGTTAAACTTTTTTATCCCATAGCAGGGTGTTATCCAATGTGAATTTGAAACCCCCCTCACATTTTTCAATGAAGGTTCTATCTGAATGTTAGGGAGCTACACAAATTATAGAAATTCAATATGATGTGCCAAAAACTTTACAGACATCCAAAGAACAGAAACCACCTATTATATGTCAATGAAATCTACATGGAACCAACAAGCAAGAATAGTATCTCAGCAACTATAATTGCAAGTCATAAATTAATATCATATATTCCAATTTCAGCACTAAAAGCAAACTCAAAATAACATAAAAGCATAGACAACATTGTTTTACATGTAAGTAAACATTTTTAATGGAAATATGCAACATCGATTGGCATAATCATGCCTTTATCAATGAAATTTCATCATACCATTAAACAATTGTGCACTAACAATATTTAAATAAGTTAAAGGAAAAAATTGACCTATATTGTATAGTTTATGGGACATAAATCAATATGTAGAAATATTCACTTGGTTTTTATAATTGGATAGAGGAATGACTTAAAATTACCTTGTGTGTCTTCTCATTTTAGAGCTCAAATTTTTAGGAAGGATTTAAGTATCCACATTTCAAGAATCACTAGAAGAGGTTGATAAAGAATATAGGAAGACAAAAAACTAACGAGTGGTGTAATAAATGGATTTATTGGGAGGTAGATTGGAATATGGACTTTTGGTAGCTAGAACTTTTCCAAATAAGTCAATGTATTTGAAAACTGAACCTCTAGTTTATTTTGGTTTAGACAAGGTCTAGAATTTGAAAAGTGAATTCCCTATTTCTTCCTCTTAAATGTCCAATGATCGGAATTTGGATTGAGGGAAAAAAATTTCCAAAATAAAAATTTTTCATTTTATTTGTTGTACACATGAGTTTTTAAAAGCTAATTAACTCATAAATTTCTCACAAAATACACTTAAAGCTTGAAACATAAACCCCTTCCCAATTGGCTAACTTTAGATGATCCTAAACACATTTTTATTTAACTGATGAGGGAGATAGCCCAACAAAACTAGTTTGTCCATATTCAAAGAAGGAATTTCATTTCATGTTCATTACCTCAAGCTTGTGAAGTTTGTGTTCATGATGAATGGAAAAGTTTGACACCCACTTTGCAAGAAGATGTTAATAATCATGCAGCTAATGAGCATGTAAAAGAAGAGGATGTTGAAAGCTCTACAGTCATTGAATTCATTGCTAGTATTTAGAGGAGAGCCACTACCTCGTCAAATTCACCTCCTTAAGAAGGCGACAAAGGTGAATGTTCAGGGTATAAATTTTCCTTTAATCAAATTTCTTTTGATTATGATAAACATGGTAAATATTCACATAAGATTTGGAAAAGAACTTGCATGTTCCTTTTTTGGTTTGAATAATCATAATGTTTATATATTTTGGAAGAAGATATCCATGCACATGAAACTTTCTAAATAAATGAGGAAAAATGTCAAAGCCTCATTGGACAAGGAAAATGATGTTGAAAATAAGATGCAATTGTTTTGCACTCATTGCCATAAGAAAGGTCACCTTGTAGACAAGCGTTGACTTTGTATCCAACAAGTCATCCACAACATTTGAAGAAGGTGGAAAGAGATATTGACAAGAATGGAAAAGAGGATTCCATAATCGATGAGGGTCAGGATGATTCACATGATGATGAAGTGCAACTGAAAGAAGCGCCATTGAAATGGTTTGGTAAGGGATGGTTAGATTTCTTATCCAATTAAGGCCTTGCATGTATTTTTATGTTTCATGAATTTCTTTGCAAATTCAAAGTATGGTGCATTTTGCATGAAGCAAGATGTTGAAAATAGAGTTATGTTGACACACTGAAATGCAACAAATATGGAAATTTGTACATGAGCTATTATTTGACTTGAGAGTCAGTTGTTTGAAGAGGCATGTTTTGTTGACTTCTGTTTGGTTGATGGTTTTGTACACCAATATGTAAGAGTACATGAAGATATTCACATGGTGTGAATTTTTTTCCTTTGAAGGAGAAAAATGATATGTCAGCGAGCTATGTTTCTTGCATGATGTGTTTTTCACTTTGATGATTTTGTTTGTGACAAGACGTCACAAGATTTTGGGAAGGTCCACTCCTGAGCGAGAGCCTCATGATTACAACCTAATCATGAGAATCAAATGGGAGTGCATCCTTATTTTGAAAACAAATAGGATTCTAAGCTAGCTAGGACTCAAACCATTATTTTTAAATTTGAAATATCATGGTGTGTTGTTTCAATGCCTAAATCCACAACCCTAACATAAATTTTTTTATTCTTTTTTTGCAGGATTTAGTTGGTAATATTAAAAGTCAGTTGAATTTAAAATTCTTGTCTTAGTGGCATGATCCAAACACATTGTGTATTAAATGAGGAATTTCGCTCTCCCAATCATTTCTAAATCACCCATATCACCAAGAAAACATGTTTTAAAAGAACATACTTTGGTATGGGAAAGACCTGAGGTCCTTTGACTCTGCACATGTGGTGTGAAAAATTAAAATTAAAAATTTTCAAAAAATTGAAATTATGAATGAAACCACGAAAACGAAAAACCCAAAAGTGGTAAATGATTTAAATAGACCTAATTAATTATTTACCAACATAAATTCTTGAAATTTTCGCAACTAAATAATAAGTTAAAAAATAAATAAATTTGTAATTAGGGTTCGAAAGTTACATAATATTAAGAAGAATTTTAAATTAATTCTATCTCATAAAAAGTATCCCTCCTAACTTAACAAATACTATCTCTTCTCCTAAGGTTCACGACCTCCCTTCCTTAGCACACAAGACATAAATACAATTAATATTTCAATATGTTAATTCCTATCGAAACAAATGAAAAGTTGTATAGATGGTTTCAAATATTATAAGAAGGTTTTGATATGGTTGAGAGAATGTGGAAAATAGAATCCATAAACAAATTATTTTTCAAAACGTATTACTTTCAAAGTATCAACAAGGAATGTACAAGGGTGTTCAATGAATTAATGTTATTTATTTAAATTCCATGATGTATATCTTACTCATAATTTTAAGAAATTATTAAATAATGATCTAGATTGGATAATTATATTATTTGTCATATATTTTGATGCCTATAGAGTGAAAAAACTGAAAGAATCAACTTGTAGGGTCATTATAATGGTGGGTGGAGAATTGGGGTCTAAAACCTTTTGGAGTCATTTTGAGGTATTAAATGACATTTCTGGGGTCAAACAATTATTCCTTGTGCCAAAATCTTGACCATTATTTTACACTTAAAGACATATCCAATGGTGCAAGAAAAACACCAAATGAAGTTCATTCAAAATTTATGCCTTTAGTAAGTTGACCTATCATGTTGACCACCATGGTACGAGAGAATGTCATTTTAGCCCCATTACTCATGCATAGCAAGCTAGCTACATGTGGAATTTTAACAAGACTCTAAAAGGTCTAAAATCAAAAACCTCGTTAATGGTTGACGGAGTCAAATCTTACACCTAGTTGGCTATCACATTATGTTAAATACTTGGCCACTAGGATGAATAAGAGTTCCATTTTGTGTTATTGTATTTTGTTCCATAGTTGAAAATACAACTAAGAGTGTGAAGTTAGAGAAAAAAATCTATGAAGTTGAGTTTTTATAGCAACCTTACATGCCAAAAGTCTTAGCTAACTCTAGAGAGATTACCTCTTTCTTTGTACTTACATATTTTCCATACCAGAAAAGAGAGAGTAGAGCATGTTTACATTTTAGTGTTGTTTTTCTCCCATAAGGATTTCCTAGGGAAAAAGGAGTAGAGCATCATTACTTTTTAGGGTTGCTTGTCTCCCATAAAGATTTCCAAGGAAAATAATTGTGTTGATTGTCTAGATATGTATGTGTGTGTTTCATTATACATTCTCTATTTCTTACATTGTGTTTCATTATGTTTTATATTTCTTACATTTCCACCCTCCTATTTTTCTTTCCAACCAAGGTTTATGCCCATATACGTCTACATAAACTCTCCCCCATAGCCGCCAATGACAAGTAAATTATCGTTGATAGCCATGCCTGTAATCTGAACTAGTCTGAAACAATGTAGAGGAGACCCTAAATGGATTCTGGATGCAATGACTGTGCCAATCACATTAACTAATTTACGACTTAGTGCATACCAGTGAATAATAGAATTATGGGATGAAATATACACATCGTGCTTTGATGTTGCCTACACCAATTCCTTTATCTGAAAGTGTGAATATGTACGTGTCACTGTTCTTGCATTTCTTTGAAATTCATAGAAATTCATAGAAATATTATGCAGTTGATCCATATCAACTCGAGATTGAGGAACGTCCCTGTGACTCTCATACTCTTTGATCCTATTTTCTCTATATTTCTGTCTTGTGATGTTTGTCCTCTGCCATTGAATTCCTTGAATATCTCCTCCTCCTCCTTTTCTGACATGCGTAGCAGACGTGTCAGCCTCATCATAATCTTCCTCGACATCACTCTCAGTTTCTGTATCAGAAGCAGCCATTACAATATCATATTCAGCGTCTCAATCTTCATCAGAAATAATCCGCTGGGCCATATTTCAGGTACCTTTTTGAAAACACCGCTGACTATGGTATTCTTCTCCGATAAAGGGTGGCTCTTTACGTACTAAACTATATCGCTCAGTGCCCAAACAAACACTCTGTCAATCGATTGGATGATAAGCGAAAAATCCAGCATCGTTAGGGTTCCTTTGCCTTTATTAATAGGAATGAAATGTGAAGACTTTATTGCGGTCTGTTTGGGCTCGCCCGCCGACCTAACCCAACGTTTATGCTAAATTGACAAATCCCTAGAAGAAAACAAACCGATACATTTGGCTAAATATATTTGCGAAAAAAATGAATAAGATTGTGGGAAGAATTTTGATTAAAAAACAATAATGAGGCGATGAAGAATTTACTCATTTTCATTTTGGTAACTATTGAGTTACTTAACTCAGTATTTTCAAAATAGTGTAATTCACTTTATCAATGTTATCTTGGTTTAAAAAGGTACATTTATTTAAATAAATATTTTAAATATTATTAAAAATGTGATAAGATTGCGTCCTTTTCGAAAGTAATGTAAATGACTTTTAATTTTAGAAAAATAACAAGAAGTTATTTTAAAGTCTATTAGATTAAAGATAGAGTTTTAAATAGGGTTTCAAAGTATAAATTTTTGTGTTGTATTCAAAGGTCTCACATTCTAAAATGAAATGATTTCATGTTTCCATTTTTCTGAAAGAGAAAAAAATACAAACTCTTTTCTCCTACACTTCTTTATTTCACTAGACTATTTATTTTATGTTTCCACTATTTATTTATTAGACTACACCTTTTCTTTTTATTTTTGTCCTTTTACCCTCACATCCTTTACAATATTTAACACTATAAAATCATTTACTTATAGTTTGTCCTTTTACCCTCACATCCTTTACAATATTTAAGACTATAAAGTCATTAAGTCATTTACTTATGGGAAATGATAAAGTCATTTACTTATACAAATAAATCTGTGTACTAGTTTTTGGAACATCCAAAGTTTGGACTCGACGTTTTACACATAATTAAAAACAATTAAAACTATAAATATGATTAGAGGAATAGGGTACACCAAAGATAATATTATAATATCTAGATATTACTAGTACAACCACATAAATTAATTAGATGTTAAAGAATCAAAAAACTTATTCCATAATAATTTCAAATTGTCTCATTAATGTTTTTTATAAAATTTAACCCAATTATAAGTTTATTATTAAATATAAAATGAATTAATCTCAGTTAAGCATATATATACATATAATGTTAACCATGGAGATTAACTTCCACCTTACCTTAAAAATTCTTAACTTGTAAATAGATCCTATCACAATACCATCAGTGAATACCATGGCTCATTAATGTGCATGCCAATATGAGATGTTTGATATAACATTTTATTTAAGTAATTTGCAATAAATTAATTAAAAGTACAGAATTAACTTGTAGATAAATCTTAACTCTAATCTTTGAATACTAATATGAATATTAGGCCTATTCCATGGGTGTTAAATTTCTCACATTCATTATAAACAATATTCATTATAAGGAATATATACATATATAGATAGTCTTCATTGTGATAAATCTAAAACTATTTTCTTAGACTACTCTTATTGTCAAAAATATTAGTTTTTCCACCTTTTCATATGAATCATGCAGTTGAATTCATAGACCATTCAAATCTTTAACTCAAACTATTCTAGTAAACATCATACCTTGTCTCTATTTTTCTCCAATATTAATAGTATCTCTCTCCAAAGTGAATGATTGTGAGTTATGGAGTATTACAATCCAAGTATATTTCAATTTTAGTTGTTTTCTGTTACCTCATTTTGGTGACTAAAAATTTTGAATCATGGAAAGTGGGAATAATAAAAAATATAGTAAATTAAAAATAGTTTAGAAGAAAATTTTGAGGTAAGTGAACATTTAATTTAAGATGAAAATTCAAGTATTTTCTTTATGGTTGAATTATTGTAAGAGACAAATCAATGGACATCATCAATAATTCTTCCTAGATAGAGCAACGACCTAGAAATCAGCCTCTTTGACGGGGAAACCTCCTTTACATTACATAAATGAACAATTTTTGGAGGATAAAAACGAAAAAAACCTCCTTTCTATATATAAGAGTCCAATCCATCATAATATAATCCTATCTAACATAACAATAAAAATGTAAGGGGACAACAACAAAAACAGTGGGCTTTTATGGCGTACATTAATAAAAATATGGAGACTACATGGGCACAATAATAACAACAAAGGGGCTATACTAACAATAAAAATAAGGGGATACATTATTATTATAGGGACCTAGTGTGCCCCTCTCCTTCAGTAAAGTGTCTTCCTCAATGCTTGAGTAGTTCTCGATGCTTCTGTATAAAATTATCATCCTTCCATGTGGAATCTTCAGCACGTAAGTTTTTCCCCTTAATAAAATACTGTAAAATTGATGGATTCCATAGCTATCGAGTTCTTGTTTCTATGACTGCTTTACGTTTCAATATGATTATTCCTTCTTCACCAAGTTCTAGCAATATTGTTTGAACTCATAGCTTTTCACCTATAACCTTCTTTAAGCATGAGAGATGGAAAACTGGGTGCACTTAAGAAGATGGAGGAGGCTCCAATTTGTATGCCATAGTACCAATATTTTCCAATACCTTGTAAGCACCATAATAATTTGGTGATAATTTATTATCCTTCTTAGCTTTATTGAGGGGCATTTTTTTGTATGGTTGTTGTCATAAAAATACAGAAACGCCTACATAAAAAATTCTTCCGCTGCCATGTTGATATCCATGTTGTTTCATTCGATTTTGCGCCAATGTGAGGTTATCATTTAAGGGTTGGAGAAGTTTTTGTTAATGCTTGATGTGATATTCCACTCCTTCAACCTTAGAATTTCCTCTTAAAGATGATGTGATTGGCAATGTATGATATCCATAACGTGCCATAAAAGGGGTCATTTTTGCTGGAGTATGGAAGGAAGTGTAATACCACTATTCAGCTAGAGGTAATGACTTGACCCATTGTGTTTCCTTATCAGATAGAAAGAAACGAAGATATCATTCCACACATTTATTCACTATCTTAATTTATACATCAAATTGAGGATTATATGATGAGCTATGAGCTAAAATATTACCCACACAAGAAATTAATTCTGTCCAAATATTTCCTGTAAAATTGGGATCTTTGTGGAATACAGTGATCTTTTGGTTTCTATGTAGCTTTTGATTTGTTTCCACAAATGTAGTAGAAACTTTACTCCCTTTAAATATATGAGATAATGGACACAAGTGTGCATACTTAGTAATTCTGTCAACTACCACCATGATGACAGTCTTTGCTTCACACTTGGGTAAACCAGTGATAAAATAGATTGAAACCTCCTCCCAACGTTGACTTGGAATGGCTAAAGGTTGTAGGAGACCTGGGGTCTTAATTTTATCAACAGTATTTTGTTGGCAAACCAAACATTATACCACAAATTTTTCAATATCATATTTAATGCCATCCCAAAAAAATTCCTTCTTGACCCTAGGGTAAGTTTTTAGAAATCCCGAGTTCCCTCCTAAGGGAGAGGTGTGCATTTCCAAAGTAATATTTTGTTTTAGTTGAGAATTATTAAAAAATATAAGTGATATTTGTACCCTAATGAATCATTTTTCGAGCTAAATGCCTCATATGTACTAGGATCTTTCTAAAATTGTGCATGAGTGTCCACACTTCTTAATCATTCTTCCATTCATCCCTTTCTTAAGTTATCCACATAGGTTGGAGAGTGCTTCTAGAACAACATTTTGCTTCCCTTTTTTATAGATGATTTTAAAGTCAACCCAACATATTTGTGTCCCATTTCTGCTACTCTTACGAAGATAATATCTGTTCCAAAAAGTATTTAAGACTGTCATGAGTGTTAGAATTTTACCGCAAAAATAACAAAGAATTTACCGAGAGGAACAATAACCATGAAAATAGCCATCAACAAATCATTGACAAAAAAAAAAATGTTTATCTGAGAAAACCCAAAATCTGGGGAAAAACCCAACCAATGAAATTTCATTAACCATTGGCCAAAACCTTGGCCAATCCGGCCAAGTAAGCCTTCACCGCTCACCTCGAGGCCTACATTACAATGAAGTCTTCCCAACCTTTTATAGGCTCCATTACATGCAATACCATGGGCTGAAAAACCATGGGTGCACAATACCATGTGCCCCAAAACCACTACTATTTACCCTAGTCAACATTGACTCTATCCCTAGTCAACATTGACTCTATCTTGAGTCAAGTTTACCTAAAAATTCCCCCCTTAAACTTGACCTAGGGATTATTGACTAAATCCAGTCAAACTGCTAAGTGAGACAACCTCGCTCACTCTAGCTCTCCCCCCTTCAAATTTTTACCCAGGGTAATTGTTAACTTGACATCCCCCCTGTCACGTAGGTCTAACCCAGACTTTACCAATGATTACCCGGGGATACGCATGCCATACCAGGTCTTACAGAAGTATGGCCATTTTCACATAATAAAATTAACTCCATTATAATAATAATAATTTTTTTTTCATTGTTGTTGTCTTTGTACATATGAAATCAATGTCCATATAAAAAGAACCCATCTAATGGATTACATGGGTTACCAGCCCTTGTAACTACTAATCCTCTAGGATTTCTCTTCAGTTACATGGTTCATCAATTAATTAATCCACGTGCACATATCCTCTCTCATTTTGACAATATCTCTTCAATCTACCCAAAAAAATGCAATTAATCCAGATCTCTTGGTACTGAACTCCCTGGCCCTGTGGTAGGCGTAGTCCTTGACCTTGGCCATGAAGGATTTGTAACGAATGTACTTCTTCCTAATGTAGAGCACCACCTTGTGCTTGGCAGCCAACTTCTCGAGCTTGTGGGGGACCTCCTTGGCCTGGACCTTGAAGGAGTAAGTATATTCGAACCTGCAACATTGGGGAGCTAGCAGACAAATAGAACATCACTCTGATACCATTTGTTATAATTTTACTGCAAAAATAATAAATAATTTACCGAGAGGAAAAATAACCATGAAAATAGCCAGCAACAAATCATTAACATAAACACATATGTTTATCCGAGAAAACCCCAAATCAAGGGCAAAACCAAACCAATGAAATTTCATTAACCATTGGCCAAAACCTTGGCCAATCCGGCGAAGTGAGCCTTCACCGTTCACCTCTAGGCCTAAAATACATTGAAGTCTTCCCATTCTTTTATAGGCTCCATTACATTCAATACCATGGGCTGAAAAATCATGGGTGCACAATACCATGTGCCCCAAAACCACTACTATTTATCCTAGTCAACATTGACCATATCCCGAGTCAATTTTACCTAACAATGAGTTGTTTTTACCTTGAAGTGTCTTCCCATTACGTAATGTTGCCATTGTTTTAGTGCGTATAGTATTGCAAAAAACTCTTCTCATAAATAGGTTCTATAAATAATTTCCTTTGATTGGATAGCTTTCAAAAGAAATGGGTCTTCCTTCTTGCATTAAAACTGCACCAATTCCATTTCCCTATGTATCACCTTCCACATTAAAACTTTTGTGAAGTCTGATGTAGCTAAGACTGGTGTTTGGAACATTGCCTCTTTAAGATGTTCAAAGAACTTAGTTACTTCTCGAGTCCAAGAAAATACATATTTATTTAGTAATGATGTTACAGGTACCAATATTCTCCCATACTTCTTAAAAAACTTCTGATAATACCTTGTTAACTCCAGAAATCCTTGAAGATGCTTTATGGTTGAGTGTATTTTCGATTCATTAATGGATTTAATTTTTTTACGATCTACCTTAAAACCCTCATGAGATACAATATGACCCAAATATTCCACCTCCTATACTCTAAAGAAACATTTGAAGGTTTTTGCATATAGTTTTTTCTCCTGCATTAGTTTGAACACCCTGTCAACATGTTAAACATGATCCTTCCAAGATTTGTTGTATATTATTAAATAATCATAAATTACTAACACAAATTTTCCAAGGGTTTGAAAATGGAATTAATCAAATATTGAAATGTGAAGGTTTCATTAGTAAGGCCAAAGTGCATGACAAAAAATTCATAATGACCCTCATGAGTTCTGAATGTTATTTTCGAAATGTCTTCGGTCCTCAATTTAATTTGATGATATTGAGAATGAAGATCCAACTTGGTGAGGTAAATTTCTCCATCTAATTCATCCAATAATTCATTAATTATGAGAAAGGGAAATTTATCTTTAATAGTGAGGCTGTTGATTTGCCTATAATCCGGACACGTACACCATGAAACATCCTTCTTGTGCACCAATACTACTAGAGCAGAGAAATAACTTTGACTAGGTTGAGTTATAGCAACCTCTAGAATTTCTACAACCATACCTTTAATCTTACTCTTTTGAGAATAAGGATATTTGTAAGGTTTGATGTTTGGAGGAACACTTCTTGGAATAAAATGAATATCATGATCGTGATAACAAATAGGTGGGTGTCATTTGGGAGTCTCAAATACCTTCGAATGATTGTGCAATACTTTTTGGAGATATGGAGAAGTAGATGATTTTGATGTTTGAATTTCTAGTGAGAATAATTATGAAATTATGCCTCATTTTTCTTTCTTAAGAATATCTATCATGAAATTAGAGCTGATTATATTTCCCAGATTCCATGTGATACCATGTAATTCAACTTCCTTTCCATCTAAAAAAAAATCAAGAAAAGCTCTTGAAAATTAAAATTTATCGTCCCCAAAGTTTGTAAGCATTATAATCATAGTAAAACATCACCACAACGCATTGGAATGGATAGCATTGGACTATTGAATACACATTCCCCTATGGTTAGCTTGATATTATGGAACTTTCTAGAGAAGTTTATAGTTATTCCATTTGAAACCATAACTTGACACTGTGGTGCTGGGTATAAGAATAAATTCAATTCCTTGGCTACCTTACAATGAATAAAATTATTGGTACTACCTGAATCAACCAACACTATTACATTTTTCTTCTTCATATGTTCTTCTAACTTAAGAGTTTTAGGACTGGTAATTCCTTCCAATTCATTACAGTATATGGCCGGATTCATTTCTTCTTATTGTAGGGTTTGTTCTTGGTGTATATCCTCTTATTTTGAAGTTTCTTGTTCCTTCTATTCCTCTTCTTCACAATCTATGTAAAATAATATCTTCTCAACATACTTATGAACTTTAGTGTATTTTCTATAACAACTATAAAACAACCATTTTCCCCCCTTTTCTTCCAATTGTTGTGGTTGTCAACCTTGTAGGATGTGGAAGTATAGGAGTAGCAACACTTCCATATTTATAGTTGTGAGTGCTAGGCTTCCTTGTCACCATAATTTTTCTTTCATATTTTCTTTCCAACCTTAATTCCTTCTCTAATGAATCAAGTTCTCAAAGGTGAACTCATATTGGATGTTATCCATTAAAGTCCTCATGATGACATCAATCATGTGCTCCTCTGGAATATTATTTACACTCATATCCAATTTTAAAAAGTCCTCAATGTGCTCCACCATTGAACCTATATTTTTTTAGATTTATCAATTGGCTAAAGAAGGTGTTGCTCTTTGTATCCTCATAATGTGTTATCATTTCCTGTATAAAAAATTACCAAGTGAATTTTCTTTATGAGAGAAAAGTCATCGATACCATACAAATTTATTGGGCTATAAATATAAATTTGTAATGCGTACCTTTGCGTGTTTTCACATTATGGATACTACATTATTGCTCCATATGTAGTATCCATGTTACGGGATCCTTGTCATCAAAATTCCTCATATCGATCTTTGGATTATGGCAGGTCTTTAATCCAATATTAGAGTCTATGAAATCATAATTAACATTTATTTTGTTCTCATCATAAGTTTGTGCTACTACCTTTTCGCCATTAAGAATAAATTCTTGTAGCAACTTTGTCAAAACTTCCTTCAAACCTTCCATCTCTCCTTTTATATCATTCTTCATGTCTCCCATGTTGCCTTAAACTTTTTCTTCTATACCATCGATCTTAGTATCCATGCCATCCATATTTTATTCCATTCCATTCATAAAGCCATCCAAGTTTGCCTCCACACCTTTCTTCAAACCATTCATCTTCGCTTCCATTTCATTTTTTATTACTTTTTTCGAGAGTGAAATTTTTTGCTCTTTGTCTTGTAATTTTGATATATGAAGTTGTGATTCTTCCACTTCCTGCGTCATTGTAGATCTTTTTGAGATATTATTTCATGTGGAATTATTTATGGGAGGAATTATAGAATTCAATAGTGATATCTATGCTTCAATATTCCCTTAGAATCACTTCAAACGGATTTTTCAAACAAAAGTTGTGATTTATTTTCTTCTTAGATATAGAACTTTTTCTTTCTTTTAGGATATCTATCTTGAAAAATTTGAAACTCTATAATTTCGTACCTCCAAGATGTGAACTTTGGTCTTGTTGTAGCCCATTAAGTCTTCTTTCCAATCTCACAAGTCAGTCCTAATTTGGATTCTTCAAGATAAAACTATGCTTGATCTCCCACTATGGCCTAATTATGGGCTAGTTAAACACATAAAACTTATATGACATGCCACGTGTCACTGTTTTGACCTTCGAATTTGAAATCGGTAAAAAATAAAATTATGAAGCCTAAAAAAACCCTAACTACCATATAATATATCTTTTAAAATATAGAGAACTAAGATTTTATATTTTTACAATATATTCCTCATGCTTTCATCTCAAACATGTTTTATTTTTATTTTCTAAAACTTTGTAGAAGACAAGTTATAGAGAAAATGAAAATATGACCTCTTTGCAGTAGTGAAACCCTAGAATACAAAACTTTGATACCAAATGTTATTAAACGAGGTCACAAAATAGTAGAAAAGATAGATTAATGAGTTAGAAATCAGCCTCTTTGAGTGGGGAATGCCCTTTACCTTATATAAACGAAAAATTATTGGATGATAGAGATGACAAAACCTCCTTTCTATATATAGGAGTCCAATGGATTAAAATATAATCCTATCCGAAATAACGATAAAAATGTAAGGGAACAACAATAACAATAGTGGGCTTCTATGGGGCACAATAGTAAAAATATGGAGACTACATGGGCACAACAATAAATATAAGGGGAATATACGAACAATAACAATAACGAGATATGCTAGTATTATAGGGATCTAACAGTTTCTATATGTTGTTATGCATACATTGGATGGATGATGGTCATTGTGCATGAATTCATGTTATGTTGTTAGCATAGTCATGTATTAATAACATAATAATGTCTGAAATATGTGTAAGGTCCCACCTTACCTACCATAATTATTATAAGGAAATATTAAATCAAAATGCGATATTTTTTTTTTGTTTTTTTGTTTTTTTTTTTTTTTTTTTGTAGGACATAGAAGTTCTTGGTGTCCTTTAAACTACACCCAAAATTCTACTAAATTATCCTCAAAGCTACAAGTTTCAAGGTTTATCAAGGTCCAAAACATACAACGATAATACTTGCTTCTCAACACTAAAAATCACCTTTAAAATATAAATTATTTAGTGGGATGAATAAATGTCAACCTTTATGAACCACAATTTACAATAAGCTAATTGTTAATTCCATTTTAATTAAATGTGTTCAAGAGTGACTAATTTGATTTTGTCCTAAATAACATGCTTATGAATTATTTTCTTAAAAGGATAATAAAAATTATATAGGGTTGGCATCCATTAATTAGGAGTTCATATGTGAGCTAATATTGCAATAAATTAACTACCCCAAATTTGACTTTTCAGCAGGACGTTAACTCACTGGAGTTATTACACTAGAAACACCTTGATTGCAAATCTTAAATTAACTTAAGCCTTTTTTTTATGGATGGTTCATAAACATAATTAGATGTAACCATTGAACATTATGAAAATAAATTTACAAGCATGAATTGTATAGCCATTGAGGCATTTTTTCAAACACTTACAACCATTATCTTTTTAAGGTGTTTTCACAACAATTAGCTAACATGAATCCAAAATTACATGACTTCATTTTTTTTTGTGAGTAGTGTCAATAATTTAACTTAAGGTATAAGTAGACTATTAGCCATATTCATTGTTGAATCTATACCAATGAATATAAATATTTAGGAATTTTAAACATGGCTCACAATGTTCTAAGGTACAACAATTGGGGAATTTTCACAGACAGTTGGCAGTCATAAAACATGTTGCCATAAGGTTATTTGAATTTTCAAAGTATTAACCATTTAGACTCTAAACACAATTTCAAAGTGGTTAGCCTATATTAGATTCATCAATATAAATTATCAGGCAGATTCAATATAAAAAAGAACCAACTAGCAAAACAAAACAACATGCGGTACCTACATGCAGCAGCAAATCTGCAAAACATAGCAGAGTCTAGAATCAGTGTCCAAAAACTTGATTTTTGAAATCAAATTTGGGGTGAAATGGCTTTTTGGTATGCATAACTCCTCAAGTTGAGATGAGTCGCAACAGGGATGCCCAGAAATGTGATTCTTCAAAACAACAACAACCCAAAAATCCTACAATCTCATTTATGACTTCTATTAAACACATGGTATGAAAAATTATCTAAAGCTGTTAAAAGAAGAGGAAAATACAATTTAAGCCATTAAAACATTTCGATCTAATTCATGGCAGCCTACACGATTAATCCAGACTTGTTGTCAATTTATTCAACATTATAGAAGAAAATACTTCTACAACCATTACGAAATTTCCTAACATTTGGTGTGCAACACTTCATATACATTAAGTTTCATAAAACAGCCAAACAGGAAAAAGGTATGAAATAAACTATAAAAATACATAATATAATTTGATCCACATACCTGACAGTGAATTTTTACAACTCCAAGATGATGGATGTATGCTCTAGCTCCAATACGAGTATGATCCAATGCCAATATCCTTACCAAATCATCATAAACCACCTGGTTTTCCTCCCAACCATATCCAGGAACAACTTCTCCCCCTAGAACCCCTGAGCTGCAAAAGCTCACAACCATTACCACAACACAACAATAGAGAGAAAGATGCAAGGAAAAATAAGGAAGAACGTTTTCACTTCCTCTAAATACTACTCGTGTTCAACCTCAATAGATATTTAGTAGATTAGTAAAGAATTCAGTTTTCTTTTGGAAGCAATTGGATACTCTCCATATCTCTCCCTCTCACAATATTCCTCAAGTCTCTTCAAATCTTGGCATCACCCCCTCCCCTCTCTCAAGTGACAATATAAGAGACTCATATATATGAGGAAAAACCAATTATTATCATAAAGGAGGAGTAATATGCATGCATTGTATTCAATTTAGAGGAGTGTAACTTATGCCATTAAGGAGAGGTATTCATGCCTTATTTAAGGAGAGTGTAACATATGCATTAAAGAGAGTGTAAGAGGAATATTTTATGACATATCTTTAATGAGTGTAAGAGGAATATGCCATTCCTTCATGAGTGCATAAAAGAGAGTGTAATGGAATATTTAAAATAGAGAGAGTTACATAGAGCCATGAGAGTCATGAAGGAGATATGCGTGACTTGATTGAATAAATGAACTCAATTTGTAATTCCCTTTTAATAAAATATCATAGTCTCATAACAGATAATGATAATATTAATAATATTGAGGATTAACTCAATATTGAACTATTAGGATTGATTAAAGATAAGTTAATTTATTTTCCTTCAAATATGCTTGATTACCAATGCATGCAAGGAGATTTACTATTTTTGGGAATTCATGCTTGAGATGCTTAACATGGCTTTCTATTTTTAGATGGTCATTCCAATTGTCAGATTGAGATTCTATTTAAGGAAATTTATCCGTGAGTGGCATTTTTGTTTCGGAAAATAGGGATTTCGCACCCCTATTTCATGCATCTTCGTGCCTTAGTAGATCAAGGACTCTGCGCCCTGATCTACTCCAAATATCTAAGATTCCATAACTTGATCTTTTTAAATATTTAGGACTCCATGCCCTAAATATACAAGACTCCACGTCTTTATATTTCTAGGATTTAGGACTCCACTCCCTAAATTCTGTGCTTTCTCATCAACTGTGATTTGAAACTTCGTGTTTCTCCTTATGGTACTAATTTTGAGCTTTTACCCATTTGATGGTTCATTGGTAAGGCCTTTTTCGAAGACCTGCACACATCACAATTTCATAGATCAAAGGAATCATATGAATTTCATAGTGAAATTAACTTAACCACATTTTACCATGAGTGGTGCATGACTTCCACAGTCATTCATAACTGAACATCCTTGTTGCAAAATTATCAGGTCCCCTACCACATCCTACTCAGTACAATTTTAGACATATATATGATCATGCAAGTCATGTATTATCCATAAATCATAATTTAACCATTTTTTTCCACATAGCCATGAGCATCCATGGGTCTATTTGTCTCAATCCAGGATCTCCAGCCATGCCATACACCTGATACATAAGTAAGATGAAACAAGAGAAACATATGCATAACATCATATAAAACACATAATCAAATATATCACACATAAGGGAAAATACAACTATATAAAACATTTTCCCAAACTAGTGGTCAATCTTCCATATAAACATAAGATCAAATATAACTACATATGTTAAACATTGTTACCCAATCTAGTGATCACTATGACATACATAAACATAAAGAGGGAATACAATCATGTATATAAAACATCATTCCTCAATATAGTGATCAATATTCCATATATATATAACTCAACAAAAATAACTCTCAATAGGAGTGACAAAAGTATACTAGGAGAAATAGGACACTTCAATATGCTTATAGTTGATATATATATATATATAGTGAGTGGTAGGCTTCCTTGTCACCATAATTTTGCTTTCGTTTCCTCTTTCCAACCTCAATTCCTTCTCCAATGAATCAGGTTCTCAAAGGTGAACCTCATGTTGGACGTTATCAATTAAATTACCTATGAAGACGTAAATCATGTGCTTCTACGGAATATTACTTAGCCTTTTATCCAATTTTTAAAATTACTCTATGTGCTCCACCATTGAACCCATTTTTTTTAGATTTATCAATTTCCTAAAGAAGGTGTTTCTCTTTGTATCCTCATAATATGCTATCATTTCCCGCATAAGAAATAAAAAGTGACAATTTTTTTATGAGATCAAAGGCATCAATACCATACAAATTTACTGGGTTCTAAATATAAATTTTTATTGTGTACCTTTTGCATGTTTTGCACATTATGGAGATTAGAGTATTTCTCTATCTTTAGTATCCATGTTACGGGATCCTTGCCATCAAACTTGCTCATATCGATGTTTGGAATATAGTGGCTCTTAAATCCAACATTAGAGTCTATGAAATCACTTTTAACATTTATTTTGTTCTCATCATAAGTTTTCGCTACTACCTTTTCGCCATTAGGAAACATTTCTTGTAGCAACTTTGTCATAACTTCCTTCAAACCTTCCATGTCTACTTTTAGACCATTATTCATGTCTCCCATGTTTCCTTACAATATTTCTTCTATGCCATCAATCTTAGCATCCATGCCATCCATATTAGCTTCAATTCCATTCTTCAAACCATTCATCTTCGCTTCCATTTCATTTTTGGTTACTTTTTGTGAGAGCGAAATTTGTTGCACTTGGTCTCGTAATTTTGATATATCAAGTTGCAATTCTTCCTCTTCATGCGTTGTAGTAGAGCTTTCTGAGAGCTTAATGGGTGTGGAATTATTTTTGGTATGAGTTATAGAACTCAATATTGATATCTATGCTTCAATATTCCCTCGGAATCACTTCAAAATTATTTTTGAAACAAAAGTTATGAAATTTGTTTTTTTTAGATACACACATTTTTCTTAATTTTAGGAGCTCTATATTGAAACAATTATAATTATGAAACTTCATAACTCCAATATTTGAACTTTGGTCTTGTCATAGGCCATTGATTTTTCTTTCCAATGTCACAAGTGGGTCCTAATTGGGATTCTTCAAGATAAAGCTATACACAATCTCCCAGAATGGCATAATTATGGGCTAGTTCAGTAGAGAAAACTTATATGGCATGCTACGTGTCACTATTTTGACCTTAAAAACTGAATTCGATTATATCCATTTTTTAAAATCGTGATAACTACCATAGTTCAAAAACCCTAACTACCATAGATTATATATGTTGAAATATAGAGAACTAAGATTTGAAATTTTTACAAGAAATTCCTTATGTTTTCAACTCAAATGCGTTTTTTTTTACATTCTGAAACTTTGTAGAAAAAAAGTTCTAGAGAAAATGAAAATATGACCTCTTGGCAGTAACGAAACCCTATAATCCAAATTTACGATACCAAATGTTATGAAACAATATCACAAAATAGAAGAAAATATAGATTAACAACCTAGAAATTAAACTCTTTGAGGGGAAACCTATTTTACATTACATAAATGAACAATTCTTGGATGATACAAATGAAAAAACCTCCTTTCTATATATAGGAGTCCAATGGATCATAATATAATCATATCCGACATAACAATAATAATGTAAGGGGACAAAAATAACAATAGTGGGCTTCTACGGGCCACAATAATAAGAATATGGAGACTACATGGGCACAACAATAATACGGGGGTTATACTAACAATAAAAATAAGGGGATACACTAGTATTATAGGGATCTAATAGTTTATATACGTTGTTATGCATACATTGCATGGATGATGGGCATTGTGCATGAATTCATGGTATGTTGTTAGCATAGTCATGATTGATAATAGGATAATGGCTTAAAATATGCTTACATGGTGATATGATTATGTATGTATATATATATATATATAGAGAGAGAGAGAGAGAGAGAGAGAGAGAGAGAGAGAGAGTCTTTAGTCTTATATCCATTTTTTAAAAGTCCTCAATGTGCTCCACCATTGAACATTTTTTTTATATTTATAAATTTGCTAAAGTAGGTGTTGCTTCTTGTATCCTCATAATGTGTTAAAAATTCCCCCCATAAAAAATGACAATGTGGAAATTTTTTTATGAGATAAAAGCAATTGATACCATACAAATTTACTGGTTTCTAAATATAAATTTGTAATGCGTACCTTTTGCGTGTTTTTCACAAAATGGAGATTAGAGTATTGCTCTATCTGTAGTATCCATATTATAGGATCCTTTCAATCAAACTTCCTCATATCGATCTTTGGAATATGGTGGGTCTTGAATCTAGCATTAGAGTCTATGAAATCATGATTAACATTTATTTTGTTCTCATCATGAGATTTTTCTACTACCTTTTCGCCATTAGGAATCGTTTCTTGTAGAAACTTTGTCAAAACTTCCTTCAAACATTCCATGTCTACTTATAGATCATTCTTCATGTCTCCCATGTGGCCTTACAAATTTTCTTTTATACCATCGATATTAGCATCCATGCCATCCATATTAGCTTCCATTCCATTCTTCAAACCATCCATCTTCACTTTCATTTAATTTTTGGTTACTTTTGCGAGAACAAAATTTGTTGCAATTGGTCTTGAAATTTGGATATATCAAGTTTTAATTCTTACTTGTGATGCGTCATAGTAGAGATTTATAAGAGCTTAATGGGTGTGGAATTATTTTTTAAAGGAATTATAGAACTCAATATTAATATATATATATGCTTCAATATTCCCTTTGAATCACTTCAAACTATTTTTTCGAACAAAAGTAATGAAATTTGTTTTTTTAGATACACAGATTGTCCTTAATTTTAGGAGCTCTGTCTTGAAATAATTTTAACTATGCAATTTCGTATCCCTAAGAACGTAAATTCTATCTTGTCGTAACTTGTTGAGTATTATTTCCAATGTTACAGGTCAGTTCTAATTTGGATTATTCAAGATAAATCTATGCCCAATCTCCCACAATGACCTAATTATGGGTAGGTTCAGCAAAGATAACTTGTATGGCATGCCACATGTCACTGTTTTTAACTTCGACTCTAAACTCGGTAAAAATTAAAATAATGTTCATGCACTTTCAGCCAATTTTTACAAAATTCTAATCAGATGTTTCAAACAAAGTTTAGATGTTCGTCCACTTGTTTTAGATGAAATTATGGAGTCTCCAACAACACTAATTACCATTGATTATATCTCTTAAAATATAGAGAACCAAGATTTAAAATTTTTGCAACATGTTCATCATGCTTTCAGCTCAAATGGTTTTTTTTACACTCTAAAACTTTGTAGAAAAAAAGCTATAGGGAAAATGAAAATATGACCTCTTTGCAACAACGAAACCCTATAATCCACAACTCCAATACAAAATGTTATGAAATGAGGTCCCAAAATAGAAGAAAAGATAGATCAACGACTTAGAAATCATCCTCCTTGAGGGGGAAACCTCCTTTACATTAGAGAAATGAACAATTCTCGGTTGATACAAATGAAAAAAACTCCTTTCTATATATACGATTCCAATGGATCACAATATAATCCTATCCGACATAACGATAATAATGTGGGGCACAGTAATAACAATAGTGGGATTCTATGAGGACCAATAATAACCATATGGAGACTACATATGCACAACAATAACAATAAGGACGTTCTACTAAAAATTAAAATAAGGGGATACACTAGTATTATAGGGACCTAATAATTTCTATATGTTTTTATGCATACATTAGATGGATAATGGTCATTGTTCATGAATTCATGCTATGTGGTGAGCATAGTCATGCATTGATAATAAGATAATGGCTGAAAATATTCTTACATGTTGACCGGATTATGCTTAAATATATATTGCGCTGATCTGGTTGGTCTTACAAATGAGATATCCTCCCAGAACTATACTAAGGTATGCTTGTTTCTTTATGATTTTCGTTAGCTGATATATTATACCTTGTAGGAAGAAAATATCCAAGATGACTATCAAGAATATAGACTACAAATATTCTCTCAATGAATGAGATGAGAAGTGTGGTGCTGGGTACTATTATGAATGAGTAGACACATTGAGGAGTTTGAAGGAAGAAATAAGGAGTCACAAAATAGATGACGGCGGAATCATGAAGGCACAATAGAAAAAAGTAGAATTATGTAGTAATTCTTCATATTTTTTCAAAATTGTAGATACAAGAGCCACTTTGGATCAGCTATGGACAGGAGGATAGGACTAATGGTGTCTATGGAAGCAGACCCCATAGTGGTAATTTTTCATATAGAGTTGACACAGTCAGGGATGGCAGGTTCTTGGATACTCCAAATAGGAGAGGCAATGAAAATAGATAATGTTCTAGTTATGGTTCTGACAGGTATCATGGTAATCATCCTTATCACCCTCACAGGAGGGGTGATAGGGGATATTTTCTCGATGAGTTCAAGAAAAAAAAACCACCTACATTCTATGGGGAGATAAAGGAATCACATGGTGTAGAAGCATGGTTTCTTGGAATTAATAAGTTCTTCAAGTCACATGATTACTCAAAAAACAGGAAGACTAGAATAGATACAATCGGTCTTAAAGGTAAGGCATATATCTAGTGGGAAGATGTAAAGGAAGTCAAAGATATTTATGGGGATAAATTTACTTTGAGTGAATTTGAGAGACTATTCACAAAGAAGTACCTATCATAGAGGTACTATTACGACAGGGAAAAAGAGTTCTATGAGATATAGAGCGGATCTATGACTGATGAGCAGTACACTTGTAGGTTCTTGGACTTATTGAGCTATGTGCCTTACCTAAAGGAATAGAAAGCCGAGATTTAGAGATTCATTTGTGGGTTATCAATAAAATTCAAGGACATGCTTGAGTTTGATGAACCTCAATCATTGGAGTAGGCCGTCCAGAAGTTAAAGAATTGTTACGAATAGTCAAAGTAGAGACCTATGACTAAGCATGAATGGATAGGTAATTATAAGAATAACGGGAAATGGTATTAGAAGTGAGCAAGGCGTAAGGACATAGGTAACAAAGAGAATTAAAAATCTCATATGAAGTTTAATGCATCTAACAAAGTGTAGAATTTTAGTTTCAGGAACATGACAGAGGTGTGGATTGGAAGCCTATATAGTATTGGACTTGTGGCAAAGATCATTGTAGTAGATATTGTCCATTGTATCAGGGTGGTTGATCGCAGATCTACAGTGCTCAAGAATCACATACAGTGGGAAATTTTGGAGAGAGTGTTCCAAATATCTATGTAGCATTGGATAACAAGCATGAAAATTTCAAGGCATCTATTATGGAGATGGATAGTAAGCTTTGTGATCAATTTGTTTCTATTTTTATTGACCATAGATATAATTATAGTTATGTTAATACTGAATTGTTCGATAAGTGTGGTTAGAATAAATAAGTGCATGCAGAGTCTTCGTTAGTGCAATTAGATACATGTACAATGAAGCGAGTTCATCATTGGGTAAGAGCTTGTGCATTTTCAACTAGATATTGTAACTGGATATAATCTGGAACTTTGAAGGTACTTGTTGAAAATGATAGAGAATCTTCTTGTACATTATCCTCCCTTGGTATAGCTGAAATATTGAAAGCTTGAAAATGGTTTTTTATGTAATCCCATAACTCATTCTTATAAGTTTTCAATATGAGGTGTTTAGTATGAAAATATTTCCTAACTTGTGTCACCACAAATTTTGAGTCACCAAACGCTGATAATATCTAAATTTTCATTTTATTAGACAACTAATTTCAAAGAATTAATGTGTCATATTCTGATACATTATTGGTGACCTCGAATTTTCATTTGAAAGGCTACGTGATAATTTTCTTTTTTCCTGAAAAAAATTAGCTCCAAATCCATCTGTGGAAGAACCTATATCAAAATACATTTTCCAAATTTCATTATCTGAAGGCTCGAGAATATTTACATTGTATTCTATTTTATTTTGTACATTTCATTCTTCATTAAAAACTAAAATGAAGCACCCTAAGTCTTGATGAATGGAATAAACAGGGTGGTTCACAATTTGTCTAACATCACATATTGAATTAGTGAATCTAAAATATCTGTACAAAGTTGTCCCCCATAAATTGGAATGGTGGTATATGACATATCCATTTGTGAGATTCCCCCAAAATTAACATGCCCATATCTAGGAAGTAGCATACCAAACCGGGGAGGATCTTTGTGACTACTGTAAATATTACAACACTTTTTACATGGATCTCGGCTAAATTCACTACCAAACCTTTAATTCATCCCAAACATTACACTTTCTTAGAGTTAAAAGTGTACATTTCATGATAACATCTTATTGCGTGCAACTATAGTTGTTCCATAATTTGTTTTGCATCATATTATGGGATGCCTTCAAATATAACATAGAATTATAGAGAAGAAAAACATGGACTTTTAAATTTGAACAATTTCATCCTAGACATCATGACTTGGAACAAAAATAATAAAAGGCTTCACTTCTTGTAAACTTATTACATCCCCTTCAACATCCTCACTAGAATACTGGATCCATTTAGTCACTTGTTGTTTAATACCATATTTTATTGTTAATTTTGGTAAAGGAATAAGAATTTTTACTTTTTCTAATTCATTTTATATGTTAAAATAAACGTGCTTTTTTACTTTTGATTGATCTTTTGACTTAGATTGTTGTTGTTAATATTAATCTTCATCATTCTTATCTTGTGACACATCAAAAGTAACCTTCTTTATTGGTCTACATGGATTTTTTCTTGGCCTTAAATCATATATTTTGTTAATTTCAATGATTTAAATTTTTGAAAAAGATTGATATTGTTTAAAATTTAGAAGATTCCACATTCTAAACTAAATGTTGATTTTGGTTCACAAGAGAACTAACACCTTAAAAATGATGAAAAAAAAAAATTATGTCATCTCCAACTTGTGTTACTTCCTCAAGACCTTGATGATAAATCATTAATAGAGGTTGAATTTCCTAATCTATATTAGGCATTTCTCTCTGTAGAATCTAGGGTTGGGAAGGTCTTATGTAAGTTCCTGTAAGTCTGCTCACATTTTGATACACTTGTCTAGCCCGAGTTTCTATTCTTTATATGTTTTCGACAAATTTCTCAACATTGTATTGATGCCATCAATTTTATGATATTCTTTTTTGATGATTAAAATGTTTTTATCTTTCCTTTAAATTTCTCTTTGCCTTCTCTACATTTTCTATAAACTTCCCTAATGGTTCTCTATTATCCTAATTTATCTCTTTACTACATGTGTGGATGCTCCTTTGTTGGAAACTTCAATGTATTTCCCATTATTGGATGCCTTCATTATTTTTCTTAATATTCCCTTGTGCTAGATTAATATATTCATAATCCAAGCCTAATTTGATCACAATATATTCAAGATATTTAATCTTGGTATCTTTTTCAAGAGGGGATGTACTTTTCTATCTTAAGCTTAGTATGAATATTAAATAAAGAGTTTTGTAATTTGGACATATTAAAATAGTTAAACTAGTGAGAGTAGAATAAATCATCTCACTAGTTTTCATGTGAAAAACTATTTGATCTTTTGGATGGATTTCATTGATATTCAAAGAGATTATAGAAGTTTTAAAATTTTAAGTTGTAGACAAATTCTAATTTGAATTTAGCTTTAATCGTGCACACTAATCCATTGTTTACTCTTGGATCAATTTTTGCAATGTGTTTTCTTGCCAAATGTATTTATTTGTGATTTTTCTATTTTTTGGTTAGGTACATGAATTTATATTGTATACTTTTGGTTAAGCCTTAATGCTGAAATTTTCCTTACTCAATCATAGGCTAACTAGAAATCAACCTGAAATTCATATGTGCCAATAAATTATTCACTTAGTTATCAACAACCCTCGTATTAAAAATAAATATATCTACTTAGTTATCAACAACCCTGGTATTAAAAATAAATGGATCTACTTAATCCTTGAACTTAAAATGAGCTCTTAACTTCCTTGAGAGACAGAATTTCATGAACATTTAAACTAATAAATTCAAGAGAAAAAGTTTGCATTGGAAGAAATGTTGATAGTGTATATAGTGGAACCTCACAACCATAAATTCTAACCTCTATAAAATTCTAAATACGAGTGAAAAGGAATTATCGTTGGCAGGTGAATAAATGTGGACATTGACAATTACTTGAAAATAAATGTTGGAAATCCTTGTTAATTGGTGAGGATTATAGTAGAGGGCGAAATGATACCGGCTGGTATAAACAAAAGCAAGGACGGTTTGCGAGGGGAGGGGTAACTAAGTAACCATTATAACAAAATGTAACAACAATCACTTCGCTAATAAAGATTTAACTGTTATAATTATTTTAGAAGGGTTATTTACATAATCATTATATCATAAAAATATTGTTTAATGGTGTGATCTATAATTTGATGAATTTGAAAAATATAGTGTTCAAATCTAAAATAAATGGAAGTGGCCTTAATGTCTGCATTCTTTAGAGCTACTTAAATGAGATAAGTTCGGTTCATTCCTTAATAGTTTGAACCCTTCATCCTCAAAATGTGATCTATAATTAGATGAATTTGGAAAATATAGGCATTCCTCCACCCCAATTAATGCCACTTATTTTTATTTAACATTTTTTAGTTTTCTTTAATAGTGAATTTTTGAATTTACAAATTGGAATTTTGGTAAATTCACTTAAGATTTTATATTAAAAAAAACAAAAAAAAATCAAATCAATGTCTTTAATAGTTTGAGAGTTTGATACATCACTGTTTTATATAGATAGATCAAGTTTTTAATAATAATAATAATAATATATAAAAAAATAAGAAAAATACCCTCCCATCACTATCTTGTAACCCGCTGAGAATATCTAAAAATTAAATAAAGATTGCAATCGCCTTAAAGCCTGCATGCTCTAGAGCTACATAAATGAAATAGGTTAGTTTCATTCCAGAGCTGCTTGAACCTTTCTGAATTTCATCTTCAAAATGTGATCTGTAATCTGAGGAATTTGGAAACTAAGGACGTTCTACAGCCATTGGAGAAGAAGGAAGAAAAGGCTACCACTATAACTGCCACTATTAACGAAACAAGAAATTTCACATTAAAGAATCAAGATAAAAAGATTGATGCCTCCTTTTATATTCAAGCAGGCCACCCAACATTACCCCTTGGACACCGATAAAAAGTGATTCATTGTCTGGACTAAAAGAAATTCCAGTTATCTCACCAAAGAAATCAATTTCCTGGCTCTTATTATACATATGCTTCGTATCAAATATATGGACAAAATCAGTTTGCTCTGCCATGGCCATAAACTGTCCATCTGAGGAGAACCTGATAGATCTTATGGCAGACATGTTTCCCTTAAAAGCCTCAAGAGAGGTTGAAGTGTTTCTAACATCCCAGAGCCTGCATGTTGTGTCTTGGTTCCCAGTAGCAAATACTGTACCATCTTGATGCCAAGCAGAGGCAAAGGAGTAATCCAAATGACCTTAGAGAGTTGCAACTACTTTTCCTGTTTGGCACTCTGAAAGAAATCCTTCAACATTGTCCCCAACTACAACAAACAACTTGTTATCAGGACTTACAGAAGAACGATTAACAGCCCAGGGAAGGGAGAACTGCTGTATACGTGCAAATCCATCAGTTGGATCAAATACTCGCACACCGTAATCATTACTTGCAGTCATTACCCGAGTTGCACCACAGGCACTCTCATAGATCTCTATTGAATTAGTGCTGACATCATCATCTTGATTTTCAGTTATCTTCCAAAAATGATTGACATTTATGCCCAGATACCTCGACATAAGCTCTTCCCCATACCCGCCAACCACAAGTAAATTATCGTTGATAGCCATGCTTGTTATCTGGACTAGTCTGAAACCATGTAGAACAGCCCCTAAATGGATTCTGGATGCAACGACTGGGTCGATCAGATTAACAAATTTACGACTTAGTGCAGACCAATGAAGAATAGAATTATCAGATGAAATATACACATCGTGCTTTAATGTTGCCCACACCAATTCCCTTAGCTGAAAATGTGAATATGTAGGTTTCACCGATCTTGCATTTCTTTGAAATTCATAGAAATTCCCCCCTTTCTGGTTTTTTTTACAAATATTATGTAGTTGATCCATACCAAGTTGAGATTGAGGAACATCCCTGTGACTCTCATACTCTTTGATCTTATTTTCCCTATATTTCTGTCTTGTGATGTTTGTCCTCTGCCATTGAACTCCTTGAATATCTCCTCCCCGTCTGACATCCGCAGCGGACGTGTCAGCGTCTTCATAATCCTCCTCGACATCAGTCTCAGCTTCTGTATCTTCATCAGACGTAGCCATTACAGTATGAGATTCAGCGTCTGAATCTTCATCATCAGTAATAACCATTTCGGACTCATACTCATGTGGCTGGGCCATATCTCAGTACCCTTTTCAAAGCACCACTGACTATGGTATCTGCAATATCCCCTTTCTTATCCAGTCAAAGTGGATAGAATTGACCCATGGTATTTCTTGATGGTATTTTTCCATGGTATTGACCCATGGTATTTCTTGTTGGTATTGACCCATCAAGCCTATAAAAGGGGAGAGAAGCTAGGCATTTAGGGCATTCTGGATTATCTATTTTATTATGTTTGGGTTGAGACCGTGGCCTAGCGAGTTCTTTCAGTGATTCCGGGACGAAAACCCCCCAGTGATGTTTATGTGGTGGATCCATCCATGATCCACAAGTGGGCTTCAATTTATTATATTTATTGTGTTCTGTGTTCTTATATGAAATACTTAGATGTGTTGATTTATTTAAAATTCTTGATCCTCGGGATATTACAGTGGTATCAGAGCTGTGCATCCTGCCACACTCAGGGTTTATCACAAAATAATTCTGAGACTAGTTTTCGGTGATCTTCCTTAAATCACCATAGCTAGAAATCCATCTATTTCAGTGGTTTATTCACATCCATCCTAATTGATATTTGTAGAAATATTGTCATATCCATCAATTAGTTTATGTGGCTTAACGTTAGAATATTTTTGCAGGCTTACAAGGCAGATCTATTGATTGAAGGTCGAGATCTATTGTTCCCCATCAAGAAATCAAGCCTATTTTCAGTCAATGAGATCCTGTAGATTGAAGTCTTAGAGAGGACGATTTACGCCAGATCTGAAGTTAGTTAAATTGTTCAAAACCTCAAAGCTCCAATATTAATGTAGAAATGGCTTGATTCACCGTGCAAAACCAAGCCGAGGGACCATAAAATTAAACTATGAGCATAAGCAGGTCGACTCCTTATATGATTGGTTGCAGGTCACGTTGTAGTGGTCTTGGGCATTTATGGTTGCAGACCACACATTCTCATGATTGAAGCGCATGTGTAAATAGCAGTAGATCATTGGGCACATGTGAGTTTCTCTCTCAAGGGTTTCGAGGTTGGATTTGAGTCTATAGATCTATCCATTCTCAGATTTGTCCATTCAAATTATGGAGACTAAAGTCTAGATCTTCTAGCAAAGATCAAGCCATTTTTTTTTTTGAAGATTTGGAGAACCGATCCATTGGTATTATCTTCTCACCATTTAAAAGCCAACCCCACAGAAACCATTCTTCTCGGCGTTGATTGGTTTGATACAGAGCATGACACGACATTATCAGAAGTTGCAGGAGTAAACCCTCTTAGTAGAAGGTAGGTCGAGGACCATTCATACACGGACAGGCCATACAAGCCGCATATCTATTGCACAACACACAAAACAGAGGGCAACGTACGATTGCATCTGTAGCGGATTGGGCAAGGGAACACACCTACTTCACTTTCTCTCAGCAGTTCAAATAGAGTTGTTGGTTTAACATGGAATCCGTCGAAGGAAAAAATCATGGGTTGTCTCGAGTACCTGGACGGAAATTTGGGCCAATCGTTGGCCTAGCACATTACGCCAAGGAGGAAGACAGAGTTGCTGGAGACTGAGCCACGAAGCTGCCAACCTCTCCCCAGCATGCAACGAGATCTTCTCTGAGCCGCTGAAGACATCAGCCGTAACCTACGGTTCCATGGTGGATAGTTGGGGCCGTAGATTTTCTGAGCATCGAATTCGAACTCCGGGGAGTGAGAATCATGAAATTGACAGCATTAAAGGAGGAGAAATAACCATATGATGCAAGAGGGCTGATTTAAGGTGGTCGATTTTGAGGCCTTGGGAAATTTCTTCTACACTAGCTATTGTTTCATTGTGTTATTATTTTCTTTGCTATTATTTGTAGGTGTTCAATTTCTTTATGGGGGCTGAAGATTTATCACTTGTTTTCTTTCAAGTCTAGTATAGATTGATTTCTGAAAAGGGTGTAAATCAGTTTTATTGAAGAAAGTTGAAGAGAGAAGAAAAAGTATTGAGATCCATTAATGCCAAACCACAATGTCATCATTTTATTTTTGGAAATGCCACAAGAATCAACATAATGATAAATCAGTCGATACTCTGGGCTACAATACTTCTGTGGATCAAAGATGGAAACAACATAAAAATCAGAAGCAAGAACAGAGTGACAGGCCTTTCTCTCGAAAGGTCCATGTTATCCTTCAGCAGTCAAAAGATATCCGGGAAGAAGATGTAACAAGCAAGTGTCTCTTCGAACTTGGATCCAAATTACTGGGTACAAAGTCAAAAGATGTTCTCCTACAGCTAGACACATTAAATGCAGCTTTCAGCTTGATAGATAAATCAAAATGGGAAGGGTCAAGTTGGGCCTTGAAGCCATCCATGATTGCTTTGATACAACCTAGCTTCTTAGAGCATTCTTGTGAAAATGTTAGACTCACCGTCGCTTCTTGTCTCAGTAAAATCATAGCCTTAACAGAACCGCTATTGCCCTACAATGATGACAACATGAGGAGGACTTTTCGAGTAATGGTAGAAGCACTCCAAGGGTTGCACAACACCACCATTCTTACTTTTTTCCAGAAGTGCACAATTTTGGAACGCATGGCGAAATTCAGATTTGGTATGCTTATGCTGGATCTAGAGTGTGATTATTTAATCCTTCAGATGCTCCAATACTTCTGCAATGGAATTACAACATCTCATCCAAACTACATCAAAACAGGCATGAAAAAGATCATGTCTCTGATCTTAGGAGAAGATAGGGCCATCTGCGAACAATTGAGATCCAAATTGTTGGCCATTTGGAGGAAGGAGCTAATTGCATCACCTATTGCTTATGAACTAGTTGAGGGGTTGATCAAACAAAGGATCAAACTACTTAGAAAGAAGTTAACCAAGGAGGAACTAAAAAATATTTGTGGAGACAACAAGAATGAACTAAGGAGGAAAGGCTTATGCTTTGTATGCAAGGGAGTTTGGGCACTTGACCATTCATGTCCTGACAATAAGGAGGCAACAAGGATAGAAAAATTAGAGAATTCTTAAGATCATGGGAATTCATCCATTGATGGGTTCGTTGGTTTTCAGGAGAGGACCTATGAAGGATCTGAACAGTCAAGTACAAATGGTGAGCAGCAACACCATGCTCTCCAGAGAAACTTGCAGGACAAGCTGAGCAGTCAGCTTGGCAAAGTACATGACGAAAGGAAATATGCAATTCCTCCTGATGATGTGGTAGTTGAATCTATAAATACAACAAAGGACATCCATAAAGAGTATGGGCAATTAGGTATATACAACACTCCACCAGTACCTCCATGTTTGACAACCAGAGAGGAAGGACAACTGATCCTCACATGTGAAGAGGTCCAGGATGAATACACCGAAGGAGAATCAAATGAGGAGAGGATCATGCATTTTCAGGAAAGGATCATGCATTTCAAGACAGATCTGATGTTGTTGAAGCAAAGAGTCTGGAAAATCCGAAACACTATCTTTCAGGAGAACAGAAAAATTGAGGAACTCATAGGGAAATGTGCCAAATCATCGACCAAGCTTTCTAGTATTGAGGAACAACTCAAGTCCCTCACAAGGCCGCATGAGGAGAAAAATTAGGAGTCGCATAGCAGCGCTTTACAGGAATACATAGAAAAGGCTTGCAACACCAACAACCCACCTTTATACATTGAAAAGAGCAAGGTAGAATTCTCCAAATACATCATGTTGGGTAACCAAGTAGAGGAGCATGAATCAAGCATCGAACAACATCAACATTGTAGATTTGCAGATATTCATTCTTTCCCAAGTATGGATTGGTGAGAGATTATGAGTTGGTATTCTATAGATGGGTTGATTATTTGGAACCACCCATAGCCAAGGGAAAATTACAATTTGGACCATTTGGTGCGGGTAGCGATGGAGAGTTGAAATGGTACCATAACCCATAGGTCCCAGGATTTAGGTGGCATTGAGATCCGGGAGAATCCATTGGGGAAAGGATTGTTTGGGATCTAGGTAAATCTATTGAGGGGAGGATTGGTCAGAGGATTGTTTGGGATCTAGGTGTTGGAGGATCCATTCAGGACCATTCAACATGGAGGTCGCATCAGATTGTATGGGATCCTGGTATTAATGTACAAATGCTTTTGTTATGGATAGAAGTGGATTGCTTCAGGACAAGCAATCTTTGGGCGGGAGGATTTGTAATATCCCCTTTCTTGATCCAGTCAAAGTGGATAGAATTGACCCATGGTATTGAGCCATGGTATTTCTTGATGGTATTTTCCCATGGTATTGACCCATGGTATTTCTTGTATTGACCCATGGTATTGACCCATGGTATTGACCCATGGTATGTCTTGTTGGTATTGACCCATCAAGCCTATAAAAGGGGAGAGAAGCTAGGCATTTAGGTCATTCTGGATTATCTATTTTATTATGTTTGGGTTGAGAACCTAGCCTGGCCAGTTCTTTTAGTGATCCTGGGATGAAAACCCCGCGGTGATGTTTATGTGGTGGATCCATCCAGGATTCACGAGTGGGCTTCAATTTCTTATATTTGTTGTGTTCTGTGTTCTTATATGAAATACCTAGATGTGTTGATTTACTTAAAAATTTTGATCCTTGGGATATTACAGTGGTATTAGAGCTGTGCAACCTGCCAGCCTGAGGGTTTATCACAAAATAATTTTGACACTAGTTTTCGGTGATCTGCCTTAAATCACCCTAGCTAGAAATCCATCAATTTCAGTGGTTTATTCACATCCATCCTAATTGATATTTGCAGAAATATTTTCATATCCATCAATTAGTTTATGTGGCTTAACGTTAGAAGATTTTTGCAGGCTTACAAGGCAGATCATTTGATTGAAGGTCCAGATCTATTGTTCCCCATCAAGAAATCAATCCTATTTTCAGTCCATGAGATCCTGTATATTGAAGTCTTGGAGAGGACGATTTACGCCAGATCTGAAGTTACTTAAATTGTTCAAAACCTTAGAGCTCCAATATTAATGTAGAAATGGCTTGATTCACTGTGCAGAACCAAGCCGAGGGACCATAAAATTAAACTATGAGCATAAACAGGTCGACTACTTATGTGATTGGTTGCAGGTCACGTTCTAGCGGTCTTGGGCATTCATGGTTGCAGACCACACATTCTGGCGATTGAAGTGCATCTGTAAATAGCAGTAGACCATTCGGCACAGACAAGTTTCTCTCTCAAGGGTTTCGAGGTTGGATCTGAGTCTATAGATCTATCCATTCTTAGAGCTGTCCATTCAAATTATGGAGACTAAAGTCTAGATCATCCAGCAGAGATCAAGCCATTTTTTTTTGAAGATTTGGAGAACCGATCCATTGCTATTATCTTCTCACCATTTAAAAGCCAGCCCCACAGAAACCATTCTTCTCGGCGTTGATTGGTTTGATACAGAGCATAACACGATATTATCAGAAGTTGTAGGAGTAAACCCTCTTAGTAGAAGATAGGCTGAGGAACATTCATACACAGACAGGCCATACAAGCCGCATATCTATTGCACAACACACAAAACAGAGGGCAACGTACCATTGCATCTGTAGCAGATTGGGAAAGGGAACACACCTACTTCACTTTGTCTCAGCAGTTCAAATAGAGTTGTTGCTTTAACGCGGAATCCGTCGAAGGAAAAAATCGTGGGTTGTCTCGAGTACCCGGACAGAAATTTGGGCAAACCATCGGCCTAGCACATTACACCAAGGAGGAAGACAGAGTCACTGGAGACTGAGCCACGAAGCTGCCGGCCTCTCCCCAACATGCAACGAGATCTTCTCTGAGCCGCTGAAGACATCAGCCGTAACCTACGGTTCCATGGTGGATAGCTGGGGCCGTAGATTTTCTGAGCATCGAATTCGAACTCAGGGGAGTGAGAATCGTGAAATTGATAGCGTTAAAGGAGGAGAAATAACCATATGATGCAAGAGGGTTGCTTTAAGGTGGTCGATTTTGAGGCCTTGGGAAATTTCTTCTACACTAGCTATTGTTGCATTGTGTTATTATTTTCTTTTCTATTATTTGTAGGTGTTCAATTTATTTATGGGGGCTGAAGATTTATCACTTGTTTTCTTTCAAGTCTAGTATAGATTGATTAATCAAAAGGGTGTAAATCAATTTTATTGAAGAAAGCTGAAGAGAGAAGAAAAAGTATTGAGATTCATTAATGCCAAACCACCATGTCATCATTTTATTTTTGGAAATGCCACAAGAATCAACATAATTATAGATCAGTCGATTCTCTGGGCTAAAATACTTCTGTGGATCAAATATGGTAACAACATACAAATCAGAAGCAAGAATAGAGCGACATGCCTTTCTCTTGAAAGGTCCATGTTACCCTTCAGAAGTCAAAATATATCCAAGAAGAAGATGTAACAAGCAAGTGTCTCTTTGAAATTGGATCCAAATTACTGGGTACAAAGTAAAAATATGTTCTCCTACAGCTACACACATTAAATGCAGCTTTGAGCTTGATAGATAAATCAAAATTGGAAGGGTCAAGTTGGGCCTTGAAGCCATCCATTCTTGCTTTGATACAACCTAGGTTCTTAGAGCATTCTTGTGAAAATGTTAGACTCACTGTCGCTTCTTGTCTCAGTAAAATCATAGCCTTAACAACACCGCTATTGCCCTACAATGATGACATCATGAGGAGTACTTATCGGGTAATGGTAGAAGCACTCCAAGGGTTGGACAACACCACCATTCTTACTTTTTTCCAAAAGCACACAATTTTGGAACGCATGGCGAAATTCAGATTTGGTATGCTTATGCTGGATCTACAGTGTGATGATTTAATCCTTCAGATGCTCCAATACTTCTGCAATGGAATTACAACATCTCATCCAAACTACATCAAAACAGGCATGCAAAAGATCATGTCTCCGATCTTAGGAGAAGATAGGGCCATCTGCGAACAATTGAGATCCAAATTGTTGGCCATTTGGAGGAAGGAGCTAATTGCAGCACCTGCTGCTTATGAACTAGTTGAGGGGTTGATCAAACAAAGCATCAAACTACTTAGAAAGAAGTTAACCAAGGAGGAACTAAAAAATATTTGTGGAGACAACAAGAATGAACTAAGGAGGAAAGGCTTATGCTTTGTATGCAAGGGAGTTTGGGCACTTGACCTTTCATGTCCAGACAATAAGGAGGCAACAAGGATAGCAAAATTAGAGACTTATTCAGATCATGGGAATTCATCCATTGATGGGTTCGCTGGTTTTCAGGAGAGGACCTATGAAGGATCTGAACAATCAAGTACCAATGGTGAGCAGCAACACCATGCTCTCCAGAGAAACTTGCAGGACAAGCTGAGCAGTGAGCTTGACAAAGTACATGACGAAAGGAAAGATGCAATTCCTCCTGATGATGTGGTAGTTGAATCTATAAATACAACAAAGGACATCCATAAAGAGTATGGGCAAACGAGTATAGACAACACTCCACCAGTACATACATGTTTGACAACCAGAGAGGAAGGACAATTGATCCTCACATGTGAAGAGGTCCAGCATGAATACTTCGAAGGAGAATCAAATGAGGAGAGGATCATGCATTTTCAGGAAATGATCATGCATTTCAAGATAGATCTGATGTTGTTGGAGCAAAGAGTTTGGAAAATCTGAGACACTATCTTACAAGAGAATAGAAAAATTGAGGAACTCATAGGGAAATGTGCCAAATCATCGACCAAGCTTTCTAGTATTGAGGAACAACTCAAGTCCCTCACAAGGCCGCATGAGGAGAACAATTGGGAGTCGCATAGCAGCGCTTTACAGGAATACATAGAAAATGCTTGCAACACCAACAACCCACCTTTATACATTGAGAAGAGCAGGGCAGAATTCTCCAAATACATCATGTTGGGTAACCAAGTAGAGCAGCATGAATCAAGCATCGAACAACATCAACATTGTAGATTTGCAGATATTCATTCTTTCCCAAGTATGGATTGGCGAGAGATTATGAGTTGGTATTCTATAGATGGGTTGATTATTTGGAGGACACCCATAGCCAAGTGAAAATTACAATTTGGACGATTTGGTGCGGGCAGCGATGGAGAGTTGAAATGGTACCATAACCCACAGGTCCGAGGATTTAGGTGGCATTGGGATCCGGGAGAATCCATTGGGGAAATGATTGTTTGGGATCCAGGTAAATCTATTGAGGGGAGGATTGGTCAGAGGATTGTTTGGGATCTAGGTATTGGAGGATCCATTCAGGACCATTCAACATGGAGGTCGCATCGGATTGTATGAGATCCTGGTATTAATGTACAAATGCTTCTGTTATGGATAGAAGTGGATTGCTTGAGGACAAGCAATCTTTGGGTGGGAGGATTTGTAATATCCCCTTTCTTGATCTAGTCAAAGTGGATAGAATTGACCCACGGTATTGACCCATTGTATTTCTTGATGGTATTTTCCCATGGTATTGACCCATGGTATTTCTTGTATTGACCCATGGTATTGATCCATGGTATTGACCCATGGTATTTCCTGTTGGTATTGACCCATCAAGCCTATAAAAGGGGAGAGAAGCTAGGCATTTAGGGCATTCTGGATTATCTATTTTATTATGTTTGGGTTGAGAACCTAGCCTGGCCAGTTCTTTTAGTGACCCTGGGATGAAAACCCCGTAGTGATTTTTATGTGGTGGATCCATCCAGGATTCACAAGTGGGCTTCAATTTCTTATATTTGTTGTGTTATGTGTTCTTATATGAAATACCTAGATGTGTTGATTTATTTAAAAATTTTGATCCTCGGGATATTACAGTATCCTTCTCGGATAGAGGGTGGCGCTTTACCTACTAAACTACAACACTGCTTTACCTACTTAACTATAGCGCTCACTGGCCAAAGAGTCTGTTAATCGATTGCATGATGAGCGGAGAACCTAGCATCGTTGGTGTTCCTTTCCCATCATTAATAGGAATGAAATATGGAGACTTTATTGCGTCGATTTGCAGTCGGCCGCCCACCTAACCCAACGTTTATGCTAAATTGACAAAACCGTAGAAGAAAACAAACAGATGCATTTGGCTAAATATATGTGGGAAAAAATTGAATAAGATTGAGGGAAGAATTTTGATAAAAAATAATAATGAGGTGTCATGAAAAATTTACTCATTTTCATTTCGGTAACTAAAATTATTGAAGGCTTAAGTTTATTATTTTCAAAATAATGTAATTGACTTCATCAATGTCATCTTTGTTTAAAAAGGTACATTTATTTATTAAATAAATATTTTAAATAATATTAAAAATGTGATAAGATTGTATTTAAGTTTAGGAAAGTAATGTAATTGATTTTTAAGTTTAGAAGAAGAATCAAAAGTTATTTTAACTTTTATTAAGTTAAAATAAGACTCTAAATTTTATGCATAATTCTATGTGTTATATTTGAAGGTCTCACATTCTAAAATGAAATTATTTTATATTTCTATTTTTAATGAAGAGAAAAAAATATATACTCTTTCCTCACACACTTCTTTATTGCACTAGACTATTTATTTTATGTTTCCACTTTAGGGGAAGAGCAAAAAATACTCAAAAAATACACACCCTTTCCTCCCACATTTCTTTATTGCACTACATTATTTTTTAAAATAAATACTCATCCATATTCAAGAAACTTTGAAAAAGATTTTATAATTTTTTTTATAATTTATTTAATTGTATTACTTTATTTTTAGGGGAATGTTTATGGAAAATTACTGAATTAATTTCTTTTGGTATATAGTTTAAGTATTAGACAAATGGCATTTTTCTTTAGAAAATGGGTTAACAATGTCAAACAAGTTTATAATTTCTTGTTGATTAAAATGTGTTTGTAAATGCATAAATAGATTCACCATTGTGAACACTATAATTTTGCAATTTAAACAAGTGATGTAAAAATAGTCTTAAAAATTAGTCATTATGTCTATTACTTAGAGTGCACCTTTTATTTTTATTTTTGTCCTTTTACCCTTACATCCTTTACAATATTAAACACTATAGAGTCATTTACTTATAGAAAACAATAAAGTCATTTACTTATATAAATTGATCTTTGTACTAGTTTTTGGAACATCCAAAGTTTTGAATGAACACTTTATAAATTAATTAGATGTTAAAGAATCAAAACATTTATTCCATAATAAATTCACATTGTCCCATTAATGTTCTTTATAAAATTTATCTCAATTATAAGTTTATTATTAAATATTAAATGAATTAATCTGAGTTATATATATATATATATATATATATATATATATATATATATATATATATTATTAACGATGGAGATATACCTCCACTTTACCATAAAAATTATTAGTTTGTAAATAAATCCTATCACAATACCAAGGGCGAATACGATGGTTTATCAGTGTACATGAAAATATGATATGTGTTGATATAACATTTCTTTGACTACATAACTAACTTACACATAAATCTTAACTCTTATCTTTGACTACTAATATGAATATTAGGCCTATTCCATGGATGTTAAATTTCTTGCCTTCATTATAAGGAATGTATATAGTTATAAATAGTCTTCATTGTGATCAATATAAAACTATTTTCTTATACTGCTCTTATTGTCACAATTATAAGTTTTTCTATATTTTCATATCAATCATGTGGTTGAAACCATATACCGTTCAAATATTTAACTCAAGCTATTGTAGTAAACATCGTACCTTGTCTCTCTTTCTCTCCAATATTAATAGTATCTTTATCCATAGAGAATGATTGTGAGTTATGGAGTGTGAAACTCCAAGTATCTTTCAATTGTAGGTGTTTCCTATTACCTCATTTTGATGACTACAAAATTTTTAATGATGGAAAGTTATAATAATAAAAATATATTAAATTAAAAATAGTTCAGAAGAAAAATTTGAGGTAAGTGAACATTTAATTTAAGAAGAAAATTCAATTATTTTATTTATGGTTGAATTACTGTAACAAAAAAATTGATGGACATCGTCAATAATTCTTCCTAGATAGATCATCGACTTAGGAATCATTAATAAATAAAATAAAATATAGAACAATGACTTAGAAATCAGCCTGTTCGAGGGGGAAACCTCCTTTACATTACATAAATGAAAATTTTTCGGAGTATACAAATGAAAAAACCTCCTTTCTATATATCAGAGTCTAATCAGTCACAATATAATCTTATCTGACATAAAAATAACAATGTAAGGGGACAACAATAAAAATAGTGGGCTTCTATGGGGCACTTTAATAATAATATGGAGACTAGATGGGCACAAGAATAACAATAAGGGGGCTATACTAAAAATAAAAATAAGGGGATACACTAGTATTATAGGGAATTAGCATGCCCCTCTCCTTCAAAAAGGTGTTGTCCTCAACACTTGAGTAGTTCTCGATGTTTCTGTATAAAATTATCATCCTCCCATGTCGAATATTCAGCTGGTATGTTCTTCCACTTAATAAGATACACTCTGAAATTGATCAATTTCATAGCTGTCAAGTTCTTGTTTCTGTGACTGCTTCAGGTTTCAATATGATTTTTCCTTCCTCTTCAAGTTCTAGCAATATTATTTGAACTTGAGCCTTGTCACCTATAACCTTCTTTAAGCATGAAACATGGAAAATTGGGTGCACTCGGGAAGAGGCATGAGGCTCTAATTTGTATGCCATAGTACCAATATTTTCCAACACCTTGTAAGGACCATAATACTTTGGTGATAATTTATTATCCTTTTTATCTTGCCTGTGGGGAATTTTTTGTAGGGTTGTAGCCTAAAAAGACCTAGTCACCTACATCAAAACTTCCTTGCCACCATGTTGATGTGCCTGCTATTTCATTTGATTTTGTGCCAAAGTGAGGTTATCATTTAAGAGTTGGAGAATTTTTTGTTGATGCTCGATGTGATATTCCACTACTTGAACCTTAGAATTTTCTCTTAAAGATGATGTGATGGACGGTGGATGATATCCACAAAGTTCCATAAAAGGGGTCATTTTTTCTGGAGTATGGAAGGAAGTGTAATACCAGCATTCAACCAGAGGTAACCACTTGACCCATTGTGTTTCTTTATCATATACAAAGAAACGAAGTTATTATTCCAAACATTTGTTCACTATCTTAGTTTAACCATCAAATTGAGGATTATATGAAGAACTATGAGCTAATTGAGTACCCAAACAAGGAAATGGTTTTGTCCCAAAATTTCCTATAAAAAAGGGGATCTTTGTGGCATAAAATGATCTTTGGGTTTCCTATGTAGCTTTTGAATTATTTCCATAAATGTAGTAGAAACTTTACTGGATTTAAATTGATGAGATAATGCACAAAAATGTGCATACTTAGTATGTCTGTCGACTACCACCATGATGACTTGGGTAAAAATGTTATAAAATACATTAAAACCTACTCCCAACGTTGACTTGGAATGGATAAAGGTTGTAACAGATGTGGGGTCTTAATTGTCTCAACTTTATCTTGTTGGCAAACCAAATATTCTAACACAAAATTTTCAATATCATATTTAATGCCATCCCAAAAAAATTCCTTATTTACCCTGTTGTAATTGTTTGAAAATTGTGAGTTCCCTCCTAAGGGAGAGGTGTGCAGTTACAAAATAATATTTTGTTTGAGCTGGGAATTCTTACCAATATATAAGTGATATTTGTAACATAATGAATCATTTTTCCATCTAAATGTTTCATATGTAATAGGATCTTGATACAAATTTTTAATGAGTGTCCACGCCTCTTCATCATTCTTCCATTCATCCCTTGCTTCAGTTATCCACTTAGGTTTGATAATAGAAATGGCACAAAGAAATGCTTCCACATCCTCATCCTTTCTTGAGAGTGCTTATATAACAACATTTTTCTTCCCTTTTTTTGTAGATGATTTCAAATTCATAACCAAACATCTTTGTGTCCTATTTTTGTTGATGTTACAAAGATAAACCTTGTTCCAAAAAGTATTTAAGACTATCATGATCTGCTTTTACCTTGAAGTATCTTGCGATTATGTAAGGTCGCCATTGTTTTAGTGCATGTAGTATTGCCACCATTTTCTTCTCATAAATAGGTTTCTGTAAATAATTTTCTTTTATTGGATAACTTTCAAAAGAAATGGGTCTTCCTTCTTGCATTAAAACTGCACCAACTCCATTTCCCTAGGTATCACCTTCCACATTAATTTTTTTTTTTAAAGTCTGATGTAGGTAAGACTGGTGCTTGGAACATTTCCTCTTCAAGATGTTCAAAGACCTTAGTTCTTTCTGGACTGTAATAAAAGGCATCTTTCTTCATTTATGATGTTACATGTGCTGATATTCTCCAATAATTCTTAATTTTTTTTTGATAATACCCTATTAACCCCATAAATCCTTGAAGATGATTTATGGTTATGGGGATTTTCCATTAGTTAATGGATTTAATTTTGTTATGATCTAACTTAACACCGTCATGAGATACAATATGAGCCAAATATTCCACCTCCAACACTCAAAAGAAACATTTGAATGTTTTTCCATATAAGTGTTTCTCCTGCAATAGTTTGATTACCCTGTCAACATGTTGAACATGATCCTTCCAAGAATTTCTCTACATTCTTATATCATCATAAAACACGAACAAATTTTTTCTAAGGAAGGGTTTGAAAATGGAATTCGTGAAACCTTGAAATGTGAAAGTTGCATTAGTATGGCAAAAATGCATGACCAAAAATTCATAATGACCCGCATGAGTTCTGAACATTGTTTTCTAAATTTCTTCAGTCTTCAATTTAATTTTATGATATCTAAAATGAAGATCCAACTTGGTAAAGGAAATGGATTCATTTAATTCATTCAATAACTCATCAATTATGGGATGGGAAATTATCTTTAATAGTGAGCTTTTTGAGCTCCATATAATCTGGAAGCATACACCATGATCAATCCTTCTTGTGCACCAATACTACTGGAGCACAAAAAATAAATTGAATAAGTTTAATTATACCAACCTCTAGCATTTCCGCAACCATACATTCAATCTGACTCTTTTAAGCATAAAGATATTTGTAAGGCCTGATGTTTGGAGGAACACTTCTTGGAATCAAATGAATAACATGATCATGATAACAAATAGGTGGGATTCATTCGGGAGTCTCAAACAACTTCAAATGATTGTACAATACTTTTTGGAGATCTGGAGAACTAGATCATTTTGATGTTTGAATCTCTAGTGAGAATAATTGTTCAATTACACCTCATTTTTCTATCTTAAGAAGCTCTTTCATGAAATTAGAGCTAATTATATTTCCCATATTTCTTGTGATACCCCGTAATTCAACTTCCTTTCCTTCTAAAAAATATTTCAAGAAAAGTTCTTGAAAACTAAAAGCTATCATCCCCAAAGAGTGTAACCATTGTACTCATAGTAAAACATCATCACAACACATTGGAATGGAGATAATTGGACTATTCAATACACATTTTCCCATGGTTATCTTGATATTATAGCACTTTCCAGAGAAATTTATAGTTATTCCATTGGCAACCGTCACTTGAAACTATGATGCTGGGTATAGGAAGAAATTCAATTCCTTGGCTACCTTACAATGAATAAAATTATTAGTACTGCCTGAATCAATCAACACTATTACATTTTTCTTCTTGATATGTCCTTATATCTTGGGAGTTTGAGGAATGGTAATTCCTACCAATGCATTACGGTATATGGTCGGATTCATTTCTTCTTCCTCTAGGGTTTGTTCTTGGTGTATATCCTCTTATTTTGAACTTTCTTGTATCTTATATTCCCCTTCTTCACAATCTATGTAAAATAATTTCATCTCAACACACCTATTATCTTTATTATAGTTGATATAATAAATATAACACAGTGCTTTTGCCCTTTTTTCTTACAATTCTTGTGGTTTTCAACCTTGTAGGTTGTGGAAGTCCAGGAGTAGCAATACTTCCATATCTATAGTTGTGAGAGGTAGGGTTCCTTGTCACCATAATTTTTCTTTCATTTTTTCTTTCCAACTTGAATTCCTTCTCCAATGAATAAATTTCTCAAAGGTGAACCTCGTGTTGGATGCTATCCATTAAACTCCCTATGAATACATCAATTCTGCGCTCCTCTAGAATATTATTTATGATTATATCCAATTTTTAAAATTCCTCAATGTAGTCCACCATTGAACCCTTATTTTATATTTATCAATTGGCTAAAGAAGGTGTTTCTCTTTGTATCCTCTTAATGTACTATCATTTCCTCCATAAAAAATGGCCAAGTGACCATTTTTTTACGAAAGAAAATACATCGATACCATACAAATTTATTGTGTTCTAAATATAAATTTGTAATGCGTACCTTTTGTGTGTTTTTAACATTATGGAGATTAGACTATTGCTCTATCTATAGTATCCATGTTACAGGGTCCTTGCCATCAAACTTCCCCATATCTCTCTTTGGAATATGGTGGGTCTTCAACCCAACATTAGAGTATATGGAATCATGATTAACATTTTTTTTTCTCATCATGAGTTTCCGCTACTAAATTTTTGCTATTAGGAATCATTTCTTGTATCAACTTTGTCAAAACATCCTTCAAACAATCCTTCTTTTCTTTTAGATCATTCTTCATGTCTCCCACATTTCCTTACTTTTTTTATTATATACCATCGATATTAGCATCCATGCTATCTATATTAGCTCCCATTAAATTCTTCAAACCATCCAGGTTAGCCTCCATGCATTTCTTCAAACCATCCATATTCACCTCCATTTGATTTTTTATTACTTTTTGTGAGACCGAAATTTGTTGCACTTGGTCTTGTAATTTTGATATATCAAGTTGGAATTCTTGCTCTTCATGCGTCATAATAGAGCTTTATCAGAGCTTAATGTGTGTGGAATTAATTTTGGGAGGAATTATAGAACTCAATACTGATATCTATGCTTCAATATTCCCTTGGAATCATTTCAAACATAGTTTTCAAAAAGAAGTTATGAATTTATTTATTTTTGTTTTAGATACACGCCTTTTTCATTCTTTTAGGAGATCTATATTGAAATAGTTGTAACTTTGTAATTTTGTATCTCCAAGATCTTAACTTTGGTCTTATCGTAGCCTATTGAGTCTTCTTTCTAATGTCACAGGTAAGTCGTAATTTGGATTCTTCAAGATAAATTTATTCCCAGTCTACCACAATGGCCTAATTATGGGTTGGTTCAGCATAAAAAACTTGTATGGCATGCCATGTGTCACTTTTTGACCTTCAACTCTGAACTCCGCAAAAAAAATAATAATGTTGATGCACTTTTGCTCACTCTTGACAGAATTCCAATCGGATATTTGAAACAAAATTTATGATGATTTTCCCTCGTCCACTTGTTTGAGATGAAATTATGGAGCCTCTAAAAACCTTAACTACCATACTTTATATCTCTAAAAATATAGAGAATGAAGGTTTGGAATATTTACAAGACGTTCTGAATGCTTTCAACTCAAATGGTTTTTTTTTTACGTTCTAAAACTTTGTAGAAAAAAGTTATAGAGAAAATGAAAAGATGACCTCTTTGGAATAGTGAAGCCCTATAATACAGAGCTCTCATACCAAACGTTATGAAACGAGGTCATAAATTAGAAGAAAATATAGATCAACGACTTAGAATTCAACCTCTTTGAGGGGGAAACCTCCTTAACATTGCATAAATGAACAATTCTTGAATGATACAAATGAAAAAACCTCCTTTATTTATATAGGAGTCCATTGGATCAAAATATAATCATATCCTACATAATAATAAAAATGTAAGGGAACAATAATAACAATATGGAGACTACATAGGCACAACAGTAATAATAAGGGGGCTATACTAATAATAAAAATAAAGGGATACATTAGTATTATAGGGACCTAACAGTTTCTATATGTTGTTATGAATACATTGGATGGATGATGGTCATTGTGCATTAATTCATGGTATGTGGTCAGCATAGTCATGCATTGATAACAAGATAATGGCTGAAAAGATGCTTACATGTGGATTCGATTATATATATATATATATATTGCGAGTGATAGGCTTCCCTGTCACCATAATTTTTCTTTCATTTTTTCTTTCCAACTTGAATGCCTTCTCCAATGAATAAGGTTCTCAAAGGAAAACCTCATGTTGGATGTTATCCATTAAATTCCCTATGAAGACATCAATCCTATGCTCCTGTAGAATATTCTTTAGGCTTATATCCAATTTTTAAAATTCCTCAATGTGCTCCACCATTGAGCCATTTTTTTTGTATATTTATCAACTGGCTAAAGAAGGTGTTGATATTTGTATCCTTTTAATGTTCTATCATTTCCTCCATAAAAAATTACCAATTAAAAAAATATTTACGAGAGAAAAGCCATTGATACCATAGGATTTATTGGGTTTTAAATATAAATTTTTAATGCGTACCTTTTTCATTTTTTTCACATTATGGAGATTAGAGTATTGCTCCATTTTGTAGAATCCATGTTACGAGATCCTTGCCATCAAACTTCCTCATATCAATCTTTGGAATATGGTGTGTATTCAATCTAGCATTAGAGTGTATGGAATGAGGATTAACATTTACTTTTTTCTCATCCTGAGTTTGTGCTACTACCTTTTCGCCATTAGGAATCACTTCTTATAGAAACTTTGTCAAAAATTCCTTCAAAATTTCCATGTCTGCTTTTAGATCATTCTTCATGTCTCCCATGTTGCCTTACAACTTTTCTTCTATACCATCGATCTTAGCATCCATGCCATCCATATTAGCTTCTATTCCATTCTTCAAACCATCCATCTTCTCTTCCATTTCATTTTTGGTTACTTTTTGCGAGGGAGAAATTTATTGCACTTGGTCTCGTAATTTTGATATATCAAGTTGCAATTCTTCTTCTTCATGCATCATAGTAGATATCTATGACATCTTAAAGGGCATGGAACTACTTTTTGGAGGAATTATAGAACTAAATACTGATATCTATGCTTCAATATTCCCTTGGAATCACTTCAAACTGATTTTTGGAACAAATGTTATGAAATTTATTTTTTTTAGATACACACCTTTTTCATCATCTCTACTCTGGAAAGGAAAAGTGATGAACACATGTACTATTCTAGTTATGCTTCTGATAGGTATCATGGTAATCATCATTATCACCCTTACAGGAGGAGCGATAGGGGATATTTTCTAGATGAGTTCAATAAAACAAAACCATCTACATTTGATGGGGATAATGAAGAAATTGTTGTTTGGAATTAATAATCTCTTCGGGTTACCAGATTACTCAAAAAACATGAAGGCTAGTATAGATACATTCGGTCTTAAAGGTAAGGCATATAGCTGGTGGGAAGATGTAAATACATTCATAGATATTTATGAGGAGAAATTTGCTTGGAGTGAATTTGAGAGACTATTCACAAAGAAGTACCTATCAAAGAGTTACTATTATGACATGGAAAAAGAGTTCTATGAGCTAAATATCGAATATATGATGGATGATTACACTATCAGGTTCTTGGAGTTATTGAGGTATGTGCCTTACCTAAAGGCAGAGAAATCCAGGATTTAGATATTCATTACTGGGCTAGCGATACCATTCAAGGACATGATCGATTCTAATGAACCTAGATCATTGGAGGAGGCCATCCGAAAATTGAAGCATTGTTACAAGTAATCAAAGTGCAGATATAATACTAAGCATGACTGGGAAGATAATGATAAGAATAATGGGAAATGGGATAAGAAGTGATCAAAGCCTCGAGAAATAGGTAACAAAGAGAATTCAACATCACATATGAAGTTCAATGCATATGACAAAGAGTAGTGATTTTAGCTTGAGGAGTAGAACAAGGGTGTAGGTTGGAAGCCTATATAGTATTGGACTTGTGGCAAATATCATCATAGTAAATATTATGCATGACATCATGGTGCTCGATCGCAGATCTGCAGTGCTCAAGAAGTGCATATAGTGGGGAATGTTGGATAGAGTGTTCCTATGATCTATGTAGATTTTGATAACAGGAAGGAGAATAACAAGGCATCTATTATCGAGATGGATAGTAAGATTTGTGATAAAGTTGTTTCTATTTTTATTGACCCTAGTTATAATTAGAGTTATGTTAATACTGAACTGGTGGATAAGTGTGGTTTGAATAAAGAAGTGCATGTAGAATCTTGGTTAGTACAATTGGATACATGTGCAAATAAGTGAGTTCATCATTTGGTAATAGCTTGTGAATTTTTGTAATATCCCAAAAAGGGAGTATACAGTAACACTTCACACAATATAAGAACTTACCACAAGATAAACAATAAATCTAAGTACAAATCAGAATATGCAGAAAGAGATGAGCCATTTTATTATATTGGAGATGATTCAGTTACACAAGTACATAACATAGGTAGATCTATCCAAAAATATGAGCTATGATCACCCTAGAAAAATGCATACAACAGGTACATCATAAATGGAGAGGCTCTGCAGTAAATACTGCATTATCCATTCAGCATAATATAAACATAGAGTTGCAGGCTAAAAATGGAAATGCAGATCTACTCAAAACTGGAGCTTTGATGATGCCAAGATTCAATATCTGGCCAATGTGATGGATTCCCAAGATAAAACAGAAAGGATTTTCTAGGTCTGCAACTTTGGAACATCACCTCCCTAAGATTTGATCCTTGATCTGCTGGGAAATACAGGTCTAAAGCTAGATCTAAAGAATAGATGGCTGAAATGTGTGCTTAGATAAGATCTATACATGAAGTGATGATCCCTTAATCAGATCTATGAGCTGAAAGCTCTAGATCTACCTTCTCAATCCTCGAATGATGAATTGAGCTATTGAAACACAACTGCCAAAAAAAAATGTGCTGTGAGGGAAAAAGAGGCCTTCTGCCTACTGAAAAATGCTACAATAAGCTCCAGGCTGATGGTAAGACTGATGGAAATGTGAAGAAATGATCCTCCATTGGATTTCTAGTTGAAGTACTAGCAACTTCCTTACTCCTTTCAGATCTGCAATATGGAAAATGTTATTCCTGAAGGGAATACTACTGCTAGGAGGTCAATAACTTTTGGCCCGATGCTAGATCTAAAATGTGGCTCTGGGAGTGCTAATATATAAGCCCAAGTGATGGGAATAATCCCTCATTTTTTTCTCCAGCTGTAGTACTGAACACAACTTCTACCTCCCAAAATGATCTTCAGAAATCTACAGGTTTCTGAATATGAATGTTCTGCAGAAAGTAGAAAAAGGAAATGGAACTTAAATCCTGATGTATAATGAAGTACAATCCTCTTTTTAGAGCTACTCTAGAAAGAGGTGGGATTCCCGCCCGAGAACACCTTGTGCTAAACAACACCTGCAATCTCTGCTAAACAACCCAAGAATGCAGTTGAATGTCACTTCACAATTCTATATCTAAAATATCATACATCAAATAATACAAGATGCCTTTTACCTTTTCCTTCATCTCCTTTATAATGTTTGTGCCATCCCAAAAATTGGCCCTAATATCAACTGTGCAGTCTCATGTGGACAAGATCCTCCAAGTGGGTCTGTGTTGTTTAACGAAATAAACCAAGCAGTCTATGTGCAATGTAAACCTCCTCCATCATGTGTGCTTCATTTTCACATGATCCTCCATCACTTGATCATTAATGCTCAATGATCCTGTGTTTGACATCTTCAAGATCTTAGTTGACTGAATCAATCCTTCATTATCTTTCTCATTAAATGAGATATGATCTCCAATCTCATTCACATTAGTAGTTTCTCAACTACCTCTTTTTGCAGATCTAGGCTAAATTAATCCACAGTCACACACACAAAGTGGATATTTATTCTTATTGAGGATTGTGGGTCCCTCCACCCTTTTATTTACTTAATTCATTAAGAAAATCAAGGACTCTAATATTCCAATTATGATGTGAAATTTTGGGAATATTACAGTCCCCCCCCCCACAGGAAAATGTTGCTTGTCATCAAGCAACTCCAAAAGTAGATGCAAATCCATCTATTCACCTCCAAATGGAATCCACATAAGGAAGGCTTCCTCCATTTGCTGCAATAGGTTATGCATGTTTGGTTCCAAAGTTGTCTTTTAAAAGCATAAAGAATGGCCTCCAAATTTTTGGTTAGATGTCCTCCTTTCATCATGAAGTACCAAGTGACAACCATATGATGTCCAACATCATCGTCAGTACATGAGAGACATAAAATAAGGTAGCTCTCCCCACAAAGAGAAAGCTTCAACATACAATACACTCCTTCATCCCATGTTTCATGAATTTGATTGAGTATTATTATACTCTCACTCTTAGCCCTGTTGGCCTTATTGGATCGAAACTTCATCATTCCAAAGTGATGCAAAGGAATAAGGGAAGAACTAACATGGGTAGTAAAAGATGTAAAACCATATTCTCCTAACAATAACGATCGGATTAAGGCCCTTTGCTGCCATCCTCCATCTCCTCCATGTAAGATGGACAAGCAAAAATCCCCCAAAAGAAACCAAAGCAACAACAGATCTTGCTACTTTTTCTCCTCCTCATGTGCATCATGAAGTAGAAGCATACTAATGGACATATGATGTGTCACATCAACCTAATACAAATAAGCATCAATAATGCACATCATGAGATCATTATGCCAAATTTTACACAATACAAAACACATAGACATAGGAGATGTCATGTGGTGGTCAACCTCTCTCCAATGAAACCAAAATGAACATGCCTCCCTTTGCTGCAATTTCTCATTGAAAAACAAGGCATGATTCAGAAAATGATGAGATATTGGGTGGTATCCATACTCACCCAAGTGCAGCCAGCATAGCCATGCCTCCTCCTTCATTTCATATGTGTTTTTTAAGGCATGGATCAGAAAAATAGGTGCCTTTGGAGAGTGACGTAAATCTCCCAATGGCAAAGAACGTAACCAAGCATGTTGGCCCATACAAATCTACAAGTGGTTTTGCAACTGCTTTCTTATCATCCTTACCCATTCACCCCCATGTGGATGATGGATGAGATATTGCATAATCATGGAATCCTCCCTTTGTAGAATGCCATCCTTCCCAAATTGTTGAAGAAATTTTCATTTCATGAAATGTTGAAAGGCATCTCTAATGATATCTCTTAATGAGATTCTCTCTCCATCAAATGCCCTCCAAAACCAAAGAATTTTTGGATTTGATACAAGTAGAAGTTTCTCTTTGAGTAGTGAGAGGCTCATTGAGAAAGTGTCATCTAGAAGGGAGAAAAGGTTTCTCATTTCAATATGTCTACCATTTGTCATCTTTTCTTCCATTGCTTCGTGAGTGAAGCTACCCCTAGAATTCTCCGAGAATGATGATTCCCTTTCTTTGTCATAGCTACTAAGTGATATCACTGTAGATCTATAGGGTAATACATATGCTGTCCCAAAGTAAGGCACAATAATGATCTCATAATCAACCATTGTACACAGGATAATGCTAATCCCATTTTCTAAAACTCTACATCTCAACTCAAGGGTTGAATGTAGCTCAAAAATCATGAACAGGGATATGTTTCAGTCTCTTCCTTGATTAGATGAAGGGTCCTCTACGCTATGATATGTATCTGCTTCAAATCGACAGTTTTCTCTAACCCTTGGTTATGCATTGATTTTGAAACAATATGTGCTGAAATTTTATGCATACCTTGGATCAACTGATATGTGGGAACCTCTTGACAAAACACAAGAGTTCCTCCGACCAGGAAAATAGTATCTCCAACTACTGGTAGGAGTGATGACCTCTTTTCTTCAAGTGTACCAACGCTGGTATCTTCCTCCTCCGGCTCCTCATGCATCTCTTGATCCATGCATGGGACTCCATATGTCAAGAGCTCAAAAATACCTTGCAAATATGCAAGTGTCTCTTCTCTAGATAAAAGTACTTCTGCAACAGGTGGTGAAAGTAGTGACCTCTTGTTCAGAGTGACAAGATTGACATTATCCTTGGTTTCCTTGGGAGACGCCTCTTTGTAGCACAACTCTGTCTTCTCCACATCAAACTTCTTTCTCAACTTGTGAAAGAAATATGAATACTTCGTCATCTTTGCATGCTCTATGTGCCCAAACCACCAATCTTCTGCTTCCTCTAAGAGATGAAGTGCTGCAATTTGAACGGCCCCTTCTTCAGCCACAAGATGCAGCTCAAAAAATGAATCTAACTCACTCCTCCAAGCCTTGACATTGCTTGAGGAAGATCCATCAAATGTAGAAAAATAGAATCTATTATGCCTCTTCCTTCTATTGCTGCTATAAGATCCTCCTTATTCTCTAATCTAGAAGAATTGTTGGAGAGATAGCTTCTCCTTGAAAGCTCTAGATTGTGCTTTTTACTCTTCAAGATATAGACTAAGAGTCTCATGAGTCTCAGTTTCATTCCTTTCTTCACTTCTATACCTCTCACCTTCTTCAAAGAAAGTGGGCATAGTGGATATATGAGGAGATCTAGGATTCTCCGGTCTTCTTTGTTGCTGATAGGAAGTACTTTCCTCATCACATATTCTTCTTGGATCTTCTCTCTGATCTTCCTCATTCATTTGGTTGACCTCCTTGGAGATATCTTGCATGGATATGAAGAAAGGAATGAAGGATTTTACATCCTCCATGATAGATCCCATCTACATGTTCTTCTTTCAATGCAAAAGATGAAGTGTCCACAAGCTGAGCCCAAGATCATGCTTTGATACCACTATAATATCCCAAAAAGGGAGAATGTATTAATACTTCACACAATATAAGAACTTACAGCAAGATAAAAAATAAATATAAGTACAAAGTAGAATATGCAGAAAGAGCTGAGCCATTTTATTATATTGGAGATGATTCAATTACACAAGTACATAATATAGGTAGATCTAGAAAAAAAAATGAGCTACAACCACCCTGGAAACATGCATACAAAAGGTACAGCGTAACTGGAGAGGCTCTGTAGCAAATACTACGTTGTCCCTTCAATAGAATATAAACATAGAGTTGTAGGCTGAAAATGGAAATGCAGATCTACTCAAAACTAGAGCTTCAATGATACCAAGATTCAAGATCTGGCCAATGTCATGGATTCCCAAGATAACTTAGAAAGGATTTTCCAGATCTGCTACTTTGGAAAATCACCTCCCTAGGATTTGATCCTTGATCTACTGGGAAATACAGATATGAAGCTAGATCTAAAGAATAAATGGCTGAAATGTGTGTTTAGATCAAATCTGTGCCTGAAGGGTTGATCCCTTCATCAGATCTATGAGCTAAAAGCCCTAGATCTACCTTCTCAATCTTCCAATGATGAATTCAACTACTGCAACACAGCTGCCAACAAAAATTGCACTGTGATGGAAAGAGAGGACTTATTCTTGTTGAAAAATGTTGCAATAAGCTCCAGACTGATGGTAACACTGATGGCTATTTAAAGGAATAATCCTCCACTAGAATGCTAGCTGAAGTACTAGAAAATTCCTTCCTCCTTTCAGATATGCAATATGGACAGTGTTATTCCTGAAGGGAATACTACTGCTAGGAGGTCAATAACTTTTTTCCTGATGCCAAATCTGCAATGTGGCTCTAGGAGTGCTGATCTATAAGCCCAAGTGATGGGAGTAATCCCTCACCTTGTTCTCTGGCTGAAGTACCGAAGACAACTTCAACCTTCCAAACTAATCTTCAGAAATCTGCAGATTTCTGAATATGAATGTTCTGTAGAAAGTAGAAAAAGGAAATGGCACTTAAAGCCTAATGTATAATGAAGTATAATCCTCTTTCTAGAGCTACTCAAAGAAAGAGGTGGGATTCCCTCCCAGGAACATCCTGTGCTAAACAACACTTGCAATCTCTGCTAAAAATCCCAAGAATGTAGCGGAATGTCACTTAAAAATTCCATATCGAAAATATCATACATAAAATAATCCAATATTTCTGTCACCTTTGCCTTCATCTCCTTTATAATGTTTGAGCCATCCCAAGCCTTGGCCCTAATATCAACTGCACAGTCTCATGTGGATAAAATCCTCCAAGTGGGACTGCACTGTTTGACCAAATCAACCAAACAGTCTAGGTGCAATGTACACCTCCTCCATCATGTGTGCTTAATTTGCACATGAACCTCCATCACTTGATCATTAATTCTCAATGATCCTTTGTTTGACATATTAAAGATCTTGGTTGACTAAATCAAACCTCCATGATCTTTCTCATTAAATGAGACATGATCTCCAATCTCATTCACATTAGTAGTTGCTCAACTGCCTCTTTTTGCAGATCTAGGCTAAATTAATCCACATTCACAAACAAAAAGTGGATATTTATACTTATTGAGGATTGTGGGTCCCTCCACCCTTTTATTTACTTAATTCATTAAGAAAATCAAGGACTCTAATATTCCAAATATGATGTGAAAATTTGCGAATATTACAATTTTAGTTGATTGGTATGTCTATATCTCACTTCAACTTGATACTGTTTTTGGAAAGAATAGGGAACTTTGAATGTGCTTGTTGAAAATGTCAAAGAATATTCTTGTACATTATCCTCCCTTAGTATATCTAAAATGTTGAAAGCTGAAAAATATTGTTTTTATTTAATCCCATAAATCACTCCTATAAGTTTTCAATATGGGATGTTTAGTATGAAAATAGTTCCTAACTTGTGTCACCACGAATTTTGAGTCACCTAACACTGATAATCTATAAAATCTCATTTTATTAGCTAATTACAATCCACGAATTAATGCATCATATTCTGATACATTATTGGTGACCTCAAATTTTTATTTGAAAGACTAAGTGATACATTTTTTTTCTCGTAAATAAAAACAATTTTAGCTCGAAATCCATCTCTGGAAGAAGCCCTATCAAAATAAATTTTCCAAATTTCATTATCTGAAGACTCTAGAATATTTATATTGTCTTCAATTTATTTTATACATTCCATTGTTCATTAAAAACTAAAATGAAGCACCCTAAGTCTTGATCAATGGAATAAATAGGGCAGTTCACAACTTTTCTAGCATCACATACTGTATTAATCAATCTAACCTCTCTGTAAAATCTCAAATTTTCTCCCCCATAAATTGGAATGGTAGCATATGAAATATCCATTTTCAAGCTTCCTCCAATCTTAACATGCCAAGATCTATGAAGTAGCATACCAAACTCAGGAGGGATCTTTCTGACTACTATTACGATTACCACACTTTTTACATGGATCTAGTGTTATAGGTCAATTTGGGCATCATTCTCAATAACCTAGTCAAAATAGACATCATCCCTAGGACCAATGAAATAGGGTCGATCATCCCCTATCATTTCAGTGGCTACATGCCCTAAGACAAGAACAAACCATTCATGACTTCCATTGCAAGGTTTCCAAGATTTGAATTATATTTTATATCACCTATGAGCTCACTAACGAAGACTCTTAAGGGAATAACCTCTTTGCATATATAGCTCCCTCCATTCACCGGTGCTCTACAAAGCACTTCCCGACATTCAAGAGTGTGTTGGTAAAATGGGAGTGAAATTCTCATAGTTCCAGAATCTCCACATGGATAGTGCCTTCTAGAAGAGTCCATATGTGTCAAACTTTGAATCCATGTGTCCATATAACACCTCTGAGCTTGGGAACATGTATTGCCAATTATTATAAAGTCATTGACTTAGAAAATACCTTCAATTTCCCTATAAATTGAGGAAAGATCCTAGTGCTAGGAAAGGTAGAATTTGGGTAAAGAAATGTTGTTGGATTCTGAATTGAGTGTGTGATAAGAGTGATATGCAGCTAGTGAGATGTGTATTGTGATGAGGCTGGGGTGATGGTAGAACTGGTGACGTCAAATCGATCGTTGGTTTTAACCTCCCCGTTCTATCCATTAATAAATTTTTGTTGCTCCTTTCCCCATATATGTATATGTTTATGTTTCTACTTTTCATATGATGGATTCATAATTGATATATATGTTTCATGTTTAGTCAATTTAACTGATTAAGATAAATAAGCATCTTTATATTGCAATCTATTTTTTGTTTATTTTTTATACTTTCAGGAACTACTGTAGCGATCTAACTTGGATTGGAAGCTACAACAAAAGTGACAAAAGGAGAATAGGAAGTGCTTGGATCAAAAGTAAGTTCCTCTATATTTATGTCTTTCTATTTACTCTTATATAAAGTGTATACAAAGTATTTGATCTGTTGTTCTAAATTCATAGCACCACATTTAGGAAATGTGTTTTATTCGTAATTCACAATTCCACATAACAAATTGGTGACTCCACTTGGGAGTTTCCCTTCATTGTTGGTGTCTTTTGCTCTTCTTATCAACCCAGTAGCATCTACTGTCAATTATTAGACTTTTGAGTAAATAATTGCATTAGAAGTGTGTTTAGTAGCTTGAATTTTGAATCTCTATTGTGCCCAATGCACTGTTGGTTAAGACACAAGGCTTTGCATAGCACTGTCTCCCACCCAAGGGTGCTTTGCAATGCACGATCTCCCCTTAGAGATTGCGTTTCCCCCTTAGCCAACTAAATTCCCTTTGAATTTTTCATTTCCATCACACTAAGCCTTTTGTTTGATGTGTTTTCAATTGTCTCATACCTCATAGAGACCAATGAATTTACCTTACTCTTCCTCCTTTGAAAATTAAGTTTGTTCAATGTCTCTTTAATTTTTTTTCTTTATCATTAACAAATTAAATTCAAATTATTTTATTTCTACATTGGATCCATTTTTTTTCGTAAAGGAAATTGTCATTAAATTATTCGTTTCCTGTAGGAGAAATTGTAGTTCTATTATTCGGTTTTCCCAAAACAAAAATTGTTCTTAAATTCATCGTTTGTCAAAGAAGAAAACTTTTTTTTTTTTTGTTGATTTGATGCATATAGTTTCCTTTTTTCATTCACATTAAGGGGATTGAAAAGAAAAACTTGCATTTTCATATAATGAGTTGTGTGTTTTGCGTAAGAAGAAGTTAGGAAAGCTGCATATTAGTTTGTGATCTTTGTCGTTTTCTCTCAAAAGAGATTTAGTAGCTACGATTTTCATTGAAAAATATAAAATTGAAAATTTTTCTTATAATTTTAGTTTGCATTTTAGGAATTTACATCACATCATCACGGTGAACCTTGAAAGGAAAACTGATAAACAAGACCAACTTAAAATTTACATCGATTTACTTAAAAAAGCATTGGAACCAAACGATAAAATTTAGAAGGTCTGGGCTAGAGATGTGTTTCGGCATCATAAAACATAGCAGCTACCGTTAATAGTCTACAATACATTCTGAGTGTGATACCTCACTCCATGTATGTAAGTATATCATAACTCTTCCATGCACCTTGGGATATATCAGGGGGTGTTATAGTACGAAAAGTATAAAGGGGTGCTCTCACTATGCAGTTTCGCATTAGACAGCACTAATATGGAATTGGGCCTCCATCTACTTCGGGTATATTTGGGAGGAAAAAATTAGGTTTATATCCATCCATAGTGAACCGAGTTATCCCCCTTGTAAATTGTAATACACCGAACACAACATTCAGGGAGATTCTGTGCCCATACTTCTAGGTTTCCCAAGAGGTATTCTACAGTTAACAGTTTCCTGGTAAACATTTTTCCTAGCATTACCCTTTTATTTTGTTTATTTTATTTTGGTTATAAAATAAATAGGTCATCGTGGAAGAATAAAATCCCTTTCCCTCTTGTTCGCGTAGACTTACATTGAAACCACCTTTACTACCGAAAGTTACTTCTAGTCGGTGAAGGCGACATCGCTCTACCAAAACCAGTACCATTAATACCTCTAGTGAAGAATAATCTTCACATATACGAGAGTCGACACAAGTTGTTTCTAGAAATTCTGGTTCATCTACTGTTGTTGATATGGAGTCCTCACAACTACCCGTGGTCACGATCCATCCAATCAGTGAGACCATAGCTCCCGAACCTGACGTCGTTCAACTAGAATTTCATCCAGATCCTCTCACTTTTTTTCCGAAACATCTAGATCCTGAATTAAAAAAACCAGAATTTGTTCCTGTATTGAGTCTCCCATATCACGTAGTCAACCACCTAAAATATACTTCAAGTCTGACGTAGAAGTTATTCCACCTGGTTTGATCTCGATTGAAGAAATATCACAAGACGAGACACCTTTAAATCCAAATCATTTTGGGAAGGAGCTTTACCTATAACAGTATTTTCCTCTATCACCCTCCTCTACTTTTGTTGATCCTATTTTACTTTGAGTTCCCATATATTATATAGGGTATATACTAGGTCATTTGACCATGGCTAAGATAACATCCAAAAATGAACCATCTATTTCAGCTGCGACAACATCTATTGTTGCTTCATCTTTGATGTTTTATCCATTGAATTCACCCATGTCATCATCTAGAATCCTATTTGGTTCCTACCTTATGAGTATTGAATGGCTTGATCCTTTAATCCCATCTTCAGTGCAATATGAAGCTGATCCCATCAGTTATTCTCCTTGGTGGCCAGTGATACCACAAAAATTACCCTCGAAAATTCCAAAATTCAATGGAAACCTTTGAGAAGACCCATCAACGCATGTTATAACTTATCATTTATGGTGCTCATCAAACTCCTTAAATGATGACTCCGTTAGACTACGTCTTTTCCAGCACACACTTACTGGTTCGACTACACAATGAGGATGTTTCTTTCTCTGTGTCAACCTCGTTAAAAAATGAAACAGAGTCATGAGGATAGTTCTTTTACTATGTCAACCTTGTTAAGAAATGAAGCAGGTCATGAGCATATTTCTTTTTGTGTGTCAAGCTCGTTAAAAAATGAAACAAATCCTCTCCTAATTAAGATGAGTCTTCCGTATGATCTCATAAATGAACCTTCATTCCATCTAGTTATTCATATTTTTAGCTAAATTAAATGAAGTTTGGGGGGCATATGATCTTGCAGGGGGAATTCAAAACATTCTTACCAATTGCACACAATTGATCACTGAAGTTTGGGGGAAAAACTGGTTCAGAGCTCCAAAATCCAGATGGTAGCTTTCAAATGGTAAAAATGAATGGTAAAACTCTTTTAATTAGTCATTTGATTAATTTAAAATCACATTCCTTTTTGTGACTATGGTTGTATTCATTTTTTTATCATGAAATATGTATTTTTAATCCATTTGATGTTGTTCTAAAGAGGTTTACAACTGACATAGAAGATTAGTTGTGCATACTTATTTCAAGAATGATTTCACCACAAAACATACTTTTATCCTTATTTTTTGAGCTTTGATAAAAACAAAAAATGACATGAAGCAGAATTTTATCCATTTTTCAAGCTTCAATAACATCGAAAAAGGAACCCCTAGAGTCTTCTTTTACCTCTTTTTAGACTCCGATAATGTGAAAATATTGCTGAGCACTTGTCTTTTCGAGCTCGTAAAAGTAAATGAATTGATATCTACTCAGTATAAGTTTAACCCTGTTACAAACTGAGATGGATTATTTACGAAAAAGGAACTCCTTAGTCGAATGTGGCTAGGAGGTTCTCTTAGATATTGTTTTACACTTTTTTGGATCTGAGCGAAAACTTTATGAAAAAGTAGCTATGGATTTTTCTTTCATCCTCTTTTTCAAACTCATAAATATGAAAAAGGACCAGGTTGTCATTCTCATTAGGCTCGTTAAAACATAAAATAGTGAGGGGTTTGTTGATCATGGAAAAAATCGAGTTTCATTCATCGCTAGACTCGTTATATTATTAAATAATGATACATTATTCGCCTGAAGGGTTGAATCATAGATCAAGCATATGATATCCTCCTCAAGCTTGTTAATAAATACAGAGATATTGGTCGACAAATGAACATGGAAAATTTGGGAAAGTGAACAAAAATTTTATGGTAGAAGGTTTCTCTTGAACATGACACTTCACTCCATCATCATAATTGTTTGGGTTGGGTAATATTCCTCACGGTTCATTCATACCTATGGTTCATCATACCTTCACTTCAATTTTGGGTCAATGCTACCCACTCATCTCGGTGTCGTCGATATGTTCAAGAGAAGTCATCCAATGAATACTCATCATTTTTCAATACTCATAGACCTTCATTCTCATGACATTCATCCCTAAACATCGCTATATCAAGACACTTTTTGTCTCTGAAATCAGTAATTTCCTCTTCACAATAAAATGGCTTCCTATCAATGTCAAATCATCATTTAGGAAGCTTACTTAGAAACATAATCTTCCAGTCCCATGAGGCTTGTTACATCATCAACAAGATCCTCGCTTCCAGAATTTTGACCGAAAGATTTTGTTTGGCGTTCGACATCAAATCATCTATTCATGCCTTACAATATGTACTACAGTACCTTTAGAGCCATTTACATCAATGATGGTTCTCCTGTGTTTGTTAATAGATCACATCATTGGCTGGCAATAAAACGATGTCTTGCAATGTTTGACTACAAATCATATATTTGCATGGCTAGACTTGTACTCGAACGATCGAGTGAACGTGATATGACGACCCCAGATCTAGTTTTAGCCATCTGGGCTGCAATTTTAGGATTGTTGTGCACATCATCTATACGACGACCTTACATACAGATTTTCATCTGAAGATGGGCCTATATATGTAGGCATGTCGGTATTGGGAAAATTCTAATGTAGAGGACTTTCTTCACTATGTACATGTTATTAGATAGTTTATGTTCTAAGCATGGGAATACCTAGCCTCAGCAATTCGTGATCAAGAGGATATATCATGATGTAATGTATTGTAAAATTGATGCAGGTCGCTACTCCACTTCACTACCAACCCATCACATTGTAAAGCATATAATTCAAAAAATATTGTTATTATTCTTACTTCATGCTTTAAGGGGCAGCTATTATAGGTCAATTTAGGCATCATTTCCAATGAACTGGTCAAACTAGAAATCATCCCTAGGACCAATGAAATAGGGTCTATCATCCCCTACCATTTTAGTTGCTACATTCCCTAAGACAACAAAAAACCATTCATGAATTCCATTGCAAGGTTTCCAAGATTTTAAGTATATCTTATATCACCTATGAGCTCACCAAAGAAGCCTCTCAAGGGACTAATTTTTTGCATATGCAGCTCCCTCCATTCAAGGGTTCTTTGCAAAGTAACTCTCAACATTCAAGAGTGCATTGGTCAAATGGGATCGAAATTCTCATTGTTTCAGCATCTCCACATGGTCAGTGCCTTCTAGAAGAGTCCATATGTGTCAAAATTCGAGTCCATGTGGCCATCTAACACCTCTAAGCTTGGGAACATGTCTTGCATATTATTAGAAAGTAACTGATTTAGGAAATACCTTTAGTTTCCCTATAAATTGAGCAGAGATCTTAGTGATAGGAAAGGAAGAAATTACGTAAATAAATGTTTTTTGATTCTCAATTGAGTGTGTGATAAGAGTGATATGCTGCTAGTGAGATTTTTATTGTGATGAGGCCGGGATGATCCTGGAGATGGTGACACCAAATCGATTTCTGGTTGTAACCTCCCTCTTCTATCCATTAATAAAGATTGCTGCTCATTTTCCCATATATGTATTGGTTTATGTTTCTAATTTTCATATGATGAATTATTAACTGATATACATGTTTCATGTTTAGTCGATTTAACCGATTAAGATAAATAGGCATATGTATATTGCAATCTCTTTGTTCTTTAGTGTTTATACTTGCAAGAACTAGTCTAGCGTTCTAAGTTGGATTGGAAGCTACAGAAAAAGCGACAAAAGGAGAATAGGAAGCACATGGATCATAAGTAATTTCCTGTATCTTTCCGCGTGTCTATCTTCTCTTAGAGAAAGTGTCTGCAAAGTCTTTGATCTATTGTTCTAAATGCATAACACCACATTTAGGGAATGTGTTTTATCCGTAATTCATAATTCAACATAACATCTAGGCTAAAGTCACTACCAAATATTTAATTCATCCCAAACATTGCACATTCTTTGAGTTAAAAGTGTTCATTTCATGATAATATCTTATTGTATGAAACTATATTTGTTCCATAATTGTTTTGGCATGATATTATGGGATTCCTTAAAATATAAGATACAATTATAAGGAAGAAAATCATGGACCTTTAAATTTAAATAAAAAGGGTTAACAGTTTCATCCTAATCATCATGACTTGGACCAAAAATAACATAGGGTTTCTCTTCTTGCAAATTTATCACATCACCTTCAACATCCACACTAGAAGACTGAATCCATTTAGACACTTGTTTTTTATTACTATATTTTCTTGTTAATTTTCATAAGGGAATGATAATTTTAACTTTTTCTAATTCCTTTTCTATCTTCAAATAAGTTTGTTTTTCTACTTTTGGTTGATCTTTTGACAAATATTATTGTTTTGAAGATGAAGCTTCATCATTCTTACCTTGTGACACATCAAAATTAACCTTTTTTATTAGTGTGCATGGACGTTTTCTTGCCCTTAAATCATATATTTTGTTAATTTCAACAATTTCATTTTTTGAAAAATATTGATATTGTATAAACTTCATAAGATTCCACATTCTAAATTAAATGTTGATTTTGGTTCTCAAGAGGAATAACACCTTAATAAGGATGAGCAAAAAAAATATTTTATCATCTCCAACTTGTGTTACTTCCTCAATACCTTGATGATAAATCATTAATGGAGGTTTAATTTCCTAATCTATATTAGGCCTTTCTCTCTGTAGAATTTTGGGTTGGGATGGTCTTATGTAAGGTTCTGGAAGCCTATTCACATTCCCATGCACTTGTATAGCCCGAGTTTCTATTCAAGAATTTTTTTTGGACAAGTTTCTCAACATTGTATTGATACCATTGATTTTATGATATTCTTTCTTAATCTTTGATGATCAACCAACGTCTTATTTTTCCTTCCATTTTTTCTCTTCCTTCTCTACATTTGATCTCAAATTCCCTAATGCTTCTCTATTATCCTCAACTTCTATTGTATTATTTTGCATATTTTCAAGATTTTTAGATTTCCTTTCCATTTACATATATTTAAAGTCATCATCAAAAGTGTTATAGAACCTCACTTTGGCTACAATAGATGGGGGTTTAACATCTTCATGCATCTTATTATAAATTTTATTAAGAATTTTGATAAAATTATATACAGGTTCATTAGTATTTCTTTTGGGATCATCAAAATCACTTGAATAATACACAAGATCCTTCTTCATTCCACACCAATTTATAAAATTTTTGGTTAAGTCTGCAACATATGAATATAATTTTCCTACAACTGCCTAAACCAATTCCTATTGTTTCCTTCCAATGCTTGATTAAACAACCTTATGTATACATGTTCATGTTCTATGTTTACATTATCTGCAAAATATAATAAAGTAGATAAATGATTTTCAACATTTAGTCTTGTTTCTCCATTGTATATAGGTAAGTGCTTTAAATATCCTTTCGGGAAATCATGTAGTTGAGTTGGTGCTCATAATCCTAATTTTGCATATCTAGTAGGCACAGTTCCACCCACACCAACCGTGATTGGTTGTGAAGTTGTATGTTTAGAAGATGAATACCTTTTTTTAGACTAATGTTTTGGGTCTATGGAATTCTTTGGAGACCGAGGATGAATAATTAAATTTTTAACCTTAGAAATGTTTCTTAGTTGATCTCTAAATGGAAGGGTATTAGAATAAACCTTAAATTTCTCTTTAGGATAATCAAAAGTAGAAGGAGAAGTATGAAAAACACAGGACATAAAGTCTCTTAGTTTAATTTTAGGTATTTGTAAATCAATATCAACTTCTATATCAAATGATTCTAAAAGAGATGTGAGGAGTTCAAATGATTCAAGTTGGCCCACTAATAGATTAGTTTGAAAATATATTCCTTTAGAAAGAAGCTCTAAAACATTAGGAGTTAGATCATACAAATTATGTAGTATTGGGATATTTTATGGTATTGACTATGGTGGAAAAAAAGAAGAAGATGCTTCAACTATGCGTGTGGGAGAAACTATTTAAACACGTATCTCTCAATTCTCATAATGGTTTAAATAATTCCATATCAGAATTAGATCTAATTTTTTTGTGTGAAGCTGTATTTTTAACTTATGAAGTCATTTGAAGGTGAAATATTTCAGCTTACTATCTTCTTATTCACAATTAAGAGGAAATTTTAGCTGTTGTCCTAGGGAAAAATAACTTCAAAACTTCTTCCTTGACAATGATGCCTATGTGATGTTGTATCTTTGTAGACACTACTCAGCACAAGAACTATGCGAAAGAATAAAATGTGAGGGGTCTGTATGGAATGCAGAATAAAAATATTCAAATAGTTATTTATGATTATAATATGTATTCCTAAAGATGAATTAAAGTGTATTGTTTCATTATAACAACATGCAATCGTATACTTTATTCGAAAGAAGAAATAATAAGAAATTAAAAGGTTAAACATATTCCCTAACAAATGATCATCTAATATGAGAAGAAAAATATAAATTAACCTCTCTAGTGAACAAAAATACAGTTAAGTATATCATAGAAGCAACAATCTATTGATTTCTAGCTGACCAATTAAACAAATTCTTCAATATTTTCACAATATAGAAAATAAATTTTCTATGAAAATAGGGGAGACTATTATTCAACTAATCCTTTCTAAATGTACTATAATATCTCAAAGATATGCAATAATAGATTATGAGAATCACCGGAATACACTTACAAGTACACAAATGTTGTTACAAGTAGAAACCAAAATCCTTTGATTATCTTCAAGATGAAAGTATTATAGTAGTATTCCAGAATGTGCTTCAGGTATTAACCATTTCTTATTATAAAATAAAGTATATATATAACCTTTTAAAAAATATCTTATCTTCTAAATGATTAATATTAAAAATAATTCTTTATTCAAAATTTTGGATAATGTTAAAAAAAGATTTCACTAAAAATAGAAAAAACTCCTCCAAAAATGTCTTCAACTGTGCTTGATTGCTACATTTAGGTTTGTTGTATTTGAATTTTTTCTATTTTATTTCTAAAAATATCCAATGGTTCTGATCAATTGATAATATGTTGCATTAATAAGTTGAATTTATACAACCACTTTTACCAACTACTCCAATGATTTGAATGTGGTCGATTAAGTGATGACATAGTTTGATAATTTATCCTTAAGATTGATTGTTAACTGAAGAAATATTTTTAAATTTAAGACGAGATAAACCAAAAAAAAATAAATTATTTAGACACAACATAAAACAGAGAGAAGAAGAAGCAAACAATTGTTTGCAGAGTTTGTCCCTGGTGGTCTACATCTCTAGGTCCGCTTTTAAGTGGGCGTCCGCTTTATTAGGATTGATCTGAGGAAGTATTTTATAGAAAAAACACCAGACTGACTATTCTTGTAGGGACTTTTGGTTACTGAAAACAGAAATCTCTCTCTCTTAGCTTTCCAATGCCTATTTCTGCACTCAATTCCAACTTCGGACGGTCGAGCTATGCTGAAAACAAAACTGCCTCTATCCTCCTACAACTGCACACTGAATTCTCTCCAAGCCTTCAAAAACCAAGATGTCTTTCATGAAGAAATTCCATGGTTTAAATAAGTCTGCATCAAACCACTGATATCCAGAATTAGCTTTTGGTTCAGAAAAATTGTTGATGAGGTTCTCGAATCCTTTACATAAACCTAGGGATAAATCCTTTGACCTTAGCACTGATTAAATACATAAAAAACATAAATAAACTATATGATAAAATTTTAGCCCAACGGTTAGGCTAACTGGGTGGAGGGAAACACCCGTCGACATGTGAACAACTTCTTTGTTGGCTACGGTGGTGGTCGAATCTCGGCAGTTAGGGTGGCTCTAGCAGTCACGGCTACACCTAGCAGTGACAGTCTTATCTTTTCACATGGAAATTGGAGGGTTTTAACATGCGGCTTAATTGTTGTTTTAACAATTGTTGTCACAATTTTATATAACCCGATGATTCACATGAATCCACCCAACGCATTTTAAAACATGGTCATGACACTTTTGATAGTGTTGTGGGTTTTAATAATAATGTTTTAAACCTAACATTCGAATATTTAAAAGGTTTATGTAATGTTTTTTTAAAACTTTGCGCTTGTAACACCCCTAGTTCTATGCTTTTTAATTGACATGTAAATAAGTCCAAAAGGGAAGCGGACCCCAAATGGATAACTAGAGCATGGATTAATTTTTAATTAATAAAAATAAATGGAAAATTTATGTGTGCTATATGACTAGATTGAGATTGAAGATCCTAAACCTTGATCCATGAGGATATGGATAAAGTTAGACTTTCCCAAAACCTTTCAGAAAACCTTGAAAGGAATCTTACTAAATTAGATTGGGAGAGAAAAATCTAATTTCCCCAATGAAGAGGAAAGTTATTGGGAAGAGGAAGAAAAGCTAGAAAAGTGGAAAAAACAGCTTTAAAGTACCCCATTGAGGGAAATCCTAGGCAAAAACGGAAGAAAGCATCCTGAAATTTCTGGATGTAGAAACTGGAAACAAGCTTGGGGAAAGTACAACTTAAATAAGCTTCTTCAGGACATACTGAAGGAAGTCTGTCACTAGAGGATCTCAGCTCGGGGGTGAGTTCTGGAGATAGAAGAACTCTAAGGTGGGGAGGACTGCTTATAGGAAGAAGTGGTATGCACACCTAACAAATAAAATTCTGTTGTATAGTGTATTCTAAGATTTTAACTTTTTATTTGGCTGGAAAGTATTATATTCTTGTGTTGTAGATATGAAATTCCTTACATTTAACAGATTTTATCATAAGAAATGATCCTCAAAAATTTGTATAGTTGTAGGAATATAATTTACTGGTTAATATCAACCAGAATCTCTAAACCTGATATTGATTTAAATCTAGAGATACATCTTAATCCCATGGATGAATAAATTGTATAACTTTAATCTGCTTCTGTAGTATAAATAAATATATGTATCAAAAACAAAACAAAAAAATAGATTTCATAAACTAATAACTCATATTTGAATTTAATGGGTATGAAATATTAAATTCTCTATAAATACATCCAAGAAGAAAATATTAACTTGCAGGAATATAAACTATAACTCTCTACCTTAGGAGGGATGTTATCTGAGCAAGGAATACAATTCTGTTGCATAAGTATAATAGAGCAAAGAAATTTTCTGCGGTAAATCAATGATATTCTCTGTAGGTAAAATCTAAGAGTATACATCTCAACATACTTCAATTAAATTTTTAGAGAATAAAAATTCTAGATTATATATATTTATATTGCTTTGAATTCAGAAAATCAATTCTGGAAAAAAATAAGAATTGAAAAATTATTGGGTTCTGATTCAAAAGATAAATCTAATATGTTAAGCATATCTTTAGGAAGGATATGTGAGAAACTCTCAACTTATATATATATATATATATATATATATATATATATATATATATATATATATATATATATATATATATATATATATATATATGCTTGAGAAGAAAGAATAAGTGCAGAAGCGAAAAATAGACATATATATGAATGTACATCTAGTGCCTAACTGAAAAAAATGGTTGCATGTAATTATCATATTAGCAGTTTTGTTCATAAGTTATGAGATAAAACTCACTACATAGTGGATAGCAAAGAATTTGCTTATATATGATACCTTTTAACCATTACTTTAAGTTATAAGAAGAAAATTGTAAAGGATAAAGTATAACGAAGTCTATACTTCATATTTTTGCAGAAGAGAGAAAGTATCAAATATGCTTTACTATTAACAGTTAATTCAAAAATTGGTTCACCACATGTCAACAAATTAGAATGAAAACATTCTACAGTTAATCTGAGAATTTCTAAAGAAATATAAAATTTCTACTTATATCTGTGATAAGCAGTTTTAGAATTGTAGAGGGAGATTTTACCATTATTGACAAACTGTAATAAACAAGAAGAATTATAATAAAAATTGCAATAAATCATGAAAAGTATTATAAGTTAACAATGCACTTTTATGATATATATATATATATATATATATATATATATATATACCCCATGAAACTAGAATTTAAAAAAGACTCTGAATCTCAGTTCTAAGCTAAAAATCCTTTACATATAAAATAATGATGTTTAATATCGAAATGGTAGTTGCCGTGATAATATAGCAAATAAGTCTGAGGACAATCCTTGGTTACTCTGAAGAAATGAGAAGCCAGTACCAACCTGTAAACAGGAGTAGAACTTGAAGTTAAACTTTTACCGAGATTGAAATTGCTATATGGGAAGCAATGATGAAACCACGATGAATTATGGGTTACCTAAAATTCATCAAAACAAAAATGAAGTAAGTTAAATATGAAAACAGTATTTATATATATATTTCAAAACATATCGAATCAACAAAATGGAAGCTATTACCTTAATAATGAAAGCTCCAATACGAAGCTCTGTGTAAAGTTTGTGGAAGACATAACCAAGGTTATTTACGTATATACTTATACCAATGAAATTAAAAGTCAAACGAAATCAATTCAGAAGTATAAAACGAAAATAAAACCTCTTAACTTAATAATATACCAAATATTTGGAGAGGTAGACGCAACCCAAAATCAAATCGCATGGAATTTCCAGTACAGTGATGGGGGTCGCATCCTACATCATTCGGGTCAAATATCAGTTAAATTTTTTTATCGCATATGAGTCGAAAAAAAAAATAGGTAAGTGTATATCTGAATTGGAGATTGATGCATCTCTGAATGTCTGTAAGGAGAACAAATGTCTCTCTATAAGGAGGGCGAGAGCATGTAAAAATGCAAAGCCCAATTAGAAATTACCGAGGAGATAGATTAAAAATCGGTAGAGATTATAACAGAGAAATTAGGGGATATTCCAAACTCGAAGGGAGGAAAGAAGGAGATTTAAAAAAAATAATAATAAACCTCTTCACGAATGCATATATCGCCATCACAGAGCTGAGGTTCGAAAAACAAATACGAAATCCACTATGAGGACTTACAGAAAAATCTAGTTGATCTTACAAATTAAAAATCGAATTGAAACCCTTGAGATTACCTACAAGTGCTTCCAAATGATGGAAAATGAAAGATGTGAGCTCGAACTCGTTCAATCTAAGCTCAGGTAGGTTGTGGTGGAGCTTTGTTCTTCAAAAGATCGTTGAAGAAATTAAATGGGAAAGGAGAAGATATGTCGGAACCAATACATTAAATATGATGGATCAAAAAACCCTAATCCTCCTCCACAAATCAAACCATCCACTTGTCGTGCGATTACGGGAGTAGACAGAGATCGAAACTCAGTTTGGGTAATCGAGACCATTAAACAAATCCTGAAAATCCGATAAAATTCTATAGACTTTATGACATAGTACAAGTTGCATGGAGTGGGTTTGATCACCATAAAGACGTAAGTACTCAATGTAGATTTTATATATTAATTCAATTCGAAGTAGAAACGAATAAGCAGTAATTCATATCTCCAGTTCATAAAAACGAGACACGTTAATTTATTTATGAAACCAAAGTTACCACATTAAAGCCATGATACAAATAAGTCAAATCATAATTAAATGCATAGCTACCAAGTGCATCATTATGAATATCAAATAGATAAGGGTTAACTATTCAGATTTGATAAAACCAATATGTATGGAAAACATTTATGCATACCAATGTGTGATACAACTGTCAATGGTAGAAATTGAGTATAGTCAATGAAAATTAAAAGTCACATAGTTGATAGTTAAAGAAGTTTGGTATATAAGTGAAATATATATATATATGTATATGTATATGTATATGTATATGTATATGTATATGTATATGTATATGTATATGTATATGTATATGTATATGTATGTATGGAAAGGTATAAAAATATATAATTGAGGTGTATAATTATATATATGTAAAGATTTTAATGAGACTTAAGTGAAAGGTATCATTAAGTAGAAGGGTTACTCTTAATGTTTATATATTAGCAAAGGAAATCCATCACTTATATAAAAAGGAAATTGACTTCTTATAAAAAGGTATAAGGAGGCAAGTTACGAGAAATAATAAGGTAAATAATACTTTAGTATTCTCCTTAGAAAACTGATCTATAAATCCTTGGTGTGAACAAATAACAGTATCAATACTCTTGGAGATATGATTGTTAAGTAATTCCTACAAAAAAAAAAAAAAAAATTCTAGGGTAAGAGCTGTTACAAATGGTATAAGAGCCTTAGCTAAAACCTTCAGCAACTGGCTGACACAGAAAATTTTATGCTGTTATAAAATGTGATGAATTTTAAAATTTTACCAATGTTGTTTTACTGTATAGTGAACAGTACTAGGAGATACAGGTACAGACCATGACTGAAGGGGATGAGCTGTATGTGGATCTAGGTGGTGGAGAAAACACACCAGATCCAAATGTTCCATTGATGGCTATGTTGCATAGAATGCAACGAGGAATGACATAGCTTAAAAGCCACAATGATAGGCTATATTTAGCCAGTAAGGAACAAGACAGATTTATAAGAGAATTGACTTCATGGAATAGCGAAGAGGGTGAAGGTTCCTAGTATAGTCTAGGAAAATAATTTAATTATATTACTCTTTATACACAAAAAAAAAGAAAAACTAATAGAGTAGAGAAAGAGAGTTATCATCAATATGATTACAATGATTCAGGTATGCTTCAAAACAAATACAATGAGTAATCATTATTAAAAAGGTTGCTATATTATCTAGCAGAAAAAAAAAGTAATGTGACAAAAGTGCCAAGAAATATTACTGAAACTTCCGTATATGCGACTCAATAGTACTGTATATTGCATAATCGGAGTGTAATTAATTTAATCGCAACAACCCTATTGGGAGAAATTCCCAAAATTCTGAGTTATGATGATTACAATAGAAATTGTGATTAAAGGTAGGGGAAAACACTATGAGATATGCTAATAGTTCAAATAAATATAAAACAGTTATAGCCATTGGATACTGAATATATCTTTGTTGATGCAGTACTAACCTGTGCATGTATAGACATATATAAATCAGAGAGCATATCTCGATAAGAATCTCACAGAAGATTCTGAGAGAGAGGATGCCTCTAGACAACAGTCTAGGAGGAAGAAGGAAGTTCACAAGAATTCTGGGGAATTTTTTTTTTTTTACCTTCCTCTTATGATGGAAAATGAAGGATTATACTGCAGTTGGTTGTGAAAGAAGGTATAAAATGAGATACATATTAAAATATAGAGTGGAATTCAAAGTTAAACACTATTCCAAAGTGGATAGTCTGGGTATAACAATCCATGATTAAATAGCGCTATAAGATTTAATCATGGTAATAGGAGAACGATTGGGTAAGGTGGTAAGAATTGCCCGAACCATTAATTCCATAAATGGAAAAACATGGGGTATGTTTAAAACCATTAGATCCATATAAATTAAAGGGAAAGAATCAGGTCTTAGAGGAAAGTTGTAATTGAAAGTTGAATATGTTATTATTAGTATATAAGCGTACTGAAGTAATTAAGGTGGTAGGCAACAAAAGTACATAAGAATGCGACATATCATTGAGAAATTATAATAAGTTGGATATATCACAGTAAATGGATATTTCTGAAGTGTTAGTGTTCTATAATTCTGTAACAGCTAAAGCAGAATTGAACAAAACTGACAGTGTTAGTGATATGCACATAGAAAAACTGTGTCACTAATGCATATGTGGTGGTCTTCAAGTGTCAGACCTGCCTAAATAAGATGATGTCAAACGACATTTTTCTCAAAAATTGAGGTGAACGAAAAAAAAATATACCATTTCACTATGAAATGGATTCAACCCTACCTGCATGAAAACAACAGGAAGGAAGAGCTAAAACATAGAGTTATACTTAATTACACACTTTAGACATGCCATTAGAAGGCGTATGAATTCTATGGTAGAATAAAAAAAAATTTCATATATGCAATATGAAAAATATGCTCTGTGCTGACTAATGAACCAGAAAGCTGCACATTATTGCACATTTTAGACATATTGTCAGTAGGAATATGAATTTCATAAAAGAGGTTAGAGAAAATTTAAAAGAATTTTCCAGATATGTGATATAAAAGACATGAGTCTGTGAACCTAGATAGGGTTTGACAAAAGATAGGAGAAATTGAGAAAACATGAATAAATTGGGTAGGATAACAGAAAATACCTACCAACTCGTTGAAAGAAAAAAATTGATGGAAGTGTAGCGATGGAACTGCAAAAGTCAGTTAGAAAAGTGCTGCCAATTTTATTAGGTGGGATAAAGATAAAAAATTGAAATATAAACTGGTAGGAAAAATTCTAGACCCCAAGGATAGTAAGAGGATAGTTCTAGATGAAATTCCAGATTAATTTCCAAATAAGGAAGTTAGTTATAAAATGAAGATTAAACCACGTGTTATATTAAAAGAAAAAAAAAATGTTGGGATGTCTGTAAAGGAGGAATATCCCTAAATTTTGAATAATGTTTAAGTAATAAAGTATTAAATTATCATTAAAAATCTCTAAAAGAATATCTCAAATGATTATATAAATTCAACAGTGGAGCATAGACATCAAAATACATATTCCTTTAGTGAAGTAAATAAGTGATGACTACTTATTAAGTGTACAAATTTCTAAAAGATTGAAAAATGTCTCAAGTGAGAAAGAACTTATAAGTATAAAAATTGAGGGTACATAAATCGTGTAACCCTAACACATAATATTTGGTAGGAAAAAAAAATTTTCTTAATTCGAACCTCTAGATGACTCGAGTTAAGTTGAAGAATTAGAATAGTACATGGTTGTACTTGCTCTGAAAAGAATGTAAAAATTATCAAAATATTAATAATCATGAACAAATGACGATTTGCAAAAATGGTGCAAAAATATAGGGTACATTAATAGTGTTACCTTAGTATAGCACAAATGAGGAAAAAAAATACTTTCAAAATATGTCCTTAGTTCGGAGATACAGATAACTCCAATTGAGTTTTAAAATTAAAACAAGACATGTTTGCACGGTTAGGAAGAAAGAATAATGAAAAATCCTACGTGGAAGGATTTTTAAGAGACAATGAAATCTAGATCCTATATAAAAATAGGAAGTTGGAAAATCGATCAATTAGTGTAAGGCTGAAACTATAGACTGAGATGCAAGTCGAAGATCTACGGTACTAACTGATATAATTGATAAGAAAAGAATTCAAGTGTAAAGTAGAAATTGAATTTTAGACCTTGTTATTGAGCCTGGTTATTACAAATTAAATTGATTGTTTGAAAAAAATCAAACAACGAGAAGGTAGTTGAAGTACAGAAATGCACTGAGAAAAAAGTAAAGCAGAACATCTGCATATGATAAAGTTGGTTTTCTAAATTCATGAAATACTAATGAAAAGTTATATATTTTGTTTAGCCAAGTGTGTAACAGGAATTGTATACTCTAGAAAAAGGAGTCAAAAGGTGAAAATAAGTGCAGGGAATTCACCAAGAAAACCAAGAAAGCCAAGCTAGAACAGGTTTACGTGAGGAGGAAATCTCACCAAAAGACAAGGAATGATAAGTAGTTGTACTAAAAAGTGCACTAAACTACTATGAAACTGAACAGTTTGGCTAACAGCTGAATTTATTGAAATTATTAAAGTTCAGAATGTTGTTGTGATTATCAATATATGTATATGATATTACTTATATGAACTGGTATGAATTGTGGACAGAGAGAGAGCAGAATAAAATATTCCTCTAGATAGAATTCTTGCAATGAAGTAGGAAGAAAATCAAACTCCAGAGGTTATTTGTAGTAGAGTGGGAATAGAGGAAGGATTGGTACTCTGAAGAAAGCTGATGGAAGCTGGGAGCAAAGATGAAGGATGAATCCTCATCTTGAGTTGAATAATCAACCTCAAAGTGTAACATCGAGGACAGTGTTCAGTGTTAGGGGGGGAATATGTAACACCCCTATTTCTATGATTTTAATTGGCATTTGGAAAAAGTCCAAAGGGGAAGTGGACCCCAATGGAGAACTAGAGAATGGATTAATTTATTTTTAATTAATAAAAATAAATTAAAAAATTTATGTGTGCACTGTGAATAGATTGAGATTGGAGATCCTAAACCTGGATCCATGAGGATATGGATAAGGTTAGACTTTCCCAAAACCTTTCAGAAAACCTTGAAAGGAATCTTACTAAATTAGATTGGGAGAGAAAAATCTAATTTCCCCAATGAAGAGGAAAGTAATTGGGAAGAAAAAGAAAAGCTGGAAAAGCAAAAAAGGCAGCTTTATTGTACCTTAATGAGGGAAAGCCTAGGCAAAACAAGAAGAAAGCATCCTGAAATTTTTGGACACAAAAATTGGAAACAAGCTTGGGGAAAGCACAACTTAAATAAGCTGCTCCAGGACAGACAAGAGGTAGTCTGTCCTTGGAGGATCTCAACTCGGGGGTGAGTTCTGGAGATAGAAGAACTCTAAGGTTGGGAGGACTGGTCATAGGAAGAAGTGGTATGCACACCTAACAAATAAAATTCTGTTGTATGGTGTATTCTGAAATCTTAACTTTTTATTTGGCTGGAAAGTATTATATTCTTGTGCTGTAGATATGAAATTCCTTACATTTAACAGATTTTATCAGAAGAAATGATCCTCAAAAATCTCTATAGTTGTAGGAATATAATTTCCTGGGAAATATCAACTAGAATCTTTAAACCTGATATCGGTTTAAATCTAGAGATATATCTTACTCCCATAGACAAATAAATTATATAACTTTAATATGCTTTTGTAGTATAAAGACATGTATGTATAAAAAAAAGTAGATTTCATAAACTAATAAATCAGATTTGAATTTAATGGGTATGAAATATTAAATTCTGTATAAATACTTCAAAGAAGAAAATATTAACTTTTAGGAATATAAAATGTACCTCTTTGCCTTAGGAAGGATGTTATCTGAGCAAGGAATACAATTTTGTTGCATAAGTATCACCATACAAAGAAATTTTCTACAGTAAATCTATGCTATTCTCTGTAGGTAAAATCTAAGAGTATACATCTCGGCATACTTCAATTAAATTGTTGGAGAATAAAAATTCCAGAGCTATATATATTTATATTGCTTTGAATTCAAAAGATCAATTCTGGAAAAAAAATAAGAATTGCAGAATTATTGGGTTCTAATTTAAAAGATAATTCTAATAGGTTAAGAATATCTTTAGGAAGGATATGTGATAAAATCTCAACATATATATATATATATATATATATATATATATATATATATATATATATGCTTGAGAAGAAAGAATAAGTGCAGAAGCGAAAAATACACATGTATATGAATGTACATCTAGTGCCTAACTGAAAAAAATGGCTACATATAATTATCATATTAGCAGTTTTGTTCATAAGTTATGAGATCAAACTCACTACATAGTGGATAGCAAAGAATCTACTTATATATGATACTTTTTAACCATTACTTTAAGTTATAAGAAGAAAATTGTAAAGGATAAAGTAGAACGAAGTCTATACTTCATATTTTTGCAGAAAAGAGAAAGTATTAAATATGCTTTACTATTAACAGTTAATTCCAAAATTGGTTCACCACATGTCGACAAATTAGAATGAAAACATTCTACAGTTAATCTAAGAATTTCTAAAGAAATATAAACTTTGTACTTATATCTGTGATAAGAAATTTTAGACTTGTAGAGGGATATTTTACCATTATTGACAAATTGTAATAAACAAGCATAATTATAAGAAAAATTGCAATAAATCGCGAAAAGTATTGTAAGTTAACAATGCATTTTTTTTATTAATATATATAAATTTATGTATATATATATATATATATATCCATATCCCATGAAACCGGAATTTAAAAAAGAGTCTAAATCTTAGTTCTGAGCTAAAAATCCTTTACATATAAAATAATGATGTTTAATATCGAAATGGTAGTTGCCGTCATAATATAGAAAATAAGTCCGGGGACAATCCTTGGTTACTCTGAAGAAATGAGAAGCCAGTACGGACCTGTAAACAGGAGTAGAACTGGAAGTTAAACTTTTACCGAGATTGAAATTTCTATATGGGAAGCAATGAGGAAACCATGATGAATTTGGGGTTACCTGAAATTCATCAAAAAAAAAATGAAGTTAAAATACGAAAACGATATTTATATATATTTCAAAACATATCGAATGAATAAAATGGAAGCTATTACCTTAATAATGAAAGCTCCAATACGAAGCTCTGTGTAAAGTCTGTGGAAGACATAACCAGGGTTATTTACATATATACTTATACCAACGAAATTGAAATTCAAACGAAATCAATTCAGAAGTATAAAACGAAATTAGAACCGCTTGACTTAATAATATACAAAATTTCTAGAGAGATAGAAGCAACCCAAAATCAAATCGCATGGAATTTCTAGTACAGTGATGGGGGTCGCATCCTAAATCATTAGGGTCAAATATCAGTTAAATTTTTTTATCGCATATGAGTCGAAAAAAAAAAAAACTAGGTAAGCGTATATATGAAATAGAAATTGATGCATCTCTGTATGTCGGTAAGGAGAACAAATGTCTCTCTATAAGGAGGGCGAGAGCATGTAAAAAATGTAAAGACCAAGTAGAAATTACCAAGGAGATATATTGAAAATCAGTAGAGATTATAACAGAGAAATTAGGGGATATTCCGAACTCGAAGGGAGGAAAGAGGGATCTTTAAATAGAAACAATAATAAACCTCTTCACGAATGCATATATCATTAGCACAGAGTTGGGGTTCGAAAAACAAATAAGAAATCCACTTTGAGGAGTTAGAAAAGAATCTAGTTGATCTTACAAATTAAAAATCAAACTAAAACCCTTGAGATTACCTGCGACTGCGTCCAAATGATGGAAAATGAAAGACAGGAGCTCGAACACATTCAATCTAAGCTTAGGCATGTTGTGGTGGAGTTATTTTCTTCAAAGTATTGTCGAAGAAATGAAATGGGAAAGGAGCATATATGTCGGAACCAATACATTAAATATGATGGATCGAAAAACCCTAATCCTTCTCCACAAATCAAACCATCCACTTGTCGTGCAATTACAAGAGTAGACAAAGATCGAAACTTAGTTTGGGTAATCGAGACCATTAAACAAATCGTGAAAATCCGATCAAAATCTATAGATTTTATGACATAGTACAAGTTGCATGGAGTGGGTTTGATCAGCATAAAGATGTAAATACTCACTGTATATTTTAGATCTGAATTCAATTCGAAGTACAAACAAATAAGCGGTAATTCGTATGTCCAGTTCACAAAAATGAGACACGTTAAATTATTTACGAAACCAAAGTTACCACATAAAAGCCATGATCCGAATAAGTCAATTCATAATAAAATGCATAGCTACCAAGTGGATCATTATGAATATCGAGTAGATAAGGGTTAACTATTCAGATTTGATAAAACCAATATGTATGGAAAACATTTATGCATACTAATGTGTGATACAAATGTCAATGGTAGAAATTGAGTATAATCAATGAAAATTCAAAGTCACATAGTTGATAGTTAAAGAAGTTTGGTATATAAGTGATATATATATATATATATATATATTAAAGGTATAAATATATATATATATATATGTATATAAAGAAAGTATAAAAATATATAATTGAGGTGTATAATTATATATATGTAAAGATTTTAATGAGACTTAAGTGAAGGGTATCATTAAGTAGAAGGGTTACTCTTAATGTTTATATATTAGCAAAGGAAATCCATCACTTATATAAAAGGGAAATTGACTTCTTATAAAAAGGTATTAGGAGGCAAGTTACGAGAAATAATAAGGTAAATAATACTTCAGTATTCTTCTTAGCAAACTAAACTATAAATCTTTGGTGTGAACAAACAATGGCATCAATGCTCTTGGAGATATGATTCTTAAGTAATTCCTAGAAAAAAAAAAAAAAATCTAGGGTAAGTAAGAGATGTTACAGCGCTTCTGGTTTATGTTTAGGTTTTTTTTTATACCATTTTTTAGGCACTTAGGTTTGGTAGGTTGTCACTTAGGTTTTATATGTAATTTTTTACCTTAGGTCTTAGAACTAGGTTTTGGACACCATAGTGCTAGGATTAGAGCATAGGTTTAGGATTAGGTCTACGATTACATTCTGTAAGGTATTTCACCATAGATAATCTAGGACCTTTTTTTACACCTCATTACATCCCATGAACGTGACCATGAACAATTTGAGGACATTTTCTTCGGACGATACCAACGGAATTAGCGGATTGGAGACTGAACTGGATGTCGGATGAATTGGAACTCTGTCGATCTATATTGAACAAGATCCTCCTGGATCAATCCTCTCCACTTGAAAGCTTTTGGACCACAAAATATTGATTTTAAGCAGACAATAAGTGAGGATACAACTCCCTCACTTTTCCGATCTCTATCCTCTTTGCCTTACTTGGATTTATGCCCTTGAGTCCCGCTTGAAGATATTCCACATCTCGTCGCCTGGAAGCACAAACTCTTATGTCCATGATTGTATCCTTCTACAACTATGTAATGTACTTAGGTCGTAGGTCGTCAATAGAAGGGATCTGTATATCATCCTCAGAATCAACAATCATCGGAGGTTCATACAACTTCAGACTTTCAACATTCACAACTGAGTAAATATGCATGTAAGGTGGTAAATCTAATCGGAATGCATTATTACCAATATTCTCAACAATTTTGAAAGGACCATACCTAATTAACTTTAGTTTCTTACCTACCCCTTTTAACCTGTCTTTGCTGATATGTAGTCATACCTGTTTGCCGACCTGAAAATAATGATCGACTTGATGCTTGTCCTGATGCAATTTGAACATGTCCTGACTCTCTTTCAACTGATTCCATACTTCCCTATGTATCTGTTGTATCCGAGAAGAGTGAACTTTCTGAATAACTTGCGCTTTTCCTTTCTGCGGTATGTACAACTTACCCAAATAATATAACAACCTGTCATCCATATGATAATTGTTTTCTTCTATCTAGGTATCATGAGTTAGCGATTCATAACCTTCTTTGAGAATATCATCAGTACTATACTATTGTACATAGCTTTCATGTTTCAATGAACTATTCTGTTCATTACTATTAAAGTATTCAAATACAGTCTATTCATCATATCAGCTACTTTATTTATCACACCCTTCTTCTTCTCAATTTATAAGTGAATTTGCTTAATAAATCTCATCCAACTGTAGTGGCGAGATTGTTGCAACTTAGATTTTTATTGAATGTATTGAAGATACTGATGATTTGTATGAATCAGTTTACCATTTCTATTGCCACTAACATCTGTTTTAAATGGTTTTTGATGATCTAACAAAACTGAGATTGATTTTGTGAAGATTTTCTGCTTAACTAATTTAAAAACTTTAAAATTGACACACATTCCCCATGTCCCATTTTTCTTATGAGCCAAAATTATGGGTGAAATGTATGGAGATGAACTGGGTCGCATGGATTCAATCCCTGGAATTTTTTTCTTTATTTCTTTACACTCTATAACTCAGTTGTGACACATTCCGTTATTATAGGGATCAGACGTCAACTGCACCTCATGTGATATTTCCTTTATATGAAGTAGATGTTTTGGTTCTTTAACTAGATCTTGAAATGAATCTACCTTTTTAACCAAATTACCTTCATATAAAAATTCACAACCTAAAAAAGTATCATTAAGATCCTTATGTTGTTCTTTTATCGACATGAGTATGTATCTCTTGAGCTAATTAAGCGCTTCATCTTATTAGCATTGATTAAATTCAATTGATTTTGAGTTTTATGTGCTTGAACGTTGTACTTAATCCCATATTTCATGAGATGATGCATATTTTCCTTCCTATAAAATACTGCACCACGGTCATAGAGAAAAGGGCTACCTAATAAAATTCCACATATGTATAACGGTATCACATCTAGATCCACTTCGTCGATATACTTAGTTGTGATTACAAATTTTAACCGATACTGTTTGGTAACATGAGTTTGAGATTGTTCCTTTAACCATCCGAAAGGATATGGTTTTGGATGATGATGTGTTTTCAGACCTAATTTCTAAACCAATGACTCGAAAATCAAATTTTCTTGTGATCCCGTATCAAACAATGTATCTATATTAGTATGCTTTGAAGTTACCCTTATATGAAATAACTCGATTCTTTTTCCTTCATTCAATTGTGTGATATTAGAAGAAGCAAAAGTATAGCTTCAAAAATTTTACCTGTTGTAACCATACAAGTGATTTTACCTTCATCACTTGAATGGGATCCCAAGTCCAAGCCTTGTTGGATTGTTGTTTCAGCCTTCTTTTCATCCTTCTTCGTTTGGAACTTTTTTGTCTTTAGTTCCATATGAATTTTCCAACACCTAGATTCATCATGGCCGATCCTTTGGCAATGTGTACAAGTAGGTCTATCATCTTCCTTCTGAGCTATGACATTCTTCTTTCCCTTTGATTTTCCCTTATTTTTGCTGTCTTCGGTTTCCATCTGCTTGGATGTCTATGGTGTAAACTTGAATGGTCTACCGCCTGATTCAACATGAATAGATTCAACACAAACTTCATGAAAATCATTAGGGTTGAAAATTAACAATGTATGCTGCAATTATGAATGTAAACTGTCAATATATTTCAACAAAGTTTCTTATGTGTCCAAAGAAATACCAAATGCTAGTGCTTTCTTTCTGAATTCCTCTGTGAACTCCTGAAAATTATGTCCCTTACCTTGTAGCAAGTGCTACCAACCTATAACAGCTTGGTGTGTGTGACCCAACGGGCATAATTGTTTCTTTAGAGATTTTATAAACTTAGTCCATGAGGTGATAACTTTTCCTTTAAGCTTTAAATCTATCTGTTTCTTACTTTCCCACCAAATCAAAGAAGCACCCCCCATTCTAAGAGTAGCTAATTGGATCTTTGTCTTATCATCAGTAAAATTTTGAATACAACAATAGACTTCTAACTGTTTTACCCAATTATCTAGTTTCTCAGGGTTTATTTCACCATCATACATAACTAATTCGAACTTAACATCAAGTTTCAAAAGTGGGCTCTTAAGTTTCTTTTATTTTTCTCATTCAGAACTAGAAGTAGAAGAAGAAGAAGTTGATGATGGAGGTGATGGAGGAGAACGAGATTTATCTACCTTGCCTTGACCCTTATCCTTTTTTGCTTCCTTTGATGATGAGGCTGCATCTCCCTTCTTTTTTCCTTCACATAATTCTACCAACATCTATTGCATGTTTAGAAACATTTGAAGGATTTGATTCTCATCCATGGGTTTCGTTTCAGTAGCTTCAAGAGTCTCAATGTTCTGAGTCCCTGTCATTGCTGATTGTTGAATGACTTTATTCTTTTCGATCTCTAGATCGAATTCCTCAAGCTTGCCTTTTCCATGTTGCAATCCCAACCTCGTTAACATCCACTCACAAACAAAAGTACAAAGAACAACCCTCTCTAATACAAAAAATGATTTGAATGTGATCGATTAAGTGCTAAGGTAGTTTGATTAGTTTGTCCTTAATATTGATTGTTAATTGAAGAAATATTTTTAATGTAAGACGACATAAATTAGCAGCAAATAAATGATTCAAACACAACATAAACAAGAGAGAATAAGAAGCAGACAATTGTTTACGGAGTTTGTCCCTGGTAGACTACATCTCTAGGTCTTCTTGATTAGGATTGATCTAAGGAAGTCCTTTACAACAAAAAATCGAGACTAAATATTCTCGTAGGCACTTTTGGTTACTAAAAATGAGAATCTCTCTCTCTCAGCATTCCAATGCCTATCTCTATGCTCAATTCTGACTCTAGACGTCAAGCTATGCTGAAAACAAAACTGCCTCTATCCTCATGCAACTGCACACTGAATTCTCTCCAAGCCTTCAAAACCCAAGATGTCCTTCATGAATAAATTCCATGGTTTAAATAAGTCTGCATCGAACCACTGATAGCCAAATTAGCTTTTGGTTGAGAAATTTTTTTGATGAGGTTCTTGAATCCTTTACATAAAGATACAGATAAATCCTTTGACCTTAGCACTCATTAAATGCATGAAACCCATAATAAACTATATGATAAAATTTTAGCTCGAAGGTTAGGCGAACCGGGCAGAGGGAAACACTCGTTGACATGTGAACAACTCCTTTGGTGGCTACGGTTGCAGTCGGATCTTGATGGTTAGGGTGGTTCCAGTGGTCACGACTACACCTCACGGTTCATGGTCTTATCTTGTCACATGGAAATCGATGGGTTTTAACATGCGGCTTAGCTGTTGTTTTAAAAATTGTTCTCACATTTATATATAACCCAATGGTTCACATGAATCCACCCAACGCAGTTTATAAAACGGCCATAACACTTTTGATAGCATTGTGGGTTTTAATAATAACGTTTTAAACCCAACATCTGAACCTTTAAAAGGTTTATGTAATGTTTTTTTAAACTTTGCACTTATGGTTTTATGTTTAGTTTTTTTTTATACCATTGTTTAGGTGCTTAGGTTTGCTAGGTTGTCACTTAGGTTTTATATGTAACTTTTTACCTTAGGTCTTAGAACTAGGTTTTAGACACCATCGTGCTAGGATTAGAACATAGTTTTAGGATTAGGTCTAGGATTATATTCTGTAAGTTATTTCACCTTAGATAATCTAGGACCTTTTTACACCACAATACATGCCATGAACCTGATCATGATCAATTTGAGGACATTTTCTTCGGATGATACTCACGGAACTGGCAGATTGGAGACTGAACTAGACATTGGACGAACTGGAACTCTGTCGATCTGTAGTAAACAAGATCCTCCTGGATCAATTAATATTAAAAACAATTCTTTATCCAAAATTTTAGATAATGTTAGAAAAAGCTTTCACTAAAAATAGAAAAAACTCCTCCAAAAATGTGTTCAATTGTGCTTGATTGCTACATTTAGGTTTGTTGTATTTGAATTTGTTCTATTTTATTTCTAAAAATATTCAATGGTTCTGATCAATTGATAATATGCGGCATTAATAAGTTGAATTTATAAAATTACTTTTACCAACTACTCCAATTCTTCATATATTGGGTAACTCAGTGAGTCATGTGTCTATATGTTTCATCTACACACATACTTTTAAAAATAATGTTTTATAATGAATAAATGTCTGATATCATAGCATATGAAAATTTCATAAACTAACATTTGAAGTAGACTTTTATCGCTAATTTCTCCCTTATTTCCAACAAATTTTATTTTGTCCTTTGCTTCCTTGTTCAACAATCTCTGATAGTGATATTTCTTAATTATCTAACCTTCTGAATTCTGAATTCTTGTTCAACAATCTCCTTTAGTAGTTCTTCCACCTTTTCTTCCATCCTTTGGAATCACAAGTTTTTCTCAATTATAAATGACAATAAATATTCCTTATCTTTTCTTAATTTAACTATTTACTACGTGTGTGGATTCTCCTTTGTAGGAAACTTCAATGTATTTCCTAGTTATTGTATGCCTTCATTCTTTTCATTAATAATATCTTGTGCTACATTAATATCTTCATGATTCAACCCTAAATTGATCACAATATCTTCAAGATATTTAATCATGGTATCTTTTGCAAGAGGGGATGTACTTTCCATCTTAAGCTGACTATTAAATAAAAAGCACTTAAACGAAAAGGGAAAAAGGAAGGACAAAAATAAGACCAAGAGAAATGAAAATGGGAATACAAAGACCAAACCAAAAACTGAGGGGGTTGAAATAAAAAAGGAAGGACAAAAATAAGATCAAGAAAAATGAAAATGGGAATACAAGGACCAAACCAAAAACAGAGAGGGTTGAAATCAATTATATAGAGTTGGAGTCCAGCCCTTACTCAATTTCCACCCATCATCCCTAGTGAGATTCTTAGCATGCCTCTCAATTTCAATGACTTCTCTAAGTGACCCACTATAACAAAGACATTGGGATCCTCAATGCAAACATGGTAACATGATTTTTCAACATGCTCCGCCAAAGCAGTTGCGCATGCTCTTCCATTATCTTTTGAAAATGGATATTTAACATTTCTAAGCAATTAACTATTAACCCTATTTTAAAAAATTTGAAGTAATAAAAATCATACATTAAGTAATTCTAACTAATTAATTGCTAGTTTTTAACAATTAGTTTGCAACCATTAGTTAAAACGTCGATCTCCTAGTAATGATAAGCATATATTAAAAGCATGTAATGATAACCATGTATTAAAAAGAAACAGAAAAATACCTTCCCATCACTATCTTGTAACCCACCGAGAATATTTAAAAATGAAATAACGATTGCAATCGCCTTAAAGCATCCGTGCTCTATAGCTACTTAAATGAAATAGGTTAGTTTCATTCCAGAACTGCTTGAACCTTTCTGAGTTTCATCTTCAAAATGTGATCTGTAATCTGAGGAATTTCGAAACTAAGGACGCTCTACAGCCATTGCAGAAGAAAGAAGAAAAGGCTACCCGTATAACTGACACTATTAACGAAACAAGAAATTTCACATTAAAGAATCAAGATAAAAAGATTGATGCCTACTTTTATATTCAAGGAGGCCACCCCACATTATCCCTTGGACACCGATAAAAAGAGATTCAGTGTCTGGACTAAAAGAAGTTCCAGTTATCTCCCCAAAGAAATCAATTTCCTGGACCTTATTATACATATGCTTTGTATCAAATATATGGACAAAATCAGTTTGCTCTGCCATGGCCATACACTGTCCATCTGAGGAGAACCTGACAGATCTTATGGCAGACATGTTTCCCTTGAAAACTTCAAGAGAGGTTGAAGTGTTTCTAACATCCCAGAGCATACCAAGTTCTTGAAATTCACGGAAATTCCCCCCTTTCTGGGTTTTTTTACAAATATTATGTAGTTGATACATACCAAGTTGAGATTGTGGAACATCCCTGTGACTCTCATATTCTTTGATCTTATTTTCTCTATATTTCTGTCTTGTGATGTTTGTCCTCTGCCATTGAATTCCTTGAATATCTCCTCCTCTTCTGACATCCACTGCAGACGTACCAGTCAGTCTCAGCTACTGTATCTTCATCAGAAGCAGCCATTACAATATCATATTCAGCGTCTGAATCTTCTTCAGAAATAATCATTCCAGGCTCATACACGTGGCTGGGCCATATCTCAGTATCCTTTTCAAAACACCGCTGACTATGGTATCCAGATAGAGGGTGGCGCTCAATGCCCAAAGAATCACTTTGTTAATCGATTGGATTATGAGCGAGGTACCCAGCATCGTTGGGCTTCCTTTGCCTTTATTAATAGCAGTGAAATATGGAGACTTTATTGTGCCGGTTTCGGGTCGGCGGCCGACGTAACCCAACGTTTATGCTAAATTGACAAAACCCTAGAAGAAAACAAGCGGATACATTTGGCGTAATATATATGTGGGAAAAAATCGAATAAGATTGTGGCGTGATGAAGAATTTACTCATTTTCATTTTGGTAAGTGAAAGTATTGAATGCTTAACTTAGTATTTTCAAAATAATGTAATTGACTTCATCAATGTTATCTTTATTTAAAAAGGTACATTTATTTAAATAAATATTTTAAACATTATTAAAAATGTAATAAGGTTACATTTCACTTTTGAAAGTAATGTAACTGACTTTTAAGTTTATTGCAGTGCACTATTTATTTAAATAAATACTCATAAAAATTCAATAAAACTTAAAAAAAATTACTAGTTCATTTTTAATTTTATTTAATTTTATTATTTTATAATTAGGGGAATTTTGATGGAAAATTATTTATTTAATTTTTTTTTTGGGTATATACTTCAAGTAATAGACCAATAGTTATTGTGTCTATAAGTTTAAGTAATGGAAAAATGATCTTTGTCTTTAGAATATGAGGATATAATTTCCAATATGTTTCTAATTTTTTGTTGATTAAAATGTGTTTGTAATTATATAAATAGATTTAATAATTGATCTCAAAAATAGTTTAAACAATAGTTTAAAAAAATGAGTCATTATGTTTATTAGTTAAAATATACCTTTTTATTTTTATTTTTGTTCTTTTATCCTCACATCCTTTACGATTTTTAACACTCTAAAGTCATTTACTTATAGAAGTTAAACTTTGTATTAGTTTTTGGAGCAACCAAAGTTTTGACTCGAAGCTTTACTCATAATTAAAAAAGAAAATAAAATTATAAATATGATTAGAAGAATAGAGTACACGAGACATAATATTATATAGGATAGAAATTATTTATATATTTGTTAAGAAATATTTACGTCGTAAGGCGTATTTATTTGAAAACAACTCATGTGTTGTCTACCTGTCCTTCGTTTGCATCGTTAGATGTTTTGTTAGACGATTAAAATATCCTCAAATGTTGATTTGAATTTGGTATTTAAATTCAGTTTTGATTGACGAGGTGGCAATAAATCCTTGAATTCGATATTTCTTAGCAAGGTGGCAACAGATCCGGCCTTGGATCCTAAGGCATGGATCTAACTGCCCTCATTGACCAAAGTTAGTTAACGGTACTCATTAACCTTCCTCGCCCTCCCCACTAGCATTAGCCACGCGCATCAGCAGATCTTGATTCTTGATTCTGCTAATTGAATTCGGACGATCATTGGCACGACAGTGAGGCAGAGTTGATGCAAGGTATCCTCTTATCCTCTTTCTTCCATTTTCATTTCAGATGTTAAGTTTCTTTTTATTTCAAAATTTTCCCCCTTTTTGAGGGAAATAGATAGGGTTTTACCTTTAGTAGCTTGTACAGATAAAGAAAATCGTACCAGGACAACTATTATAAGGGCGATCACGATCGTGAAGGACAACAACTCTTTGCTTGTGAAACCGAACAACAACAACAACGTCAAGTTCCAGTTCAGAGTAGACAACGATCTTTATACTTTGCATTCATTTAGGTTTTTAGGTATGGCTTCTCCTTTCCATTCTTATTTAAGTTTGTATCTATGTCTGGAGCCATCAATTCTTTTTGAAGTCTCAACAGAGGGTTAAAGAAAGCATAGAAATACATTAAAAGGGAGAATACGGGCTTCAAGGGAATTTCTTTGTGCCTCAGAGCTTGATTCTTCATAAGCTTTTATGGTTATTTTCCGTGCAAGATTTTATATTTAGCGGCAATCTCTCAATAATGAAAAATTTCTGCAATAATTTTATATTAAGCTGCAGTATCTTAAAAATGCAATAATTTTGTTCATAAAGGTGCTTGATATATTCATGTGACTTTGCATAAAGGTATAGACAGCTATGACAATATTGGGGTTTCCCTTCCTGGCTGTTTTTATGTTAGAGATCAGTTCCATTAACTCATGGTTTGTTTTTGGCAGGCGAACCATATAAGTTTGTTCTTCCTCCTACCTGAAAACAAGTCCGAGTTGCTAACATACTTTAACATAACTATAGTGACCCAAAGTGCGTTGAGCCTTGGGTGGAGGAAAAGTTTAAAATCTCTTCATGCATTGATTATGCGTTGAGCTTCATGCATAATGCAAAATCTCTTCTACCATTGATCATCACATGCGGAAATAAAATCAATTGCATGCACACATTAAAACCACAAACAATCACACATATGAACACAGTATTTAATGGGAAAGCTTAAAGATGAAAACCCCAACTATCTGTACATTATATGTCATGGAGATCATGTAACAATCATAGTACAAAACTCCTCACAAGCTCTCAGCACTACCTCCAATTGCTACACACTATCAAGCTAGATCTAGCAAAGCTCATGCTCCAACCCTTAGCCACTTGATAGCCAGCCTCTATTGTGTAATTAATGCTATGGGATGGCTTCATTAAATAGATAACCACCTGGTCTGAACTGCGCAATCCTCATGGGCTTACTCCACCTATCTGTGTGTTGCAAATAGCAACAGTTAGTCACAACTGATAGTTAACCTGCTCTTTCACCTATATCTACACTGGTCTCCACTGAAACTGTCCATGAAATGAAGTTAATTGATGCCTTCTTTAGTTGATTTATGAGTTTATAATTAGTGAATTAATTAATAATTAATTCACACCACTCTCACTAATTGTATCAATTAGTTAAACTGAATACAAATAGCTCAACTATTTTTAGATTAGTTAAACTGAATACAACTCCACTAACTTCCTCAATCAACTCCACCAAACTCTGTCACATGAGTTCTAACTGAAGTATCCATGCAATAGCTCCACTTAACCCTCAGGAATAACATAATTCCTTCTGTCAGCTCCTGTGCCACATCTGTGCACTTAACTGAAGTGCTCCAAGAGAATAAGATAGTGTTTAGAGTCCAAATATTATTAAGAGCTAATAATATTCGACATATCTATTTTTAGACTGGAAATCTGAAAATAGATTTCGCCCAGTATATCTAAAAATAGAAGTCCATATATTTTTTCCGACTTGACCAACCACACACAAATAGCATCCTGCAACTCATAGAACATGATCCATATGTCTAAAAATAGACATAGTCTAAAAATAGACTTTGCACCAAAAATAGCCTGCGGGCCCACTTAGTAAAGGCGACTTCTTTCCACTAAGCTCTTCATCTTGTTGCAATCTCAACAACTTACGTGTGTTTGAGCCACCTTTGATTGATGATTAAGGAAGTGATGTTCAGCTACCTTCTATTGAATATTTCTCACAAGAAAATTCTGAATGATTTCAAGGAAGATACAATTCCTCACAGGAGGACTAGAGCATCCAAGAGGGGAAGTGTTGACTACCTTCGAGTTGGGCTCAAAGACACTAAGCCAAGCGAGGAAAAGTGTATGGAGGCTCGAAAATTGAGGGTGTTGTACTCTCATCTACTGAATAGATAATCAGTCTTTTAGGGTCCAAAATATTTCTAATGCGGAAGAGTGATCATATTTGGATCAAGGCCCTAAGTGATAGCTCGAATTTCAAAGTGTTCAATAGTGTGCCAAACCTAAGCGACTAGATAGATCTCTTCATATTGATTCTAGTGGCGTGAACGGTTCGAAAAATTGACACCATATGAAGAAGTTATAACATTTTGAAAATTCCAGTAAATTACAGTCAGCAAAAAAGAATATCATTGGAATATTCTTGGAATATTCCTGGAATATTATTGGAATATTCCTGGACTATTCTTTAGAATATTCCATACAATATTCCTTTTGGGGAAACTCGATTGTGACAAGTGGCGCAGTTATATTAACAGTTGTGTGTACATTGTGGTTTTTGGGCCAATCAAAAGGTGAGATGTGGCTAGCCCGGAGGCTGCCATGTGTACCCTTAATGGTGTGGCAAAATTTTGGTGGAGCGGATAGGAGTTGACCCCGCAACCTCCTCGCTAGCATGCACTCATTTTACAATATCCCCTAGGCTTGGTTGTTAACCATTATAGGGCACCTGTTCTATTTAATGTGTAAAGGTTGTATATGCGGGGGAGTGGAGGGGCCAGTCACTCAGACCAGCCCCTCCCCTATAGGACCTCCCCCCTGACCCAAGGCCTTAACACCAACAACAAACAGTTTTTATACGTTGTTAGTTTCTGAACTGGTCACATTGCAAGGTTTTAACACCTTAACTCTGCGGCTAATGGCATAACCTCAACAGCATTTAACTCTCCGCTATTTATGTTATGTGTCACATGGCAGAGTTTATTGGAACCTTATCCCGAGTTCTAGCATGGAGTTCCACTAACCATCGTCGAGGACCACAGTTTGGGGTTGGCATGTGGCAACCCCAACTGTTAAATTAAATGCGATGGTAAAGTTTGGAGGAAAACATGGAGCACCATACTTCTATGCAGATTCATCCAAATTTATCTCTAGTTAAACATAGGTTCTCCACATTTAGTGGAGTTGTTTTAGGTGTTACGTGGAAAAATTGATTATGCTCTCTATTGAGCATTACTCAGCCCTTCTGAGAGTGTAAATAGTCCATTTTGACTTTCTTGGACATTACAGAGCCATTTGTGAGGGTTTCAGATCTGTTAGAGGACTTTTGAGTGATATTTTTCTTTAGAGAAGTTCTAGGGGCTAGGAAGGTCATGAGGGGCCAGTAGGAGAATGAGGCCTAGCCAAGGTAGCTAGAGACCTTACTCAGGAAACCAATAGTCATTTTTGGATGTTTCAAATATTATGGAACCATTGGTGAGGTTTTCAAAGCCATCATAAGACCCTTGAAGGCCGAGTTGCTTCAAAGAAGTTCCAAGAGCCACGAGAGCCACCAGGGGCCGACAGGAGAATGTGGCCTAGCCAGGACAACTAAAGACCCTTCCCAACAAACTAGTATTCTATTATAACTATCTTGAACCTCTTGAATCCAATGGAAGGGCTTGAAAAATATTCTGAAGACCTTTTAAGGCCAATATTCTTCAGGGAAGTTTTCAGTGAGCTTAGGGCCACAGGGAAGTTTCAGGCATCCCAAGGCCAACAGGGGTTGGAGGCCTAGATTGGTGAGCCAGAGCTCATTTTGACCAAGTGATCAGAAAATTTTGGATGTATGATATATGTTGGAGATAGTAGAAAATTTTTCGTGGATAGAAAAGGATTTCTTAAGGAGTTAATGCCAAAGAGAAGCTCAAGGAAGCTTAAGGGCACTGATAGAAGAGGGTAAGTCAAAGGGAGCCTAGGGCCATATTCAGAGAGATAACCGCCATTCCAGGGGTATGATGGTATTCTAAACACATTGGTTCAGTTAAAATAACCAGTGGATTTGAGTAGTTACTTGTAAAATAAATTATACATCATAATCCCAAAGAGACAAGTCAATTGACAAGGGCTCAAGGAGACGTAGCCCAGGACGTTGGGGTGAAATCCTTTATTAAATTTGATGTTATGTGTTGATTTTTATTTTCTGCACTTTATGCTTGTTGTACATGATTAAAATCATTAGAAACAAATGTGTAATTCCTCACACTTAAAGCATTAAAACAGTTTAAAACACATACACCTATTCCAAGTATTCAATTCTGTACATTTAAGAATAAGCAAGGTCTTAATTTGTTTAACTTAGTGGGAGGTGCTTGCATAGCATAACATGTTAGCCACCCATTTCAGATCACATATAGAGATGAAATTTTTTTCTGACAATTATTTTTATTTGGTAGAACTTGAAGCTTGTTTTCAAACCATAAATATTGTTTCCAAATGAGTTTAGGAATCACTACAGTGAGAGTTGGTGTTTGTGGGTGCAGTTTATCTTCAGTGAGATGGAGCCTTTGCTTTCGCGGTGCAATTTTTTTGTATAAGATTTAATATGTTTCTTATAATAGGTTTCGATAACTTGGTACATCCCTCATATCAATAATCAAGTTGTGAAGTATCCACCATTCATCTGGCAATACCAGGTGCCCAAGAGTCTGTAATATTGGAGGGGAAAAGAGAGAAGCGAGAAACAGATTTATCAGGTAGAATTTGTTTCTTCAACATATAAGCTCAGAAGCTTGCATCTATTTTGGCTAAATATTATTGTATCAAGAGCATCTAATTGTGCTTGATGAGGTGACATCATTACTCCTCAAGCTTTCTCTAATTCTCAACTAGTCTGGATAAGTCTCTTTAAGTTCTCCTAAAAAAAATAAAAATAAAGAAAAAAAATATGTGTATCTTTCCACGGTGATTCTCATTAGTAATCTATGCTTTTTAAATTACCTTTTGGCACTTCAGAAAGAATGAATTAAAGTGGGCACCCATTTAAGAATTCAAACTTAAAATATTGTCTTTAGTTAAACGTTTGAGAAAATTATGGGTCGCAAAGATTTGTTCTACGTTTTAATATATCTTTACTTCATATGCTCTATGTGGTTAGTTTTTCAACAAAGATTGGCTTATTTTCTTTTTTTCTTTGGTTGGTATATATTAAATCTTCACCTTTGCTCGTCAAGTCCCTTGCGATGGAAATACATTTTCAAGTTTTTCACTTTGATGTGTATTTCGATAGTATTGAGATGTCTTGTGGAATTTTAGCTGTTTGGTTGCTTTGACCACATAACCATGAACTTTTGTCTCTTTATTTTGACCATTTCTATACCAACGAGAGGCACTAAATTTTTGGTGACAAATGAGTAACTAGATATTGTTTATCGTGATTGTATGTCTATTTTCAGGCAAGTAAACTTGTTTTCCTTAACAAGTCTACTGCTTTATGTTTGCAGAAATTGAAATGATGAAATACAGATTGCCCTGCAATCTAATGTTATTACAAACCTCTCAGGTTTGAAATTTTTAATTATGTTCTGGAATCACACATGATTTTATGTAAGTCTTCAGGCACAATTTAAAACTTAATTTTAAGACATAAATTTTCACTTAATTTCAAGAAGTAACTCTGAACATGGGATCTCTTGTGAAAACTATTGCTTTTGGAGAAGAAATCAATGTGGCAAAGAGGGATGGAGTGGATGCTATCCTTTAGTGATTACATTGTTGAACTCATCTGATATTTCCATAACTTTACAAATATTAGTATCTTAGAGGCATGAGATTAGTAAATTTACTATTTAAATATTTTTTACTAGCACATAAATGATATCATGGTATTCAAACTTAAAATTTAACCTAGGAAATTCTCTGTAGAGAATGCACTTGTTTCTTACGAATAGTAGAATTTTTTTAGTTCTTGTTTCAGGTTATGGTAAGAAATTCTCTATATATAATGCACTTGTTTCTTACAAACAAGTAAAAATTTGTCATGTTTCAGGTTATGGTAAGTAGGCCTCCATCATACCTCCAGATCAATCTCCTAGCCTTGGGTAAGCTTGATACAATGTTGCATGTATGGTTTATTACTTCCTCCACTTGACCATTATATTCCACATTTTTATGATTTCAAATATATAACATGTTTATGTATATTTGTGAATAACATTTCAAATTTCCATGATTTTCGTTTGGGGTATTCTTTGGATAGTGTCAGGGATACGGAGTTTTGGTATGTTGACCAGCAGATATTAATACCAAGTTAAAATGGTTGTGGTCCACTTCTGCACCCTCCTGAATTTCAAGAAGAAAAATGGTGGTTACCCATTCATCATTTTCCTCCATGTGGTCTCTAATATAATGCAAGTTAGAATTTACATCATCAATGAGAGTGTACTAATCAGATTCTTAAAGCTACAATGGATATAAACAACAATGTCTTGTTTGAGTTGGATGTTCCTGAAATTTATTTGGAAGCTCTTCCAAAGGTAAGCATGTGGTCTCTGTTTTCTCTCAAATGTACACTGTGGATATCAATGCCTCTATAATGTCTAAGATTTTCTGTCTGCCCTATTTCAGAATGGAAAAAGTAGTCTTGGGGATATGATCTACCGGTACATAATAAAAGAAGAGTTCTCCCCATATTGACTTCCTGATTTCCTATATTTTTCCTTTAAACACCACACTCTAGAAAAAAAAACTCATATTGAAGCTTCCATACAAGGGACATTATATTAATCTCTAAACTAGATAAAATATTGATCACATTGTAACAAACAAAATGAAATTGGTTTTTTCCTATTGGTAAATAAAATCTCAGCATATATTCTTTGATGTATTTAATAAAGCTAATAATTTACTTTGTTCCATGCCATAATTTATAATTGACATAAACTCAAACCATTTCGATTGACCGATAAATATATTGACTATTCTAGGAAACTATTTATTTCTATATTACATAAAATCTTAATCACGTTATAACAAATAACATGAAACTGCTTTTTTGCCTCATGGTAAATAAAATCTCAAGAAATATTCTTTGATATTTTTAGTAAATCTAACTATTTACTTTGTTCCATGCCATAATTTACAATTGACATAAACTCAAACCATCTCGATTGACTCATAAATATATTGATTGTTTCAGGGAACAATGTTCATTTCATTGGGAATGTTTTTGCAAGCTTGATCTATACAAAAAAGAGGGCCTATATTTGTGGCAATTTCCAGTTCCCTCTACACCCTTGCTTCCCATAATGGATCTATATTTATTTTTTCTATTTGCTACATCAATCATGAATGTTCCCATGTTATATGTACAAATATATTCTCGTAATCTAGGATAGAGAGGTGCACACAACGCATAGATTCGACTATGTATTTGATGCCTCTTTAATCACAATTGTTGAACTATGATAAAAAATTGCAAGGAGAAGCTGCTGATCAGTAACTCCATGCAAAAGCTCTTGCCTAAGGGAGGGGAGGGACTGCCTAAGGGAGGGGAGGGACTATATGCAATTCCAATCTTGTTTAAAATGCTGCATTTATTTAAATAAATATTTTAAATATTATACTATTAAAAGTGTGATAAGGTAACATTTAAATTTTGAAAGTAATTTAATTTAATTTTAAGTTTATTGCACTGCACCTGTTTGTTTAAGTAAATACTCATAAAAATTGAAAAATAATTTCTAATTCATTTTTAATTTTATTTCATTGTATTACATTATAATTAGGGGAATTTTTATGAAAATTTACTGATTTAATTTTTTTGGTATATAGTTTAATTAATGGAAAAATGGGCTTTGTTTATAAATTTTGAGGATACAATTTCCGACAAGATTAAAATTTCTTGTTGATTAAAATGTGTTTTGGTCACACTCCCCCGTATATTATATTGACTAATCCATGTAAAAGTAATATTTTTATGGTTATGTATATAAACATCATTAAAGTGGCTTACCATATTGCGAATATTCATGTATATATATATATATATATACACACAGAGAGAAAGAGAGAGAGAGAGAGTACTTAGATTTTAAATAGTTTCCTTTATAAACATCACCATTGCTCTTATATGGTGTTTTTAGCTGCATAAAATATAGAATTAATGTGGTTGTTCATAGGTGATTAAATGTCACCCTTGGCACATACATGAAGTGAAAATCGTATGACATTTGGTCTGTAATGTACACATTGAACTTGTTAATTAAATAGATGGGACTTAATGGTTAAAATGTACGTATACACATCAATGCCATAATCATGCAACAACTTACAATTGGAATGATAATTCTAAAGAAGTTGTTGTTATTTCTGAGGCGGTTAATGTGTTTGAGGTGGAATGATCCCTACGGTCCATTCTTATGGTTTTCATCCGCCAAAGATTCCACGAGGATGATTGATGAAAATTTTCTGGCCCCGGGCTCCTCCCAGTACTGTCATTCCTTCTGTCGAGCTAGGATCTAGTGCATCTTCATTCTGGTTATGCTTCTTTTAGTTCATTTCCTACATGCGCACTACCTTGCTTCTGCCTGACTGTACTTCATATTTTAGTGGTATTTATCTTACTATAGTCTGTGAATGCTTGGTTCTGGTCTTGTATAGGTGATCTTGATGGTTGTAGGCTAATTTTGGGAGTAACAAAGCACTTCAGTCAAAACTCCAGTGCCCGGGTAATAATTCATTTTTCCTCTATCGTTATCCTGCATATGGGTTTGATTATGAGTTCCCTATATTTAACATGTAATGCTCATCCATTACTTTGTGCGAGAACGATTAACAATGAATCGATGGTTTTATTTCCACAAGTGAGTAATATGATGATAAAGGTTTAAGAATGATTTTACATTGTTTATATTTAGTGTTCTTAAATTTTGAGTAACCAACTTCCTGGTCTCCATGCAGGTGTGCATCTTGTGCCTAAAATCACCTACATTCCGACTTCAGGAGTTCATCCTATTTTTTTTGAGGCTTGCTTGCTTGTTCCAGATTTTTACGACTTACCTTGGCTTATTCTCATAGGGGTCGGTTGAACTCGATTTATTATTGTTCTCTTTTAAATGACGAGATAGGGTTTCACGATGTTAGGTTTTCACGTCCTAAGCCACATAACTAATATATATAGACAAATTTTCCTTCAAATATTATTAATCGTGTTTTAGAATGTATTTAGTTACAAAGAATTTGAGACACTATGTTGTCATGAATGACATAATTTACAAACTATTTTTTGCATTGTCTGGACGAGGTTTTAGTTTTTACTTTTCTCTGGAAATGTTTGGCATAAACTAAGGATTTATATTTTTTTAACCACCAATCGCTCCTCTTTTTATCTGTATACAACATATTATATTTCATGTATGGTATTTTTTATAGATCCACAGGTTTTACTATGTTTGTCATCCTTCTAGATATTCATGTGTCCTACTCCTTTTATAAGTTTTGAATGTATTTAATCTTACTAGAATGATTGTCAAATGGATTTTATGAAGAGTAATAAATTTTATGGTTACTTTTTACACTTTTTTGTGGAATAAAATAAGAATTTCTTGTTCTAGGTAATTGTTTATTCGAAGTTCATCAAACTTCTTCTTTGGTTTCAGTAGTTCACACTGTTGTTGGGAAGGGAATTTGTGAGTTTCACCCTCAAGGTTACAATGATGCTAACCCTTGGTATATCTTGCTAATGGTTTTATTATGATATTTCTCTGATAGTTTTGGTTACTATTAATGTCCTTCTGTGAAAATGGTGTTACAACTCATGCAACAACGATGATCCCCTATCATTATATTAACTAAAACATTCACAGATATAAATTTTCATTCCTACATTATAATATGCTATTATAGTTCATAACATTGTTGAGTCTCCAAAATTTCATCCACTTCTACCCACATTTCCATCATTTCACCCTCATTCTATAGCTCATCCCTCATTCTGTAGCTACATAACCCTACATTAAGTAACCATTTTCACGATAATAAGGATTTAGCATTACATTTTCCAAAGTCATTTATTTTAAGTATTTTAATTGAGTTTGTGATTAAATATTATATAATTAACATGTTTTCATATATACATAAAAGTGGTATAAGTTTTGTGATATTGTAGGCCCACTTGGACATTCTAGAAGGACCCTCCTTGGCCTCCTAACTACAAATTCGAATTTAAAATTCTAAATCATGAGGAATTTTAGAATATTTGAAGAATATATGAATCATTAAGATAGACACATTCAAAGGAGAAGAATCATGGATGTTTTGATATGTGTCCTTATCAAAACTATGAGAGAATTTGGAAAGGATTTGTATCTTATATTTTTAGGAGATTGGTGTAACCACATAAGATAAATGTGGATTTAGGAGAGATTTGAGGATCTGTGGTTATCTTCAATTTTGTATAAATAGGTCTGCACCCTTCATACAAAGGGTTGTAAATGTTTTGTTGTAAATTTTTATTTGTTATAGATTAGAGGTAGCTAGTCGCTAGTTGATAGTTGGAGGTTCCAAGTTCCATTCGAGATGTGATTTGTAAAGTGAGGAGAGAGAATTATTGTAATATATTTTAATAATTTTATGAAATACATAATGGCACTTTGATCTCCATGATGTGATAGTTGTTCGGTGTGCCTGCTAAGGAATGGAGCCCCCCCTTCAACCCTAGTTTTAATAATTTTGTACATATTGGCAACATAGTATAATTGTGTTATTTCATTTATTTTTAGTTAGTGTGCTTTAATTTTATGCAAGTGTGCTTTTCCATTCAGCAAGAGTGATTATAATTATGCAAGTGTGGTGTTATTTCAATTATGCAAATGTCGAGTGATTTCATTTATGCACGTATGGTGTGATTTCATTTCTGCAAGTGTGGTGTGATTTCAATTATGCAAGAGTGATTTCAATATCATGCAAAGTGTGATTTCCTTTGTGTAAGTGTGATTTCAATTTATTTTTGTTTTATTTGATTTAGTTCAAATTAGATTGAATTTTTTTTTAATTAGTTTTACTTTCATTAGATTAATCTAATATGAAATACAACCACCTAGTACATATAGTATAGGTATACCTCATCAGTTTACGAAACCCTGGGTTAAAAAGTAAATGAAATGGATTTAACTAACCATTAAATCACCTAAAAAAATTCATACAAGTTTTATTTGTAAATAAAATTCATAACTTAACACAGTTATTCAATAGAGAACACCATTTCTCCTAGTTTTTATTATTCATAACTAAATTCAAGTTCTTCTATATATAACACGTGTTCTCTTAGTTTTGAAAATTCATGAATTAATCTTTATTAATATATAAATAAAAGAACGATTTATGGAAAATAAATAACATAAAAAACATCATCATTCCAAATGCTTCTTATTATTATTCACTTTCTTTTATCATTTCCATGAAACATAATAAATAAACCTATTAGAATAGTCAAGGATTCACTTTATTCTATTTTTACAATAAAATAAAGGCCAATGCGTTTATCTAAAAAATTAATTTGCCAAATATTTAATCGGAAGAGACTTCCTCTAGTCCTCAAAACTTATGAGCCTCGAAATTACATCCAAACCTCCCCTCATGCTTTTCTGTTTCCAAAATAGTGTAAAAAAATTCCTCTTCGAAAGCCTCAGAACGACCTATCCAGACTGGACTACATTCCTTACAATGGTTTCCACTGCTCTTTACCATCTCAATAACATCCCTCTACAAATATCTACTTACAGACAACATCCTGTCAAGTTGTCCCTTCTTTTCCTCCACCTAGGCTCTCTTCCTCTTCGATCTAAGATTTTCCCTTTATCTCTATTGGGAGGGGAATAATTTCTTCTTTCAAATATTTGGAAACTAATATATCTTTTTTTAGAAGTATTTTACTTTTCTTTCTCTCACCAGGTCCAATACTTTTCAAAAACGAAATTCAATAATTATCTATTTCGTTTTATATTTTTTCCCTTCTTTTACCAACATAGTTACTAAGCTTAATCATAGTAAAAACAAGAATATGTAGAAAATTTTTACAAGATCAGGGGTGTTACATCTGCCCCCTCTTGAGAAAAATAACTTCCTCAATGCTTACTCATGCCATTGGAATAGTTCTGTGTATGATACCTATAGTAATATTTCATCCTTAGAAGCTACCTCTCATGGGCTAAAGTGCCTCCAATGCACTTTAAAATGGGAAATGTTTCCCATGGTCTGTGACAATATATTTTGGTACACAAAACCTAGCGATGACATGATTAAAGAGGAATAAATAATGTATTTCATAGGAATTATTGTTTGTAGGCATCACTTCCTCCCACTTGGTAAAATAATCTACTGACACAATGATGTGGACATGCCCCCGATCGAGTGAGGGTTACATGTCATAAATTCAATTCCCCATTTTGTGAAGGTTCCAATGGAGATAACATGATGTAAAGGAGCAACTGTAGTGTAACAACACTGGTTAAAAATCCATGTAATAAAAATAATAAATGCAGAAATAAGACCAAAGTCAGAAGACACATATTCCAAGCTGAATGTTGCACAAAATATAGTGATGGGGATCACTAGTGGCTAATTAATGGTATGGAAATTGGAAAAGGAATTGGAAAAGTCTTTATAAAGGAAAATAAGCATTAATTGCCATTTTATTTATGAAAATAATCAAAAATAGGAGAAAAGGAAGCTAAAAGGTCACAAAATTTCATGCGAGGAGAATTGAAGGAAAACTAGAGGAAAAATAAGAAAATAAAGGCCTCAATGATAAAATGGATTATCAATATCATTTCATGGATTTTTTCTAGTTTAATATTGGAGTTCCCTCTCTAATCTCTCTCTCTCATACTCTTGCATAATTAGAAAAATATTGGAGCTCTGTTGGAGCTCATAAAATTTGGAGAAAGAAGGAAAAGGAAAGGAAGGAAGCACAAGGGGACAACAAGATCAAGTGAAGATCACTTAATTTGTGGGTACCGAGTTTGATGTATGGCTTACTTGCTATTTTTGGCATGAATGGTGTATGCATATGGTTATTTGGTTATGATATGTCATTGGGATGGAGGATTTCCTCGATTGACAGTGATATTGTCTAGCTGTGCCATTTTGTGGATAGCCATCGTGTTGTGGGTTTTCCATTTCGTTTTTTTCTTGGTACTCCTATTTTTTATGGACGTGGGTTTATTTATTATTTTAAGGAGCCTTGGTTGAACAAATTCTTTGGAATCCATGGAATAGTTTGGGTTGAGTTACTAGTAATGGAAGACTTGGTTGGACACATAATTTTCAACCCTTGGTGGGTTGAGTTACTAGTCTTGGAAGCCTTGGTTGCTCAAACAATCTGGAGCCCTACGCTAAGGTGTGGGTTGAATTACTAGTCCTGTAGTGAGATCAGGAAAAATTCTCTGTAGCCCTTGGAAACTTTGGTAGAGACCGATATGGTGATGGTTAGTGACATCCAGCCATGAGGTGGAATCATTGGTTGAGGGTTGGGAAGATTTTCCTCTAGAATCTATGGCTTGGTTTTTCTTTGTTATTCCATGAAATATCACATTAATTCTTGGAATATGGCGTAGCAGTGGTTGGATAAAAGATAAATTTGGTTTAGTCAATTCTATTTTCAGGTGGTAGGAGGAAGTCCCTGACTTGGTTGGATTTTGTATATGTGAATACGAGCTCTTTTTCTCTTGAATTTTGTGAGTAACTGTACTTGTTATTATGTGGCTTTGGTGGTTGTTCTATCATTTTTATTATTCATGTTATATGTTGGTTATAAGAATTTTTTTATAAAAAACATTACTTATGGATATCATCATGTTTTGGTTAGTAAATGAATGGTTAATGAATTTATGAACCAATAGTTGTTATTGCAGTTATTATGAGACAAAATTAGACCTTATTGACAATTATAAGATAAGTATAAAACCATTATGTTTAAATATTCATTCGTGACAAGTAGATTGTATGTTTTCCATGTGGTTGACAAAATGTATATCATGGTTAGCCCTTGATAGGTCAAGTACTTGTCTAATTTTTTTATTTATATATTTTTCCTCGTGTCATTTTTTATTTTGTAAATTTTGATTAAGTTATGAGTATTGGTCTAGAGACTAGCCTCGAAAAATTTCCTCAGATCTCGCGGTCACAGTCGTAGAACTAGGTGAAAAAAACTACAGTCGCTCCCTTGCAGGATTTTGCATACGACTAGAGAGCTGCAACCAAATTCAGGAAATATTGTGTGTATGGGAGTCCAAACCAGTGAGAAATGAAATTAACTTAGGGTTTCGGTCCCTGGAAGGGTGGTTGATCCCTTTGGGTCCTATAGCACCTAAGGGAAGTCAGTAAGGTTTTAGTTTTTTCAACTCCACTTCATTAAGCTAATCTAGGAGGTTGAGTCATATCATAGTAACTCCTTGTCACATATTTACCTTGACACTTGTGGAGGAGGGTGGTTAAAGAGTGGTATGAGAGCTCCCGGGTTCAACACTTGGACTATATGGGAAAAACGTGTTTTTCATGCATGCATGTAGATTTTATATGTGCTTGTTATGTATGCACGGTTGTGTTCATTGTTACAATTCTTTTTTCATGTAGAAATTGATCATGATGTTGTTGGGAGGTGTTTCTCATGCACACATCTCGGTTGGATATGTGTTTATTATTCTTGTGGTCTATATGCTTATTAAGTATGCATGGTTATGGTCATTATTGTATTTGCGTCATCATGCATAGGTTGTTTTTGAAGTGATAAATATGCTTATTTAATTTTTTATATGTGTGTTATGCTAATCTGGGTTGATCTGGCAGATGAGATAGTCTCCCTTGAACTTCATGGAGGGAAATGTGATTTTTTTATATTTGGTTATTTGACATGGTATGTTTTTAGGAAGTATAGAATCTGAAAATATTAAAAGCAATATGGTAGACTAAAATTCATGTGATTCTCCCAATATATCAAATGAGCAGCATGGTGATGAGTACTCCCCCCACATAGTAAATACAATTAGAATTTTGAAGCAAAATATAAGAGGTTTTAAAGTAGATAATGAAAATTTCATTCAATCACAAGAGAGACTTGCTAGGGAACATGAGAAACAAGTAGAGGTAAATGTTGTGATTCTTTACATGTTATTAGAATTATAGAGACAAGGACCACTTAGGAGTAGTGGTGGACATTAGGAAAAGACTAATGGAGCATATCATAGTATGTCTCATGGCGGGAATAAGTTATATAGAGATTATACTGTCAGGGGTGACACGTTCTTGGATAGACCTAATAGATGAGGGAATGCACATGGCCTTTACTCTAGTCTGGGTTCAGGCACGTATCATGGTCATAATTTCTATCGTCTTTATAGGAGAAGTGACAGGGGATATTTTTGAAATGGATTCAAGAAAGAAAATCCACCTACATTTGTTGGAGAAATGAAGAAGTTACAGGATGAAAAAGCATGGTTACTTGGAATGAATAATTTCTTCTGGTTGCATGATTACTCAAAGAATCTGAAGGCCAGAATAACTACATTTTATTTTAAAGGTAAAGAAGAAAATTGGTGGGAATATGTGAGGAATTTCAGAGGAATTCACGAATATCAGTTGACTTGGAGTGAGCTTGAGCGAAATTTTAGGAAGAAGTATATATATGTGAGATACTATGATGATAAGGCAAATGAATTCTATGAGTTTAATATGGGATCTATGATCAATGATGAGTACACTTGAAATTTCTTGTATTATTTGAGGTATGTGTCTTATGTAAAGATTCATGAGTGTGTTTTCTTCTTGTTGTATTCTTCAAACCTTAGTTTCTTAATTTGTTGGTGTAGGTCTTCTATTGTTCTAGACTATCTAAGCATGTCCTGGACTTCTTCAAGAAATGACTTGTATGTGGTATATTGCCACATATTGTCTTTTGTAGTCCGTTTTTCATCATCAATCTATTGCAACATACGATGAGAATAATATTTTATCTCTTCAAGAATCCAATACCTGAAAATTTCATTGACATGTTCAGCATGCATGTTTTCTTCAATATTCATATCTACAACTTCTATATAGACCTCATCTAGACATGGTGTTGCAAGCCATGTTTCAAGAAACTTTAACTCTTATTCATAGTCTTTCTATTTACCTGCACATTGGAATTCAATGGTAAGTGTAAAATCATCTCTAAAACCACAATGGTTTCGTTCCTTCTACTCTAGAATGAGAGCTTTCACTTGTTTCACTTCCTTCTCTCCTTATGCCTCTATGTTTGTTTATGTTTTCTCTCTATAGACTGATTTCTTTGCATGTGCCTATATCTTTGTTTTTTTTCTGCCTTTATCTTTGTCTCTGTCTTTGTCTCTGTATCTACCTGTTTCTTTATTTCTGTCTTTGTCTCTCTCTTTATCTTTGTGTCTGTCTTTGTCTCTTCTTCACTAACTTGTGTTTTTGCAAATAGGTTTTCTTCCACTAACTCAAGTGGGATTTTATGATTCAAGAACATCATGTCTATATCATGTTTTTTTTGCATCATTTGTAGCCAATCATCATTAGCAAAAAATTCTTTATCAAAGTTTACGTCAGCAATATTAATCAATGGATTTACCATAGTATTTTTACTCTCATCGTCAGGCTCAGTTGCTAGATTAACCAAATCATCATCAACAAACTCTGTTGCTGGAATCACGAAATCATCATCAGCAAGTTTGGTTGTTGGAATCACCAAATAATCATCAACAAGCTCTGTTGTTGGAATCACAAAATGATCATCAACAAGCTCTATTGTTGGAATCACCAAGTCATCATCGAAAAGTTGTGTTACTGGTATCATCAAGTCGTCATCAATAATATTTTTTGTTGGATTCATCAAATTGTCATCAACAAGTTGTTTTGTTGGATTCACTAAATTTTCATCAGCAAGATCTGTTGTTGGATTCATCAAATCATCATCCACTTGTTGTTGTACACAAGGGGGTTCATGATCATATTCGTGCTCCTTCTCTACTGCTTCTGTAAGTTATTCATATACATCATCCACTTGTGGCTGAGAATGGTGGGATTCAACAAAAATTTCATCTGGTTGTAGATCTACTGCTATAGATCCACCTTAATCTTCAATTTCAAGTCTACCACGTGCACCAAAACTACTCTCAAGGGTATCCCAAGCCTCCTTGGCTGTCTTGGCATCTGAAATGAGAGGGAGAATGTTTTCCTCCACATATTGTTTTAAGCATTTTAATCAAAAGAAATCCTTTTGTCTCTTCACTTCAAAATCTAAAAAGATATCAAATGTCTCATTTTTTATGTTTAACCTCTTCACTTTTCCCATTTGTTGAGTATTTTTTTAATACATCTCAATAATAAAACTGATTTGCAGGCATCTTTTGTGATGGATTCTCCATTTCTGGGTATGAATTTTGGTGGCTCGTATTGCTTCAGAGCTATAACCCACCCGCACTTGCCTGTATCCCACGATAGCTTGAAAATGGTGTAAGGGAGTTTGACTAACGCATTTTGTTGCTATGGATAACATATATCCATGCTTCCATATCCCTCGTATAATTCTCTTCTTTGATTTTCTGGAGTGGGTTACTAGCTTCAATTTTTTTAATTGAAGGTCTACAAATTGCTCTTATACAATGAGCTGACACCGGCAACAGATCCTTTAGATCTCTTCCTCCTCCATCGACACACCTATGTGACATATCTTCTGCATTGATCGCATTAGGATCGGATCGGCACAGGGATTCAATGAATCGACACGATTAATGTTCTTGGATCCACTCTGATCAAAACTATCTTTCCTCATTTGTTTCACATTTTTGGCGCATATATTCTTCTAGTAAACGTGCTCCTCAAGTTGCCATATAATTTGGATAACTATTTTGTCGAGGCTTTGTGGCTGCATGTGAGGCATATCGATATAAGTTTTTGAAACTAACGCTTCTCATAAATATTCTCAACTGCTACTTTTGAACTTTTGCGTTGCATTAATAACGCATTTTCTAAACTGATGGGGTGCGTTAATAACACATTTTCTCAAAATTATAAAAAAATTCTCACCATTCTTCTCGAAATGGCTTTATCTCTACTGCTTTTAGGTAGGAGGCTTCTTCAAATTTCTTAAGAATTTTTCTTCTCTCTCAAAGAATCTTGTGCATGCTTGCCTCTTCCCTATGCTGCTCCAACTTCACTCACGTTGTTGCTCTCTCTAGGAGTCTTATGCAAACTAGCTCTGATACCATGACAATAATTGAAAACTAAGAATAAGTGGAGCATAGGATTAGCTCAATAATAATACATTGGAGACATCAACATTAAACAAATGTAGTTATATTCAACTAAAATTGGACTAAGGGAAACTAAACTGGGACACTTTGATGGACGGTTTTGACACCTATCAGGTGGTTGGAAATAGATTCTCCAATAGGAAAATGAGCTCTTTTAATTTTTTATCAAGGCAACAATTCCTAATTTAATGGCGTAAAAGTTGCCATTGTTGGCTTGATAATTTACCAACAAAAATAGTCTAATAATCTAGGGAAATTATTCCACATAGGTTTTAGGGTTTAAAAAATTTCTTCTAGTGTGAGAGTTGTTATAGTATATCCCATACAATTATAATAATAAAAACTTCTCTTTCAATAAACAAGAAATCATATAGTGCAATGATTTTTCTTAATCACTCATCAATTCAATAATATTTAAAAACTCACTACAATTCCAAAAAAAAGAAGCAATTCAACAGTTCCTCCACAATCAAGTACCTATAGGGGCAGCTAGATTAGGTGATTTATCTTACTTCGATAATTTCATGTGATGTAATCTTAGTTAAATTTATTATATTCTTATTTATCTTGATTATATATACTGATATTTTCATCAAAAATCTACCAAACCATAAATAACAATAAGATAAGAGGACACAAGTTATAGGCGATCAACTAGGGCCAAATTCTCTCCAGTTGAGAGGAAAACCCGCAAGAATCCTTCTCTTCTTATATAAATCAATTAAAAAATTCTAAGAACTATGACCCTCGACCAAGACCATTTCAATACTAAGTCAAAATTTTCCTCCTTGATGAGATTTCATTCTAGAAACTTTGAACTCACCAACTTCGGAATTTCAGCCCCGAGCAACAATCCACAACTCAAAACTTCTACCTGGCTTCAATTCTTCAACTTGTCCTACAACATCAATTTCCCACAAGTATACGTGAATTAATGTAATCACAAATTCATGTAAAATGAATTCCTATAATTTGGAACTGCTGCAATCACACCCAAATTCCTATGGTTGTGAGTTCTTGTAATCACGTCTGAATTCTTGTAGTTGCAAATTCCTGCAATCACTCCTAAATGTCCGTAGTGGTGAATTCCTGTAATCACACCTGAATTCCCGTAGTCTTGAATTCCTATAATCATACCCAAATTCCTATAGTTGTGAATTCCTATAATCACACCTAGAAAAAATTGAGTGTCTTATTCTACAAATGAGGTTGAATTATTCCTTTTATATTGTATATTTTTTCCCTAAATTAGACAAACTTGTCTAGGTTGAGCCCAACTTGATATTTTCACCATGCAGAGGCCTTAGAGGGTATTTTGACTCTATTTTGACAAATAAATTTTATTTACAATATGTAACATGCCCAAATGGATCTTCAATACATGACAATGACATAATTGACATATAGAATAAATGACAAGCCCTACAAGCTCTAAATGTGATCTTTAACTAAAAATAAATTCCCCTTCAGCATTTAAACCATGCCTCAGGAATAACAATAATAAATTATTATTATTATTATTATTATTATTATTGTGGCTTATTAAAGAATGAGCTTCATGCTTGGGTCACCATGTTTCAGGTCAAAGTCTCCATTGAGGACTTCTAGGATTTATTCTGATTTAATAGATTCATTGTACTCTTAAAAGAGACCCTTCTTGGGCTTTTCAATCATGTAAGAATGTTTAATATTGAGTAAAATATGAATTATGTATCCTCCACACGAAATCAACCTAGAGGGCATCATGTCGGTCTAAGATACACCTATTTGACCTTACGTAGAGCCTATAAAAGGAAGGAAATTGAACTCATTTGGAGCACACACTCTCTCAATAAGTTCGATATCTCTTCTAACTTGGAAAATTTCAAAGTGTGTTTCCGGAAAGCCAAAATAAGTGCAAGTTTGTGGAAGTCTAAGAAGAAGAAGAAAATCAAAATTCTGGTGCTTCTCTCTCTTTTTTTTGTGCTCTGGATTGGGAGATCAAATCCTTCCAAGTTTTACCTATAATGCAACCAAAATTTTGTATGCTTAGAGGAATCAAGAACTACTAGATAGAGGAAACAAGCACCTAGAATGCAACCAAAATTGTGTCTATCCAAGAAAATAGTGAAGAAGATCGGCAATGATGTTTTCGATATTGAACCCTCCATAATGGAAGATGACTAGTGGCCAGAGATATTTCCCTTCATGTAATAATGTGTGAGCTCCAATTCACTATCTCTCAAAGAGAGCGTGCTGCTCATGTTTAGGATCCAAGTGCTAACCTGTTGTAGTTCACTGATCATGGCAGAATTTCTCTGAGTGTTTTCATGGTATCCTCTACTAACTCACTTGCTCAAATATTTCCCTTGATATCATAGGCATGGGCTCTTGTGACAGCTCTCTTTTATGAGTCGTATTATGAACACAACATCTTCGAAGTAAATATTTAGTAAGCCCCTTCTTCCATGTTTTGTATGCTTCAATTTTTCATTCTGTTTTGTACGTTGTTGCACTAGCTGAGTGCTGAGCTAAGATTTTGCATGTTTGGAATGTTGATGAAGGAATGGGAGGGGAATATTGGCTTCCATGTGAGAGCATTTTTTCATGTATTTCATGATGTAGGAAGGTAGCTAGGAAGGTGGAGACACCCTCCCCCACACCAACTTCTCTCCACACTCATAATGTATTCCACCAGTTTCTCTCACCACCCCCCTCAATGGAGTTTCAAATAGTTACCATCATGACCATAACCAAAATTCTCCACGTGATCAATACCCCACAATGCCATGATCAATTCTAGGACCTGATCCCTCCCATGATGCTAAGGCACTCAATAGGAATGAGGAGGCCATGAATCAATAGGCTCTCCAATTTTTTATTGAGTTAGTGGGCATCAAGCCACAGTTCCTCCACTAGCAGATCGTTAATGTTGGTATAAGCATACTACAAATTCATGAGGTCGAGACTCAAGAAGAGGGAACTTGAAATCTCTCCATAGAGTTCATTACTACCCTCGTGGAGGCTTGGGAGCGCACCCCCTAAATGATGCGCACGTTCCCTCATTTGATTGGTAGGTGTTGAGGTATAAAATATATCTTTTTAACACCTATTTATCCTACATTAATTATCAATCCGGGAACGACTTTTTATTTCAAGAGTGTACTCAGTCTGAGGTGGAAATTTATCCAAGAACAATTTTGTGTGAGATGTAGTACAGTATTCTAAATACAAAAGTAAACAAATGCTTGGGAGAGAAATCTAATTACAATAACATAAATTCAAATCCTCTGAAACTTAACTATTCACTCAGCAAACATCAATCGAGGATAAAGTAGCAATAACTCATTCCTCTAGAAATTGATGCAATTGAAATCAAACTGGAACAAGACAATCAATCTGGGAATGAGGAAGCAATAACTAATGTTCCCTACAACTGACAGTCCTGCTCTTAAGAAATCAAAGGGAAATCGAAATTGAACTAATTGTTGTTGAAAGTAAACAAAGAAGAAATCTTATTGGAAGCAAGAATTAGAAAGGAAAAGCAATCTAAAATTGAATGGCTATGTGCATAAACAAAAAAATGTAACAATGTAAATAAACAATCTTTCTGCAATCTGAAGCTAATGAATTGGAATTGATCAGTAGAAAATATAAACTTATAACAACAATTCTATTAAACACCAAGCCCACAGCAAACGTTGTTAAACAGTAATCGACATGAACAACAAGAAAATGGAGTTAAATATTGAAAAAAAAAAAGCTTAGTAAACAATAACAAGATGAATAATACGATAATTAAGATCGTTGTTGAAGTGGAACAGCGATGCAATTCATTAATGGAACGCACCAAGATCCATAAGCAATTAAACAACAAACCAATTAACTTTCAAACTGTAATAAAAGAAAATATGAACTATCTCACAACAATAATGAAAATATAGAGATACAAACAGCGGATTGATCCACCAGGGCCGGGCCCTCAACCACTAGTGAAATGTCCCTGGGTTTTACTTCAGAGCTTGAGAAATGGAACGAGAATGCATCTTTGTATTAATAAAACATGAATAGCTTTTACATCAGTTGCTCTTTGATCACGAGAGTCAAGGAATTACAGTGTTACAAAAAGGAATTCAATAATCATCCATTGTTCTCCAATACATAATACATGCTCTCCTTTTATAATCAGAAAGAGGAGAAATTAAATAGCAAATATGATCTCTCATAACAATATTGGATTGTTCCCAACAACTTGATCAACCAGAAAATATATTTCCATCAATCTTTCAACAAAAAAAAGTCAAATTTGGATTTGCAGCTGAGATAGTTCGGAGGACGGCCACAACAATAAATCTGAGAAAATCGTACTCAAAGAACCTTGTATTTCTCTCAAGGCCGAATTTGGGCAAACCGTTCTAGACAAAACCCATGTTCCAAATTTTCCAGATTCTTCTTCATTTGCCCAGAATCTCAACCGCAAAACTGTCACTTCTTATTCCAGAGAATTTCTGAGTTGGAATATTTGATGATGATTTGGAGATCAAATCTGCAATCTGGAAAATATCTTGGAGGCTAAAATGGTGAGTGTTGGTACAAAATATATTATTAAACCATCATTGATAAAATTATGCATAATAATCATCAATTTATTAAAAATAAAGGAGAAGAAATAATATTCATCTATAAGAGCATAAATCATTTGAAAATGGATTTATATGATAAATTATATTAAATGACATGATAAAGAAGAGTAAAAATGGATGAAATAAGTGTTAAAAAGTGGTCGTATTCATGGCCCAACATACCCCAAAACTGAATATATTGCATGTCCTCATGCAACCCAAAGACAAAAATCATGTGTTAACCAAGCAAAGAAAATTGTTCATCCCAACTCATGAAATGGATGGAACAAATGCATATTTCCTCAAATAATGAATATTCAATTTTAGCAATAGAAGCATAACAATTTTTACAGTTGACGTTCAACTATATGTATATGAAGTTGCAGAAAAATATGACATAAGTAACAACAAACTTCATTAACCATTTTCTAAAAAATCAGATCGTCTTGATGCACGGATCATGAGATATAAACAAAATGGTTGTAGGTGATAGTGCATAATTTTCGAAATTTTATGAACTAATTTAGCGTGAAATTATCTGGGTTTGTGTATTTTAATGATACCTCTTTGTTATCTACAAATCACAAGAATTCAGTTCATAGTTTTAAAGATATACGAAAATCAATTTCTGCACTATATACAAATGAAATCGTATGCCTTAAATGAGAAAATAAAGTGGAAAACATCCATCATGTGTAGCAATTCCCCTCCCCCCACCCCCCCAAACTGAAGAATTAGCATATCCTCATGCGATGCTAGAAAACAAAGAGAGGTGGTTGCTACAATCTGTTGAAATCGATACTCATTATAAAACAACATGGAATAAGGGAGGTGTTGAGAATGAATAAGAATATCAATGGATGATAAAGAATATTACTGACATGGTCATAAGAAAGAAATGAAGGAAATCAACACTCCCCCAAACTAAAAGATTAGACGTGTCTAAAAAAAATGGGAAGTGGTAAAGATGTGAAATGAATGATGATAAATAATGCTCAATGGATTTTCATGAAATTTTCCTAAATTCATAATAAATCAGAAAATTATGTTATTTTACCTCAAGTGTTACCTTCGAAAAAATGTGGAATGACATGTAGGGACTGGCCTTTGTTGAAGCTGATGTAGGCTGAGTGGATACTAAAAGTGATGCAAAAGGTGGAAGCCATGTGCGCTTTCGTGAGCCTTTGCTATTAGTTGCAATAGTGTGGTCGTGCTGCGAATAGAATTTCCCCCCATATTTTTTGTTCTCTTGTAAACAAATCACAATTCTGTATGCAATTTTCTTGAATCCACAGTTTTAGTTTTGAATGGCAACAGATAAGATACATGGGAAAAATTCAATCAGCAAAAATTCTATAGAAATGCAGTATGAATATTGTGACAAAATGGTAGCATACCGCACAGCAATTGTATAGCATGGAAAGGCATACATACTTATGATACGATCAACAAATTATTGCATTACTTAAATCAACGCATATTTTGAAATCGTTAGTAGATATGGAAATGTTTATATAATGATTCGAAAATAAGGGAAATGACAACTGATGTGAAAAAAATACTTATGCGGTCATTATCCACATAAACCATTATGATCGATTTATAAATAAATTTCATGCATAAGCGGTTCTGAACAAAGGTTTTAGGAGCATACTCTCATTTGATATTTAGATAAAGATATAAGAAAAGGGTTTATCATTACTATTTATTTGTGAAAAATATGACTTCAATACCATCAGCAGAGCTCTGTTGCCCACAGGTGTCTATAACCTTGACAAAGTTTCTTTCTCACCCTTGCAACCATTATCCTTTATTTATCCCTAGGGAAGTGCTGTGTGATGTCATGATGGAGGCCACTATGCTGGCTTGGGAACCAGATGAATCACAATGCCATTCACTGGGATGGGGTGAAAAATAGGCAGGCCGGCTCGTGATGAGACCTCCTGTTCCAAGGACTTTTTATTTTTCTGAGTTGTCCATTGGGTCATATCCCTAGTGTGGTGACCATAATGGGAATGCCACTTCACTGCTCCCTTATGATCATGGTAGGCTGGCTCTTAATGAGACCCCCTATCCTCCATCTGCCATATCATAGAATTGTTAGTAATCATATAGAGATATTTTTTTTGTTTTTTTACATATATCACTTCTCTATATATATATAAAGGGTGGCTCAACACTCCTTAAGATTAGGGATGATGGAAGAAGTCTGAACATCTCAATAGAGAAAGTATGCCCTTATTGTTATTTAATAAGTAAAAATCAAAGAGAGTTATGAAGATTTAGGGAAAAACCAACATGATAAAGATAATCGATCATATTAATTTTAGTGAAAATAAAGACAACAAAGGGATATAGATGGTTGTGTCTTTTCCTTTTTCTTATCACTACGAAAAAAAAAATTCTTAAAAATGATAATTTCTCTTGACTAGCTGATTCCAGTAACCTTATAACTTGTGTATCTTTACATGAATTGTATGTTTGCCTTTCAAAGAATCATGAAAAATTCACAAAATGTGCTAGACATGTTGTTTAAAAAAAAAAAAATGCACTCAAAAAGTGTTGTTCCTTTGGAAATGAACAGCAAAAAAAATCTGTGAAAATGTTGTTCCTTTGAAAAGGAGCATCAAAAACAATCTGCGAAAATGTTGTTCCTTTGGAAAGGAACAACAAAAGCAAGCTGCGAAAATGTTGTTCCTTTGGAAAGGAACAACAAAAAAAAAAATGCAGCAAAAATTTTGTTCTTTTTGAAAGGAACAACAAAACTAATCGGCAAAAATGTTGTTCCTTTTAGAAGGAACAACAAAAATAAACACACAAACACACTGTTTCTTAAGAGGAATGACTATTGTTCCTTAAGAGGAATGATTATTGTTCCTTAAGAGGAACAACAAATAGATATAAACACGCGAAGATGCTACAGGGAACATCAAAGCAAAAAAATAGAGGAAAGAAAAAAGCTAATGTGCAATCCATTGTCAAGAAAATCCAATCAGTTAAAAAGGAAAATCTATGTACAGGTTTCAAGAAAAAGTAATTTTACAGAATTGGTGCTACCGAAGAATTACCTTCTGCAATTGAAACTTGCATGGTGGGGTCCTTATTGTTCAATTTCCACTGGAGAGAAAATTATAATTTGAAGAAATTAACACCTGAAACAAAAAAACATAAAAGAAATCAGAAAAGAAACAACACTTTATTAAGTTACAACAGCTATGATGTTATTTCCTAAGCGAATATCAATCTGTTAATGGGAAAAAAATTATCTTTTTGAAAAATGTTTTGGCAGAAGTGGCATGAATATTGAAATGGAAACCAATTCTTCATTTCTTCTTGTTATGAATCTATTACGTAATGAACTGGATGAAATTCTCTTGTTTTACTAAAATTTCTCTCAAGAATCGCTCGTCCATAAATTGACCTTCTTTGTTATCCTAAGACCTGCAAAAAAACGAGTGTCTACCTGCAATAAAACATTAAATCATGGATAAAGAGAGGTGTACAAGCTCCTTTAATCCAAGAATTATGAAAAAACTAAAAAGTAGTTACTCTATAGAACAAACCATGGAAAAATAAAACAAATTTTATTTGTCACCTGCGAGAGGCAGTGGTCGACTATACTAACCAGCAGTGTTTTAATCATACCTTCTTTGTTTTTCGTCTGATTTGAGTGATTCCAAATCCAAATGAGAGCTATTTCAAATTTTGATCTCTGATAGAAACACATTTTAAAAATTCCATGTAATGGTATGTTAAATTTGCTTAGAACAACCTGCATAATAGTCATTTTCGATTTTCCAGCTCAGACCAACAGTTGATATTTCAAGCATAAATTTTTTCGTTTGATGGAAGATTGAACCGATTAAAATTTGAGATTAAATTAGAGTCATTTATTGATATCCAATAAAAAAAAGTTTTGAATACAAGAAGAATTAATGGGTCAAATACGTTAATGAACAACTGAGAAAATAGAGTTTCAAGAGTGCTAATTTATGATAGACAGTCAGTCTTTTGGTCATAAATTCCTCATACGATATCAAAATTGAGTGATTAAATTTTTTTTTAAACTAGATTCATAGGGTAATCTACCATAGAAATAGGTTTTAAAAATATAGTCATTTAGGCCTCCAAAAACTGATTGTCCCAACTCTATTGTTGAGTTGCCTACTAGACACCGTGTCAATGTTTTGGTTCTAACTTTTTCATTTAAAATCAAAATGGAGTGATTAAAATTGGGTTGGAAAGTAAAAATAAATTGCTAATTAGGATAGAAACATATTTTAAAAATATTCAATTTTGGTCCCCCAAAACATGATTGTCCCAACTGTGTTTTTAGAAATTTCATCAAGCCCCCAAGCCAAAAAATATGATATTCAAGAAATTTTTCCATATTGGTGATAAAAATGGATATGAGTGTTTGTAGAATTTTTATTTTCAATATAATGCATCTACATAAAAAAATAGATTAAAATATTTATCACCGATGTTGATTTCCACAACGTGTTGCAACAAAATCAACTATTTTTACAAAAATAAAAAAATGTGTTTATTTTATTTATTTTATTTTCTCCACTAACCTACTCTTCTTTGAAAATTGAATATGCTTATGTATAAGAGTATTCCCAGTGGAGCCATTTCCAAAATAAGGCCTCTAGTATGTACATACCCAAATTTGAAAAATCCATGTTGATAAATAGTAGGGTATGAGAAGCCAACTCCCTTTCTTGTAAAAAAAAATTGGGCGAGAATTCTCAATTTCTTGGGAATATTGCTCAGTTTCTTTTGTTTGGCTATGTACCTCAGCAAAGGCTACAGATAATGATTCTATGGCCTGAAAGGAACTAGTAGTTTGTCTATAAATAACTTTCCTAGGTCCTACTGATGGCTGAGATTCAGTTTTCTTAAGAAGTTTGTCAATAAGGTCGTTCTCCCAAGGGTCACCAGTCCCTTAGGTTTTTCAGGTTTGGGAGGAATTTTTTCTTTTTTATATTTTCTAGTCATTCAAAAAAATGCAAGCATTTATTCCTACCTAAAATTTTTACCCAATTCTATTGTGAAGCGGGCTATGAGCAAGTATGTTCCTTGCTCGGTGCGCAGGTTCTTACCTTCCTTCTTTAATACCTAATTCTTCCCAAGCAGAAAAAATGTCAAATGTGCATCACTCCTTCTAAATAGAATACACTCTCCCTGGCAACAACGCCAAAATGTTGAGGTATAAAAGGTATCTTTTTAACACCTATTTATCCTACATTAATTATCAATCCAGGAATGACTTTTTATTTCAAAAGTGTACTCAGTCTAAGGAAGAAATTTATCCAAGAACAATGCTGTGTGAGATGTAGTACAGTATTCTAAATACAAAAGTAAAAAAATGCTTGGAAGAGAAATCCAATTACAATAACATAAATTCAAATTCTTTGAAACTTAACATTTCACTCAGCAAACATCAGTCGAGGATAGAATAGCAATAACTCATTCCTCTAGAAATTGATGCAATTGAAATTAAACTGGAACAAGACAATCAATTTGGGAACGAGGAAGCAATAACCAATGTTCTCTACAATTGACAGTCCTACTCTCAAGAAATCAAAGGGAAATCGAAATTGAACTAACTGTTGTTGAAAGTAAACAAAGAAGAACTCTTATTAGAAGCAAGAATTAGAAATGAAAAGCAATCTGTAATTGAATGACTATGTGCATAAACAACAAATTGTAACAATGTAAATAAATAATCTTTCTGCAGTCTGAAGCTAATGAATCGGAAGTGATCAACAACAATATTAACTTAAAACAAAAATTCTATTAAACACTAAGCCCACAGCAAACGTTGTTAAACAATAATCGACATGAACATCAAGAAAATGGAGTTAAATATTGAATAGCAAAGCTTTAGTAAACAATAACAAGATGAATAATACGGGAATTAAGATCCTTGTTGAAATGGAACAGCGATGCAATTCACTAACGTAACACACCAAGATCCATAAGCAATTAAGCAACGAACTGATTAACTTGCAAACTGTAATAAAAGAAAATATGAAATATCTCACAACAATAATGAAAAGATAGAGATACAAACAACGGATTGATCCACCAGGGCCAGGCCCTCAACCACCGGTGAAACATCGCTGGGTTTTACTTCAGAGCTTGAGAAATGGAATGAGAATGGGCCTTTGTATTAATCAAACATGAATAACTTTTACATCAGTTGGTCTTTGATCACGAGAGTAAAGGAATTACAGTGTTACAAAAGTGAATTCAATAATCATCCATTGTTCTCCAATACATAATACATGCTCTCCTTTTATAATCAAAAAGAGGAGAAATTAAATAGCAAATATGATCTCTCATAACAATATTGGATTGTTCCCAACAACTTGATCAACAAAAAAATATATTTCCATCAATATTTCAACAAAACCAAGTCGAATTTGGATTTGCAGCTGAGATAAATTGGAGGGCGGCTGCAACAGTACATCTTAGACAAATGTGCTCAAATAACCTTGTGTTTCTCTCAATACAGGCCGAATTGGGGAAAACCAATTTTTAAGAAAGATGATTTGGTCTGTTCTGGACAAAACCCATGTTCCAGATTTTCCAGATTCTTTTTCATTTGCCCAGAATTTCAACCGCAATACTGTCACTTCTTATTCCAGCGAATTTCTGAGTTGGAATATTTGATGATGATTTGGAGATCAAATCTGCAATCTAGAAAATATCTTGGAGGCTAAAATGGTGAGTGTTGGTAAAAAATATATTATTAAACCATCATTGATAAAATTATGCATAATAATAATCAATTTATTAAAAATAAAGGAGAAGAAATAATATTCATCTATAAGAGCATAAATCATTATAAAATAGATTTATATGATAAATTATATTAAATGACATGATAAAGAAGAGTAAAAATGGATGAAATAAGTGTTAAAAAGTGGTCATATTCACGGCCCAACGGTAGGCCTTATTCTATTCTTATGAGAATGCTTCTTAATATCGAGGATGATTTTTCATGGCATTTTTCCAATACTAAAGACAAGGATGTCAGTGAATAAAGTAGTTACAACGTTGGGAAATATTTCTTGTATTCATTTGGATATTTCTCTAGAGGAAATACCATCGTTCCCACTACCTCTGAGTTGCTTCCTGTGTATTTGGATGATCCTACCTGGTGAAAAAAATCATGATTCTCTGATTCCTCTCACCGAGATTGAAGAAAGCTATGCCAAGGCATTCCCACATTGAATATTTTTTTTTTCATCTTTTCTTATGTAGAAATTTCACTCTAGAAACACACATAAAGATCAATGGATGTGTTACATAACACACAAATCCTTTAGATGGCATGCTATTCCATGAATTTTATTTATTGTGGAAAAAAAAGACCCATATTTGTACCTAGACTCATCATTCTTGATATTTCAATCCTTTTTTTTATCCCTTTCGACGTGCGAGTTTTGACATCATCCATTTTCTAGATGCCATTTGTGTGGTGAAGACAACAAAATACAACTACAATGGGAAAACTAGATGGCTTAATGATCCATCCATCACATAAGTTACCCAAAGTCCAACTAGATTTTAATTTACATTTAGTTTTTAATGAATAAAAGAATGGACGGATTAATGTCTTAAGGTCCCCTTGTAAGATGATTTTCTCAAAGTAGTGTGCCAAACTCACCTCCACTCTCCACTTTAGCTATATTGGTCTATTAGATTTTTTGAGAATATATTATAAGTTCCCTAATGAATTGAACAAAAAAACCTATGGATGGATGATTGTCTTAAGGTTCCCCTTGGATAGATGATTTTCTTAAGAAGTTAAACCCCAGCACCAAACATCACTCCACTTTAAGTATATTGGTCTATTGGTTTTTTTAGAATAAATTATAAGTTTCTTAGTGCCTAGTCTATACTTGTAATAAAACTACCAAATGTACAATTGTTATGGAATTTATTGCAAATTCCATAATATACAACATTTTCTCAAAAAACACAGTAAATGAAATTAATATAATAAAATATATTTTCCAAAAATGTTAATGCTACTAATAAATCGGATAGAATGTGATAAAAATGGATCCTATGATTGGTAGTTTAAATTATTGGAGACACTCTAATTTTCTCAACATGGTTTCAATAAATGTGCCCAAGAGTTTTGTTTCAGAAAAAGGAATTTTTAGGAAAGAAGAGATCTTTCCATTGTTGTCATAGCTTTATTTATTTATTTTTGTATAAATTAGATATTGAAATATTCTAATTTCTAAAAGCACAATAATAATGTGAATGAAATTAATACTATGAAATATATTTCCCAAAACATGGTAGTGCTTCGAACTAATTTGATAGAATGTGAGGAAAGTGGATCCTTGTGTAGTGTTCCTTTCTTGGTAATTCCCTTTGTATGAGATATTAAGTTAGGGTTTCAATAAAACACTTCGAAAAATTGAATCTCACATGAACATTGTAATATTCACTGGTTTATGTAATAATAATTCCCCTTATTTAGATGCATGAATAGGATAGTAAGATATTCATACAACTATTGATTGTTCAAACAATCACTATAAATTAGGGCTTGTTTGACGAGTAATTTTCCCGACATGATTTCAGTAAATGTGGGCAATAATTTTGTCTTTGTTCAATGAAAATAATTTCAAGAAATACAAAGAGATCCTTTCATTGTTTGTCATAATTATATGGATTTATTTTTGTTTGAATATCATATTCAAATATTTTTATTTATGGAAAAATACGTTGCATTTTTTAATATTTGCTTTATATACCTTGTTGTGGAATTTAAAATTGGAACAATGTGCATAGTATTAAGGTTTATTTTTGTTTTTTCGTACCTTCAAACAGGTGATGCTAAAAAGAATTGAACAAGTTTTATCGATGGTTCTAATGTCATTCCAAGATCCACATCCTCACATATGATCATATACCATAAATGCCATTTTTCAATTGTCAACTTCTTTAGGCCCATATTTCCAAAAATAATATCATCAAAAAGCTTTCCTACACTTGCTTTAGCTATGGATGATTTTTAGAATCCTACAGTATAGGTTAGTGTTGAGTCCTTTATTGCACTACTTTCTCAACCACATTGCATCATTTCACCATTTTTTTGCTATAAAATTTAATTTTCTCCCTTATAATCTTACACCTTGGACATAAGACTCAATCGGGAGGAATAAACAATGGCAATTTTTCTATTCTAACCAATTTTTTAAAACTTGGGGTTTCACATGGAATTGGTGGAGGGTTCATGTGGAATTGGACTCAAACCGATCTTATATCAATTATTTAGTTACTAAAACAATAAATTTTAATGAAAATTTTAAATTTTGAGGATTCCAAGCCATGCTTCCAAAACTTTATTGGAATTTTGAAATAAAGCATTATTAATAGTTGAGCAAGAACATTTAAATTAAAAGAATAATTGAAAAAAATTGTTATACCATTGGTTATATTGGGATCCTCATAATCAGTATCACCATTTTCCTTGTTTAACCTCTCCCTCTACCTCAATCCTCTAGGGATGTTAGTTAACACTACCATATTTTGATGAAACGGTATAATCCAACAGAGCTAAAGTAAAAATCTTGGAAGTGACCACCTCAATAATGTAATTAAGCTTTCCCTCTTGATCATCACTTACATGTGTAAAATAGAATTTTTCAATGTTCGACAAACCTCTATACTTCACGGGCTCTGATATTCGTCCTTTAATTCAATTATAATGTATTCAAGACCCAAATTTCACTGGATAACTTATATCCATTCCTCAATCAACAATTCCACATGTAGTCACCCAAAGACATGAAACATGTAGGGTAACATGATCACCAGTCATCAACTTTACGGCTTAGAGGATGTAGTTTTTTTAGAAAAAAATAATACTAAGTTTCCATTCAATGACACCATCAACAATTTTTTCCTTAAATTCTGGTATAGAAAGGGAAAATAAGATGCAAGTATCTCTCACTTGCTTAACTCAACCTTTTAGTCGAATCAATTATCAAAATTGTTTACTTTTTCAAGATTGACTTGGCATAAGCCATCAGTTTATGTGTGTAAATACAACACGCCTGGCCCAAGGAGTTTTGATAAGGAACTAGAAGAGTCTCAATAAATCTCTGCACATCATCTACTGGGACCTTCTGAAAGGCCTCATATAGCTAAGTTTTCAAAGCTATTTAATTCCCTCACAAGTACTTTGGAAAATATAAAAAAGATGTCAATGGGATGTGAGAGGGTATTTCTAGATATTTTTGACTCATTTCACCTATCAATTGATAGAAGTATTCTGTTTTTCTAGTATGGGTATCTACAAAAAACTTCTTCACAAAAAAGGTTTGGTTATATTTATGGTCTTCCTATCACAGTTTTACTAGTAGTCAAATAATAAAAATGTATCCTTTCAAATTTAAAGACTTCATATGAGTACCTTTGTTCTTCCTGCACCCAAATTATTCCTATTTTGGCTATAGGAAAAAGATGAGCTTGATAGCCCAGAAGAAGGGGAAGGATCAGTCCCTGAATTAAAGAGAATGTTAAAGCCGACAATTCAACTAATGTAGAAAAAAAAACCTCCAATACTTGTTCTGATTGTGCATGGAAAAGAAACTATGGAATATGTGAATCCAAAATATACTCTTGCTAAAAGAACCTTGCAAGATGTATGCAAGTTAGCTTTCACCTCCAATAAATATATGGGAAATAAATTTGAAAATGAAAACTAGTTTGTATCTAGTTGAATTCACTTAGAATAATTAATCATTTGTATTATAATTAGAATTTTGTTAGTTCTACTTGTAGTTTTATTTCTAGTCTATTTTTTTAATATCGTTAATCTTGATTAAGTCTCTTTTTCTATTTGAAATATGTATGCTTTCATTTTAACATTAAGTTTTCTAAGAAATATTATACAATTTTTTTTACTTTCTTTCTTGAATTGTTTATCACATGGTCAAACTATATGTTTTAGTACTAGAAGCATTTTATGAAAATCAATGGAATTCACAACTTAATTTGGCAGGGCTTTGGGGTAGCTTCAGGAACTTAAAAGACTGAATGTGAATTCTATGTTGAGGATGGCAGAAAGCTCCATGGATAGAACAAACAATTTGGAAGATGAGTTCTCCAAGTAGTATTTCTCTTTGACCAATACCACTAGTTATAGTAGATTTTAAATATTTATGGTTGTTTATAAAGCTTCAATAAAAAGCTTATCCTTTTTTTTTTATTGATTTTTAATTGATGGATTTGTTATTTCTACTTGTTTCTCTTTCTTGAAGTTTTTGTGCTAACTAGTTTCAACTAATTGAGGATCAAACATTGATGTTATTATTGTAATATGTTAAATTCATGCTTATATTGAATCAAATATTTGTAGTAAAATATTAGTCAATTTGTTATATCTTGGAAATTACAAGTATGGTAAATATGGGAAAACTATTGGTGGCTTCCATGTAAATCTAGAGAAAAGATAAAAAAAATGCTCTTAGTTTATCTTTTCATTATAATGATCACAAATTTTCTAAGTCAAGTTATTGATTTTTTAAATCAATATAGAGGTCTTGGCTCGATGGAGTGAATTAGATGCCTTCCAAAATAAAGTTGAATGGCCAAAGTTTTTCCCTCAAATTGGAATTTTGGTGTTGGAATTCAGTGTGCCTTTTCCATTCAAGAATCACATAGCAGCTGGAATCTGAAATTTATGTTCCAGAATGATCCTATTTGGCATATTACTAGTGGTGATTGCTACATATTTTTGATATTGGACATTTTCTCCAAATCATAGCTAATATATTGTACCACAATTCAAGAACACAATGGGAAGGAATTTGTCTTTTCAATTTATTGACTTACACTATAGTGATCCATAAATATAAGAAAAACATTAATAATTTTATATAGACTAGTTGGCTTATTAATATGTGATAATGGACCCAAATAGTAGTTCTTATCTAAATAAATGCTCATGAGACTTGGGAATTTTTGACATCATTGACCTCTAACCCTAGAATTATTGACTTAACCTTTTACATTATCGAGTTATATACATGTATACGAGGCTATATTATTATTGTATACTTTTTTACTTCAGTTCATTTTTATTCTAGACTTATGTTTGAAATTTCATAGGAGTTGTTTTTGCACTCCCACATTCTATAAGTAATATAAAACTTCAACTTCTTAGCATGTAACTTAGTTAGCATGATTGTGTCTAATATTTCCCTGAATTTTGAAGACTAAGTTCACTAAGGTTTCCTTTCCTACGGTGATGTTTTATTTGTTTGTTTATATAGGTCATCTGGCCACATGACAACCACTATCGCCCAACTGAACAAATTTTTTTTGAGTTTCTTGCTTTTATGGGGAAAAATGGAATTGATATTTTTGATGTTGAGGATTAATTTGTATAAATCCTTTATAGTCTAATTTATTTTATATTCTAGTGTTCACCGTATTTCATGTCTTATGCTCTACGTTGTATCTTCTTTCGTTTTCAGAAAAGGAACTCAGCATTGATGGTAAGAATCAAGGAAAAATGTAAAAAGAGAGAGATAAGATCACTCGTATACCAATAGATCCAATATCCCACATAAGACACACACATAGAGACTGATAGGAAAGTCTTCAATGTTTGTGAATTCACCTGCGATTCCTTGGAAACACAATGATAACATTTTGAAGTGATGAAACAATATCTCATGTGTAAATTGTAGTCCAACCAAAATTATGTTGGAAAATCATATAATAATACTTGAAATTTTATATAATACAATTTATGTGGTTGAATTTTTTTATAGCTGCACTTAACATTATTTATAACTTTAATTAACATTTGTAGCCTTGTGTTTTTATATTAGTTGAACATGCATAAGTTGAATCATAAACATGCGAAGTGGGTGGAGTACTTGCAGATTTTTACATTTTTTTTGAAACACATTAGTGGTAAGGCTAATAAGGTAGAAGATATATTGCAACACAAAATTGTTTGAAAATAAGATAAATTAAATAGCCAACAAATAATGTCTCCAATGCTTCACTGCTTGAACAACTGCATAAAATTCCTTTTCATAAGATGTATACTTCTGCGTGCTCTCATTTAACTTCTCAGTAAAGCATGCTACTGGCTTATCTTCTTAGCTGAGTACTGCACCAATGGTTGTCCCACTAGCATGACAACAAACTTGGAAAATTTTGTTAAAGTCTGGAAACTTTAGGATTGTTTTTTCCGTAATCTTATTCTTTAAAAGCTGAAAACACCTCTCAATATATTATGTCCAATGAAAAGGATGATTTTCATTTTTAATGGTGTCCAACATAGATGCAAAAATACCACTAAAGTTCTTAATAAGCTTCCAATAGAAACTTGCCAATCCATGAAAAATTCTTACTTCAAAGAAAATTTTGGGAGATGGCCCGCTAACTATGGATGTAGCCTTCTCTGGGTCCATCTTCAACACATTCTCAGAAATTACAAAGCCTAGAGAACTCAATTATTTCTTGAAAGGAGAACATTTTTTTAGATTCATTAACAATTTATTTTGCTACAATTTTTCTAGCACATACTTGACATGCCAAAAATGTTCTTCTTTCGTCTTGCTAAAAATAAGTATGTAATCTAGATATATAATCACAAACTTACCAATGATTTCCTTCAACATCTCAGTCATGAAACACGTGAATTTTCTGGGGGCGTTGCTCAACCCAAAACTCATGACCAACCATTCATACAAGCCTTCATTGGTCTTGAAAGTTGTCTTGCATTTGTCACCTTCTCTAATCCCGATCTAGTAATATCCTCTTTTCAGATCTATATTTGAAAATTACACTGCTCCGCTTAGACAATCCATCATATCATCCATCTAGGGTAAAGGAAACTTATACCTGATAGTGATCTTGTTTATCACCCGGGAATTAGTGCACATCCACCATTCACCTCCTTTCTTGTGAGCTAAAACGGTCGGAACAACACAAGGGCTCAAACTCTCTCGAACCAGTCCTTTATCCAACAATTCCTATACTTGCTTCCTGATCTTGTCATTGTCCTTTGGACTCATTAAGTAAGAAGCCTTTTTTGGAAAACTGGATCCTAGAATAAAATCAATATGGTGACTAATGCTCCGCTTCCATGGTAATCTATCTGGTAGATCATCTACCACAATATCAACAAATTCTTGTAGCATGTCCTATATTTCCATAGGAAAATCAGTGATTTCCATATGCATAAAAACTTCTCTTGGCCTCTACACAACTGTATAATTCACTTCATTCTCTTCAATCTATCATAGAAACTCCTTCCCGCCTATCACCAGCATTTTTGTACCACTAGTTTCTACACACTCTTCTTCTTTCATGGGAACTAGAATATGATTTATCCCATCCTTCAAAACTCCCATCATGGACAACCTTTCTCTCATATTGCCATTGGATGCCTACTAGAATATGGCACACGTCCATAGGCATAATATCGCAAGTTATGTTGTCCTTATACTTGCCAATGTGAAACCCCACCTCGCATTCCTCATCACCTAGCAGTTGTTGTCCTTTCTGCAACCATGACACCTTATTTGGAGTTAGATGCTTTCACTTCTTCAAACCCAATGTTTCCACCATCTCAGTGGCTAGTAGGTTATCGGTGCTTCCACTATCTATAATCAACTTGCGGTGTTTTCCATGTGACTTACACACAGTTCGGAACAATGCTTACCTCTATGTCAAGTCAGCCACCTCCTTAGATAGTTTTAGAAATACCTTGGTTAACACCAAGGCCTCTCATGTTTCAAGCACATTCTCCACCTCTTATAGTGTTGCCTCTACTTCTTTAGGTTGAGCAACATATGCTCCCCTCTATCCACCTAGTTCATTTTCAGGACATTTAAAAGACCTGTGTCCCCATTTGTGACACTTGTAACACTGGTAGGAATTCCCTTTGCCTCTTTCATTATCTCTTCCTTACTGGTATGGCCTTGCACCTCTGGTGTTACCTTCATTCTCAATATGTCCCAAAGTTTTTGAATTGCTACCCTCTTCATTACTCTTGGTAGTGCTACCTCTGCCAAAGGATTGTCCTCTTCCACTACCTGAACCGTGTCCTCTTCTTGCATTCTCCTTCCTAGAAATATTTTCTTCCACCTTCAATGTACATTGTTATGCCTCCTCTATAGTTTTTGGGGAAAGAATATTGATTTCATCCAAGATTTCCATTCGTAGACCATTCAAAAATCTGGCTTTCTTCTGAGCGGTATCTTCAACATACCCAACCCTCAAGTTCAAGTTATAGAACTCTTCTATGTATTCCTTTACATTCATTGTCCTTTGTCTTAGGTTTTTCACTTTTCTGTAAAGGGAAATTTTGTAATATCTAGGCACGAACCCTCTTTTCATATTTTCAATCATCGTGTCCCAACTATTGATCAAAGGCTTATTATGTCTTCTCCTTTCTGCCTGCAGACTGTCCAACCATAGTGTGGCATGTCCTTTCAACTTAGTGACAAAAAACCTGTTTTTTTTGTCCTCAATAGTTTCCTCATACTCAAGGTATTTATCTAAATCACTTATCTAGTTCAATAATGCTTCCGTGGATAAAATTTCATCATAATTGGAGAGCTCTAGTCTTGGTTTTCTACTAGCCATCAAAACAGATTTTCGTAATCTGATTTATGGTGGCTCATTCTCTGGCTCATCTATTTGTCCCATGGGTTCATCATCTTCATTGTCATATCCACCTTTAGGGTCCTGTTGAAGCCTCGAAAATTGTTGCAACAACATGGGGGATGACCACCCGGTCCGGACCTTAAAGCAACTCATTTTCTATTTGCAATGGTGGTTCCGACAGGTTCAACTAGGTCCAGTTACCTTCTCTCAATCTCCAATGACTTTAAAATATGACTTTCATTCACCAATCGAAAAGAGACATTAGATCATTCTTCTTGCTCACCAGGCAGTAAATTGATCCTTAAGATGATTTAGGGCTTAGCCAATCCACTACCAAAGCTTTCCTCTTTGGGAAGAGGAGTTAAGAGAACGTAGAAATTATTCTAAATGCAAACTTATTCTAAGATACAAGAAAAATGAACTATCTTAATCCTATCTCAATTAGGTAGATATAGATCTAACTTAACCAAGAGCAGGTATTTAAAATATTGGGATTGAAATATGTCTTGTTTATAATGAATATCAAGTCAATGAAATAGTTCAATTAACTGATATTATGGATAGCAAAACACATCCTATTGAGACCTTTTAACTGAAATAATCAATTAACAACACTCAAGAAGTAGTTCACAAAATGGTATTGTTCATTTAATCAGTAACTTGAATTATTAAACAATAATATGTGGAAGAAGTTCACAACATATCACTATTTATTCATCCAATATTAAAAGACAGATTTATGAGTAAATAGTTACTCAGAAATCAGAATTCAGCCCATAAGAGCAGAGATAAATAACAACATAAAATAGAAGCAAATTACCCATACCGACAAAAATGCACAAATATGTAAGTAAATTGACACCATTAATGTTATCATAAAATAAAACCAGCATTTAAAATAATAGTATTCAAAATACCAATTTATTGAATCCATTTCCTCAGCTCCGGTCTCTAATAGTCCTTTAAAATGCCTAAGCTTCTGCTTTCAAAAGCAGAGCTACAATAGTGCAAACTCTGTTCATTATACATAACCCAGAATGTAAAAGAAAAACCTCAATAATCTCTAGATCTGAGATTCCACTCCTCCCACCTACAACTCTAAATCCCTACTACAAAAGTGCTTTTAGAATTCCAGCATTGCAGAAGAGATCAGCCCTTATTACATTCTGTAATCTGCTCTTTATAATATTTGCAAAGGAATTCTTGAGAGGAAAGTTTGTTGAAGAGAAATCTTCTCAATCCAATTTTATTTGCTCAGAATTTCAATCTTTAATTACTGGAGCATTCTCATTGATTGAGATATTTTCTGCTTATCTCTTCTACTGTTTTCCTACAAAAAGAAATCAAAATAAATTAAGATGCAACGAATAAATAATTTAATTTAATTTAAATAAATAATTGAAAATAAAATATAAGCTCTCTATTGATTCCTGGGATGGTTTAATTGGCCAAGGATATTTTTTCTTTTTTCTGAATTAGACTAATTCTATTAAGAGAAAATATGGTACATGAGAAAGTACATTCAAGAGAAACAAAAACACGACTAACCAGAAATGATAAAATATCAACTTCGGTCCCCGGATAGAGAAAAGAGACAGACGAGGAGCAGCAATAAGCAACAGAAAGCAGGAAGGAACCGACTTCTACCCAGAATTGGTAGAAGTTTCTACACGAAATTTCTTCCCTTTCTTTTTGTTGACTTTAACCCAGCCATCCTGGTGAGTATGTGCTGGGACAATTTGAAGACTGGAGTTCTCCAAAAGAGGGGCCTCCTTATCTGAATCAGAGGAGGCGGACTCATGACTACGCTTCTGAGTGACTGAAGTATCGGGGGGATGCTCGGGAGCATCAGTGGAAAATTTCTGAGCCTGAGGAGCGAGGTCCGGATCTGCGTCACTCCCATCATCATCAGAGCTCAAGGAAGTATAAGCTGCAGAAGGCGGCAGGGTGCAGGGAGTCCATTTTTTGGATTTGGACCTTGTATAATCTCCTTTAGTCTTTGTTTCTGCAAGAGTGGGGCATGAGTTCTGGAGATGCCCTGTTTGGTTACAGTGGCAGCAACGGAATGCAGTGTTCTCATAGTCTAAGAACTGAGTCCAGACAAGATCACCGACCTTGATGATGATTTGTTCGGGCAATCCTTTGCTGATGTCAACCTCCACACACATTCTGGCATATGTGTAGAGGCCCTGAAGTGGCCTTTCATAATCTACAAAGAGAAAGCGTCCCAAGGTATCGCCCATGCGCCTGAACACTTCCAGCTGCCATAGATGGATAGGAAAGTTGGGAAGCCTGACCCAAACATGGGTCCTGGTGATGGTAGCTATTGCAGGGTCGAAATCTGGGAACCATGGGGTTAAGAAGAGCCCATCATTTCCAAAAAACCAGGGACCTTTCTGTAAGGCCTGTTCATAATGCTTTGCATGATGGAAAAATACTATGAAGAAACCTCGTGAGCAGCAGCTAACGAGACATTTGCTGGTCCAGGTATCGTAGATCCAATCAAAGAGTTTCTTGGTTTGCGGCCAAAATCCATTAAATCTACAAATGATGGCTCTCTCTGCATATTTTTGAAGATCTTTTGCGACAGATGGAAGAGAGACCTCAACAGAAGGTACTTCATCCAGCTTGTCAACCAGAAAAGGCTGGGGTTTGGGGGCAGCAGAGGGTTTGGGGTTCTGAGAATGAACAACTTCTTTATAGGAGAAAATAGGAGCTGAAGAAGACTGTCCGGCAGCACCACCTCTCAAACAAAGGGTAAGCACAATGGAATCATTTCTGTTAATGTTATAAGCAGAAAGGGGAAGAAGATCCTCAAGATGTTTACCTTGGAAAAGAAGTCTCTGGTGTATCGAGGGAATTCCAGTCCGTAGTTCCAGATTAAGCTTAAGATTCGGTATCAGTTCTGAAGAAGAAACCCAAAGCAAAATAGTTTTTCCAGAGAGTAACCGGAGCTGGATCTGAAATGAGGCAGGGTTATTTTTGGAGGCAGGATCTGCGCGGCAACAAAGGGTGTACCTGCTTTTTCCAGCGACTCCAAGCCTCTGCTGAGAAAGGCCGTGAGGGCGGGAAACGCCTGAAGACCAGCTCCGGAGCTCAAAAATGAAGTCTCGGGGGATTGCGGCCAGAGTCCCATTCAATGCTGCAGTTGAAAATTTTGCTGCAGGGCTCACATTAGCCAAACTTTCCGAGTTGAAGACAGCCCCAAAGAGGCATGGCTCCGGTGACTAGAGCTGGACTCCATTGTGCGCTGCCCTCAAGTTTATCCCCTGCATCCAGTAAAAGACCCTTGAAACAACTTCAACAAGAGCCCTGGCACGATAGCAAGCAAGGGCTGCAGGGGGTAGTTGAGCTGGAGCATGACTAGGACTCGCTGAAACATTAATAGCTGCAAAAACGTTGAACAAAGCTCTATCATCGATCAGTGTCTTCTCTCGGCTGAGGTGAAGATAGTCATGGTGATGCCGAAGGGACGGATCTTCATTCCAGGCGTAGAATGCAACGTTCCTTCGTGCTAAATCGAGGGAGTAAGCGGCTAGTGGAGGCCTGGAAATTACGGAGTGTGAGTTTGGTAAGTCTGTAATCCTCTGTAGGTAGAGATGACCAGAGCCTGGCGGCGGCTCTACCACCTCGGCGAGCAGGAGAGCAGAAAAGTATAGTCTAGGGTTCATCTTGCTTCCTTCAGCTAGGGCTCAAATGTAGTGGGCTTGGCCCGGTTTAGACTAACTACTTGCACGATGAGCTACGACCTTGCTCGGGATCGAACACAAGACCGGTCTGTCATTACGAGGCCGACTTTACCACTACACTGCCTCCATGACCTTAATTGGCCAAGGATATTACTGACGAATGAATTTGCAATTAGAAGAGGCTTGGACAAATGAAAATGCAGAAAATAAATCAGAAAATTGATTTTGTTTTAGAAATTCGGAGCTTGATCTTCTGCATAATTTTTGACCCAATTAATGACCAAATCTATTACTGGAACCTCCTCAGAAATTTTCTTCTTGATTTTATGTTTCCAATGAGCCATCCTCGCCCTCATTTGGCCAAGTAAAACTCATTCTATGAGCTTCCAAAGTTGATGAGTCAAATCTGGCATAAATCTGGAAATTCTTTTACTGGGTTAAAAATCAGAATTTTAATTAAAAATGTAATCCTAAATTAGAATTCTAAATATCTAATAATTAGTTATAAATTAATTATTAACTAACTAATATGTACAATTAATTCTAATTAATTTTCATCTAATTAGAAATTGATTAAGTTACAAAATTAAATTAATATACAAATGATTTGAAAAAGTTAATTTAAATATGATTAATATTATAATTCAAATTATATTAAAATTATAATAAATATAATTATTATAATATAAAAAATGTAAAAATTAATTTACAAACCATTGGAATCAATTCAAACCTAAAACCCATGAAACAAACCATTGAAATCAATCCAAACCCATTAATTCATCCACGTGAGATTATGGAGGGATATGGTGAGTGGAGTGTGAGGTGAGGGTGACGTGAGGGTGAGTGAAGTGGAGGCGCGGGAGGCATAAGGGGTGAAAAACTTTGTATTAAAATCTTTTAACACATCGCATTTGGCCTTACCGCATATCGCAATTTTGGTTGTTAAATGTTAAGGCTTTTTAAGAATTTGCGATAAGACGTTGCGAGAAGGAAATTTGCGAGAAATGTTTTTTTTTAATAAGTGTTTTCCTGTTTTGGGTCTCGAGGGCTATAAAATCAGAATTTTTTATTAAAAATCTAATCCTAAATTAAAATTCTAATTAACTAATAATTAATCCTAAATTAATTGTTAATTATAAACTAAACTAATTATTTAATAACTATTATTAACTAATGTTAATCTAACTAATTAACATAATTAACTATTTATAAACTATTTAATATTAATCTAAATAATATTTAAGTTTTAATTTAATTTAATTAATTTAATTTTATATTTAAATTAATTAATATAAAATTAATTATTTAAATTAATTAATATTAAAACTAATAAAAAAAAATAAACTAACCTACCTTCACTCATACGTATGAGTGAGTTTTTGAAACTCAAAAAAAAAAAAAAACTTTATAAAAAGCCCTTCGTTCATGCCTTAAGCCTTTTAACTATCGCATATCGCAAGAACCTTGGATCGGGGTTTTCCAAATGTGCATGTTATAAAAATTGCGATGGATCCGATATTGCGATATGCGATGTAAAATTTTTATTTATTTTTATTTATGTTTTTTATAATATTTTTTTAGTATTAAGTTTTAATTTTAATTAAATTAATTATATTTTATTGTAATACTTAATTTAATTAATCTTAAAATTTAATGTTAAATATCAGTTTTTTATGTTGGCTTTATTTTAATAATGTTTAGTTTAGTTATGAAATTTTCTAAACTACAGCCACTCCGAAAATGATGGGACTTCAAAGGAGTACCATTTTCAAACCAGTTGACCAAATGAGGTAAAACAAGCATCAATGGGAAGCTTATTAAAAATCGATTTTAACAAAGCAATCAAAACAAGAATACAAAGAAAATGAAAAATAACAATCGCGTAGGATAATCAAATAAATAAAAATCCTAAAAGGTGTTTAGCCAAAAAATTATAGAAAGGGTCCCCATTATTTGAAGTGAACAAGTAAAAAATGGGGGGGGGGGGGGTTATGTTTTACCACAACAATGACGACACATGGGAGAAAAACCAGTTATCTCTGTTTGATATGAATAAGATTTTCCTAAAATCAAAGTAAAGCTAATTAAAGAAGAGAGAATTATACTTGAAATGCTTGACTAGGTTAATTAGTCTGAATAAAAGCAAGAATCATCTCACTGTAATTTTTATTTTTTAAATCCCTCATAGATTAAAATATTTCAAAACTCTATATGAGTCTTTAATTAGTTCTAGAGGTAAAGTAGGGGTCATTTTACAGCTTAGCTTTTTAAATATACTCATTTGTCATAGGTAGAGCCACTGCTGCCAGCAAACATCTATAGTCTCGACAGGGCTACCTTTTAATCATCAATGATTCAGAATCCCATCTCTTTAAGAATTATTAACTTAGAGATAAATCCATTTATATTATTTTATTTTTATTTTTATTTTTATTATAAATATTTAAAATCCATTGTCCTGGTTTGGTAACCAGATAGTTGACAATGCCATTCACTGGTTATAATTGGACTGAATAAGCTGGCTCGTGATGAGACCCCTTATCTTATAATTGTTTGCAATCATAAGGCATTACCCTGGTTTGTTTAGCAGTGTTGGTAATGTTAGCCTATTTTTCCCCTATGATCATGGTAGGTCGGCTCATAATGAGACCTCTTATCTTTTAAGTTTAAATATATCTCTGGATTATATTCTAGAAAAATAAGACTCTTTGGGACAGGGAGAATCATTGAATCCTTAAGAGTTAAGAATGACAATTTCAGAGTTAAAAGGTCCTTTGCTGTAAAGTGTCTTTACTTGGTAAAAAAATAACTTTTCTTGACTGATAATAGAACTTTGAAAGATCTTAATAAAATATTGAAATCTCAAAATGATTACAATTTTGATGAAAAAGAAATTTCTCCAGATTTTATGATACTTTGTCAACTTCTCTAAATTGGTAATCTCTTCATTAAGTATGTTTACCTTTATAATCATAAAATCAAACTTTACTAAGAGATTTAAGAAAAAGCTAATAGGTGACTATTAGCAATTTTTCTTGATGTATGCTGACCATTGTTAGGTAACAAGTAGGATTTCCATATAAATCATGGCAAGGTCACCAAAATAAAAACTGAAAACCAAAGGAAAATAATTCTTATGCTAAAGTGAGAAAAGAAATCAGCAAACAAAAATGAAGAAATTGAAAAGTGAAAGGAAAATCCAATTTTTTGAAATACAAACTCTAACAAGAATGGTTATACCATTGTCTCAACAATATGAAAAAAAAAAATAATCGTGTAATCATTCCTTGTTATGTCGAGATTTAGAAAAATAATACCTTGTAGGGTTGTAAGTGTTTTTAGGCTTTCTGGATAGCAGTGATGATTATTTCAGCCACAACGAAAATTTTCTATCCGATATCAATCTTCTTGTTTCAAAGTATCATCTTAATCATTTTCTAATAAAAAAAAATGCTTAAAGAAACAAACTAAAATTTCATAAACTTCTTGGTGTAGTTGTTTCGATAAATATTATTGCTGCTTATTGAAATAAAGCCAGGAGAAGAATATAGGACTTTGAAAGTATGATCCTATAGAGGATTGAAAGCTTCAAATGGAGAACTGCAAAACAGATTTATATATTAGAAAAACAAAACTGAAATTTAAAGTAACGAAATAGAAATTAATGAAAGTGGGTACATGAATCTTACCATTGGATAATTGCTTTTGATCTTACTTGAAAGGTATCAATTTCTCCAAACTAGCTGACTTCTTATTTTAATTAACATTAAAAACTTGAAGAAGTCAAACTAACCAAAATCCTATAACCCAAAATCATTATGTATTTTATCTAAACTAAAGCAAGCAGTAAAATGAAAAAATGGAATTCTTAATGGTCGAGGGAAAACAAAGGCATCAGAAATGAGAATGAAAATTTGTATTAATGACTGTTTCTCAAAATATTATAAGTTTCATATAAACTCCATGATTTTATAAATTGTCCAGAATCAAGACCACATCCAAGATAATAAAATTTAAATATGAATATAGAGAGGTTTTCAATTTCTTTTTTAATTATGGAATTATATATTTAAAAATGAAATATATGAGAAATCAAAATGATTTAAATATGCTGCAAATTTTTCATTAACAGCTTTCTTACCATAGTGGTTACCCAAGCTCGCTTTTTAAAATAACACATCGCCGTATCAGATAATTCGCATCACATGTTTCTTCACCATGCTTCAAGTTTAATTTGCAAGACTTCACCTTTGTTTCTATGCCATATATCGATTAAATGTTAATGGATAAAAGGCATGCATCGAAATATATCGCACCGGAGATTGCAATGGAAAATTGCTGATATGAAAAAATGTAATGAGAACATGTGTAATGAAATGAAGCGATCACATCATTAAAGATATATTATATTAGGGATCAGGGAATATTAACATTATGCTTCCCACATTTCACATCGCTCATCGTAGATTCGGAGATGTGATGTGAGCATACATAAAAATGTGATGAAGCGATTGCGATATCGGCGATTTCTAATTGGCGATGCTAATCAACGATTAGCGAATGTTTGGTACCCAATGTAATACAATATGATTCTTGCGATGCTGATATGCGATGAATGATGTGGTTAACCGACGATCGTGATCGGCAATCTTAAGCACATGATGTAACAATTCTCGATACGCCGATATGCGATGAAGAGTGGACCCGATGATTTTATGATAAAAATTTAATAACATACCAGATCCGAGACATCGGCCTTTTAAAATTATGCTCCTATCACTATTGCAATTGAGCGAACGCAATGTTTTTTATGACTTTGATTCGAATTTCATATCGGGTCCGAACTTATGTGGTTGTCGCAATATTGGTAAAGGAAATTCACGATAATGGAAGTATAATTCAACTGCAAACCTCTGATATGCAAAATGCGATATGACATATGAGCGAGGTAACACATCGGAGATCTTTTATTAAACAATTTGTTATCAAAAATGCAAAAAGCTACTTCTGCTGAAACATTTCGCTACAAATGGTTGTGAAGTGGATGATGTGATATCGGAATGAAATGATTGATGAAGATGAGCAGGATGAGAATATTGAAAACATTTTCACTGAAGTATCAGCAATATGAAAATCAAGTTGAATCCTATGATATTGCTTGAAATTTCAATTGGGTTTTCTGATGGTTGAAAGCAAAGTTAAAAATGTTCAAATTTTAATGAATCATAAAATAAAATTTCCCTGAACCTGTTGCAAATTTGAAATGGGTTTGCTGCTTACTTCAAGTTTTGAAAACAAATGAAAACCTACAAATAAAACAAAACAAATATAAAAAATAAACTAAGAAAAAGAGAAACTAATAATAGATGAGAATGAACTTATGAATGCGTACCTGGAAGGAAATTCTCTGTAGTTTTTACCTCATGAATCTTTAAATTTTTCCTTCGATTTATCAAAATTTTTCCTTTGTCCAAAATCATCTCATCATTTATTCTAAATAGGAGTGATTAATCAGCCTAAATAAAATCTACTTATTCATGTTTACGAAAAACAAAATTTACCAGAAATAAATATGAAAATAGTCTTCCCTTTCGAATTGAAAGAACAATTTATTAGCTCTGCTCATTCCGAATTAACTTGAGAAAAATTTGTATTATTATAGTGACTGTTTAATAATGCCTTTAGTAAATAAATATGATGCGTATTGCATCATCAAATAATAAACTAAAGATCAGAATGGGATAAAGCCACTAATTGTGGAAAAATGTCAAAACATATTTGAATGTGTGCACACAGTAAAATGGACATCCTAAAGGTCAGCTTAGCAAATTTTGAGGAAGATAATATGAACTTCATATGATTACCACGAAAGTTTAGACTGACTAATAATGATTGAATTAGAATTAAGCTTATCATATACAGTCATACATTTCATGGGATAGATGCCAAGTGAAACCTCAATTGAATTTAATCAAGACATTATTCAAAATAGGCAAAGTAGATATATTGCTGCAATAGATTTCGGTTTTAAAAGATCCTGATGAGAAGAGAATGTTTCACTGAAAATGTAAATGATATGAGAAGGGTTGATTTCGTCCTTTATTTTTAATTTGCAGAACTATTAAAAATAAATTAACTACATAAAACAAACTAACTAAATTAATTCTACTCCTATTTTAACCATATACATGAATTTGACTAGGTATATTCATATTTCCAATGTAACCATTTTCTCATTTTAATCCCTGCATGTATGTACAATTCAAATGTTAGTAATAAAAATAGAAATCTTATTGAACTAAGAAAATTAAATCTGTAAGTAAAATGCACAGTTATTGTTAGCAACTTAATGAAAATCTTTTTCTCTTGAAATTTCCTTTCCAATTGAATACCAATTGGATCATAGAAATCTGGATGGATTTCTATTAAGGATTGGGAAATATTCAAAGAAAGAGATAACAAGCTAGATTGTAGATATGAACTTTTAGATTCAAAAGCCTGGAAGAAACTGTTAGTGTTATGTGTAAATGTTAAACTATTGACAATCTTCCATGAAGGAAAACTTTCCAAATATTATTCAAATGAATTAATGAAAAATGGATTGAAATCTTTCAAATGAAATGGAAAATTATTAATTAAATTGGATTGCTGGCAGATTTCTAAAAATGCATTCTCTTGTTGATATTTCCTTTGAGAAGATAGAAGCTTTTGATAAAACATTAGCATTGATTGAAATTGAAATTGAAATAGCTTTTGATGCTCTTTATTATAATATAAAATTTCAATTTTCCAACAGGGCAATGCATCAATTGAATGTCTGATAGTAAAGTGCTCAATATGCCAGCGTAATGTATGAAAAATATGTAAAATAAAATCTAAAAATAAATCTGATTTTATACAAAATAAGTAAGGAAACAAAAATAAAATGAAACCACTATTGTTACAAGTAATGTTACAACACAATTGGGATTGTTTTAAAATAATTTCGTTTTGACAAGGATTGGACAGAATTATAATACCAACTTGTGAATTAAAAAGGGAATTATGATTATGAACAGGAATGAAAGCTTGATCATGATATGAATCATAATTTGGAATATTTTCTCGAATAATGAAATCATGAAGATAATTTGCTACTTTAGAATGAGGATTAGTTGGAATAATTTCTAAATTGAAATGTTCCTCATTCTTAGATGTTATTTGAATTTTATCATGAGAATTATCTTCAGAAAAATAGAAATCAACATCTTCTATGTCAGAGTAATTATAATAAATGACTTCACAAGATTCTTTAGAATTCCCTTCAATCTCATCCAATATATCCAAATAAGGAGGAACAAGAATTTTATGTTCATTGATGGCAAAAGAATGATCAATTATTGTTTCTCTATCTTGATAAAAATTTATTGGTAATTTATTTAAATCATCCTCTTTAATTTCTGAAATATCATTAATACCAAGAGGAGAAAATTTACCATCATAAAAAATATCAGGATAAAGGGAAAAATGTGAATCTGAAATAATGCAATTAAAAATGTCTCGGTTTGAGAACTTTTGTGCATTATGATCATTGTAAATTTTAGATTCCAGATCATTCCTTTCTATGCGCATGCTTTCTTGAAGAAGGCTTCTTTTCTGCTCTGATTTCGGCATTTGTTCACCATGGAAAAATTCAGAAATTTGTACAGTAGTTTGCATTTTATTATTTACTTTGAATGTTGTTTGCACTTGCTGATTTGCAATCTGATTTTCTGAATTTAATAGAGAGTAAATTTCTGATTCCAATGCATTTCTTTCTCCAAAATTGTTGTTGTTGTCTTCTTGCATTTGATTAGAAATATTTTCCAAGATTTTTGAAACCACTTCATCACAATTTATTTGGACATTCATATTGAAATTCTCATTTATGTTAGAAGGGGATGGAACAAATCTTGAACTAATTTCATATGGATCGGGAATAGGAGGAAGAGAATAATTATGTTCAAACCAATCTAGTGATTCTTCTTTCATAGGTTCATCTTTGAAATTAAATTTTAAACAATTCAAATGAAATTGAATATTAAAATCTCAAACAGATTCATTTTCTTTTGGTAGATATTCAATTTCATCATATACCTGATCATAATTATAGCTGTCAAATCTACAAATGAAAATTGTAACAAATTGATCCCAACTGTGAATTGAGGCAACCGAAAGAGTTCTATACCAGTTTCTGGCTTCTGCCCCAAACGTGAGAGTAAAAATCCTACATAAGATGCCTTCATCAATTAAATTCCTTGAAAATCATAATTTGAAACATTTTGAATAAATTGAAGGACATGATTAAAAGCAGAAGAATTTCTCTTACCATTGAATTTTACCTGAGACAAGAGTCTTACCACTTCGGGTGGAGTATTAGAAGATGCACGTCCATGGATACAACTCCAAACTGGAAGTTTAAGAGGAGCCATCGTGATCAAATAAAATTTCAAAATTGAAAAGACTCCAACAGACAACAAGTTTCAGGCCCTCCTTCTAGCGCCAAAATGTTGAAGCCTCGAAAATCGCTGCAACAACATGGGGGTTGACCACCGGGTCTAGACCTTAAAGAAGCTCCTTTTCCGTTTGCAATGGTGGTTCTGACTAGTTCAAGTAGGTCCAGTTACCTTGTCTCAATCTCCAATGGCTTTAAAATATGACTTTCATTCACCAATGGAAAAGATACATCAGATCATTCTTCTTGCTAATCAGGCAAGAAAGTGATCCTTAAGCTGATTTAGGGCTTAGCCAATCCACTAATAAAGCTTGCCTCTTTGGGAAGAGGACTTAAGAGAAAGTAGAAATTATTCTAAATGCAAACTTATTCTAAGATACAAGCAAAATGAACTATCTTAATCCTATCTCAATTAGGCAGATATAGATCTAACCTAACCAAGAGCAGGTATTTAAAATATTGGGATTGAAATATGTCTTATTTATAATGAATATCAAGTTAATGAAATAGTTCAATTAACTGACATTATGGATAGCAAAACACATCCTATTGAGACTTTTTAACTAAAATAATCAATCAACAACACTCAAGAAGTAGTTCACAAAATGGTATTGATCATTTAATCATAACTTGAATTATTAAACAATAATATGCAGAAGAAGTTCACGACATATCACTATTTATTCATCCAATATTAAAAGACAGATTTATGAGTAAATAGTTACTCAGAAATCAGAATTCAACCCATAAGAGCAGATATAAATAACAACATAAAATAGAAATAAATTACCCATACCGACAAAAGTGCACAAATATGTAAGTAAATTGACACCATTCCTGTTATCATAAAATAAAACCAGAATAATAATAGTATTAGAAATACCAATTTATTGAATCCATTTCTCCAGCTCCGGTCTCTAATAGTCCTTTACAATGCCTAAGCTTCTGCTTTCAAAAGCAGAGCTACAATAGTGCAAACTCTGTTCATTATACATAACTCAGAATGTAAAAGAAAAACCTCAATAATCTCCAGATCTAAGATTCCACTCCTCCTACCTACAACTCTAAATCCCTATTACAAAAGTGCTTTTAGAATTCCAAAATTGCAGAAGAGAGCAGCCCTTATTACATTCTGTAATCTGCTATTTATAATATTTGCAAAGGAATTCTTGAGAGGAAAGTTTGTTGAAGAGAAATCTGCTCAATCCAATTTTATTTGCTCAGAATTTCAATCTTTAATTTCTAGAGCATTCTCATTGATTGAGATCTTTTCTCCTTATCTCTCCTACTGTTTTCCTGCAAAAAGAAATCAAAATAAATTAAGATGCAACGAATAAAATCAAAATACCATTTCTGGCATTAAAACAAACCCAATCAAATTTAATTTAAAAAAATAATTGAAAATAAAATATAATCTCTCTATTGATGTCTGGGATGGTTTAATTCGACAAGGATATTATCGACAAATGAATATGGAATTAGAAGAGGCTTGGACAAATGAAAATGCAGAAAATAAATCAGAAAATTGATTTTGTTGTAGAAATTCAGAGCTTGATCTTCTACATGATTTTTGACCCAATTATTGACCAAATCTATTAGTGAAACCTCCTCAGAAATGTTCTCCTTCATTTTATCTTTCCAATGAGCCATCGTGGGCCTCATTTGGCCAAGTAAAACTCATTCTATGAGCTTCTAAAGTTGATGAGTCAAATTTGGCATAAATCTGGAAATTTTGTTACTGGGTTAAAAATCAGAATTTTAATTAAAAATCTAATCCTAAATTAGAATTCTAATTATCTAATAATTAATTCGAAATTAATTATTAACTAACTAATATATACAATTAATTCTAATTAATTTTCATCTAATTAGAAATTGATTAAGTTACAAAATTAAATTAATATACAAATGATTTGAAAAAGTTAATTTAAATATGATTAATATTATAATTCAAATTATATTAAAATTATAATAAATATTATAATTATAATATAATTATTATAATGTAAAAAAAATAAAAATTAATTTACAAACCATTGGAATCAATCCAAACCTATAAAACCCATAAAACAAACCATTGAAATCAATCCAAACCCATTAATTCATCCACGTGAGATTATGGAGGGATATGGTGAGTGGAGTGTGAGGTGAGGGTGATGTGAGGGTAACTGAGGTGGAGGTGCGAGAGGCATAAGGGGTGAAAAACTGTGTATTAAAATATTTTAGCACATCGCATTTGGCCTTATCGCATATCGCATTTTGGGTTGTCAAATTATGTTAAGGCTTTTTAAGAATTTGCGATAAGTCTTTGCGAGAAGGAAATTTGTGAGAAATGTTTTTTTTTAATAAGTGTTTTCATGTTTTGGGCCTTGGGGGCTATAAAATCAGAATATTTTTATTAAAAATCTAATCCTAAATTAGAATTCTAATTAACTAATAATTAATCCTAAATTAATTGTTAATTATAAAGTAAACTAATTATTTATAACTATTATTAATTAATGTTAATCTAACTAATTAACATAATTAACTATTTATAAACTATTTAATATTAGTCTTAATAATATTTAAGTTTTAATTTAATTTAATTAATTAATATAAAATTAATTATTTAAATTAATTAATATTAAAACTAATAATAATAAAAAAATAAACTAACCTACCTTCCTACCTTCACTCATACGTATGAGTGAGTTTTTGAAACTAAAAACAAAAATAAAATCTTTATAAAAAGCCCTTCGTTCGTGCCTTAAGCCTTTTAACTATCGCATATCGCAAGAACCTTGGATCGGGGTTTTTCAAATGTGCATGTTATAAAAATTGCGATGGATCCGATATTGTGATATGCGATGTAAAATTTTTATTTTCTATTTATTTATCTTTTTTATATATTTTTTTTAATATTAAGTTTGAATTTTAATTAAATTAATTATATTTTATTATAATAATTAATTTAATTAATCTTAAAATTTAATGTTAAATATCATTTTTTTATTTTGGTTTTATTTTAATGATGTTTAGTTTAGTTATGAAATTTTCTAAACTATAGCCACTCTGAAAATAAATAAATAAAATAAAAATAGCATTTTTAACCCAAACTAGATAAATGATGGGACTTCAAAGGATTACCATTTTCAAACCAGTTGACCAAATGAGGTAAAACAAACATCAATGGGACGCTTATTAAAAATCGATTTTAACAAAGCAATCAAAACAAGAATACAAAGAAAATGAAAAATTAACAATCGCTTAGGATAATCAAATAAATAAAAATCCTAAAAGGCATTTAGCAAAAAATTTATAGAAAGGGTCCCCATTATTTGAAGTGAACACGTCAAAAATGGGTGGGTTGTGTTTTACCACAATAGGTCCCTATGCATTCCTGCTTCTGCTACTGCCAAACCTGCTAAAAAAACTCTAATTTTTTGTTGTAGTTCTTCATCTTCTGCTCCCTTTGTAGCACTTCCTCGACCTCTTCTACTCGCTTCAACTCTTCCCCGACCTCCTCTTCCTAGATCCATCTTCACTTAGGAAGAAAAACTTGCTCTGATACTAATTGATGTAGAATAGTTGCAGGAATATCAGAATTACATTGTGGAATGGAGTTTTTAAGATTCAACACCAAAACCCCTTTACTCGTAATAGGGTTCAACTTCAGGAGTTAGAAACATACACACTTACGCAAATCAAAAACGGATTTTCAACATACAAACACTAAAAAATTACGTGAACTAAATGCAGAAACCCAAACAAAATGAGAACACACGAGAGTTCTTTCCATAGTGTCCCACACAACTCTAACCAGTCACGAACAGTCGCACTTCACAATATTTACAACATAACCTTAAGATTTAAACCATATTTCCTGCAGGATGCAATGTTGGGCTGTGGTGACAAGTGGTCCTCCCCATTTTGCATCGCAAAAGAAAATTCTTTACAGTGCGAATACCTTAACCTTAACTTGCAAGTGATGCGATGTGTGAAATCGCTTTTGCTGCACTTTCAATCTCTGTCATTTAATCCCTACTGGATCCGACGACCCTCTTTTTCCCCCGCTGCATCACTTCACATCACAAGTCAAACTATTTAACTCACAAATTAAGCCGTAAATGCTATCCTTCGAAATGCGAGATATATTCAATCTCCACCATTTGATCTCGGCTGGATCTGATGTTCCACGCTACACCTCCTCTATACCACTTCGGATCACAAATAAAATTCTTTAACTTGTGAATTGGAGAATAAACATTATCCTTGGCGATGTGCAATATCTCTCCGCTTGTGATGCGATCTTCCATCGTTGATCGGTTGGATCTAATGGTCCTCGTCGCACCTGCAAATCCCATTGATATATGTTCTACTGTTGACACAATATTAAATTCAACAAAGGAATGTGTAGAACTAAGGCCTCACCATGCCTGCAAATCTGATTATATTACTCGTGGAGTGATTTAAGTACATATGTTCAGCTTTCAACAAAGGTTTTGAATAGTTAATTTTAAAATAGGGAAACCGATCAAAGCAAAAAACACTTAGCATTAGTTTTGCAATGAAATACTATTTTAAATAAAACAGAGATCCCGATCAACACAAAACACTTCGACATAATTTGGAAAATAGAAAACAAAGAGCTAAGACCTCATATGGCTAGTTTTTACATTTAATTCTTCTTCTCTATTCTCGCCTTTCTCGATATGGATGGCAGAACCCCACATTGGTGGATTTGGTTCATTTTTATGCCTTTCCCCAAAATCCCCATATGGTTGAGAAAATGTCAATCGGTTTCAAAACATTCTATTTAACTAATCCTAATTCAACCATTATTTTTATTCTTAAAATTACAATGGCTTAGTTAGCCCAAGTTAACTTAAAAAAAATACTTAAAAAAAAACAAAGTCTTCAAATTTTTAGGGCTTCTAGTCCTCTTTCCAAGCCACAACATTTGACCAACTTGTCACATTGCTCGCTCTACCTTAGTGCTACTTCATTATGTCTCTTCATGTAAGGTCCATTTCATATAAATACAAATCGTGGCTCTTCATTTCATCTATCCAGTTAGTCAAGCAAGAAAATAAGATATTTGATCCGAGGTATGAAAAAAAGTGCACAATTCGTGAACTAAGGATAAATTCAAGAAGGAAAAAAAGGGAATCAAGGAGTTTTATTTTGAGTATTTACTGACATTTTCTATGTTTTTCTTAGAATTTGTTGCGAGAATAATTTTTTTTTATCTCTTGGACATGGTATTGACCTTCACTTGAGCGCACTACTTCGACCTTTTTAGAGAACACCTTTAGGAATTCATAACTGAAGTTTCAACCCCTTTCTTGAACGATACCTTGGCTTCTTCATGACTTTGTTTTCAGCCTTTTTGAATGTAGACTTACATATTCTTTGGAGAAGACCTATCTATGTGTTAGAGAAAACATTCTACCATTTTGCAATAGACTTTCCTAAAATTTGGAGTAAAGTATTTTTACTCTTTTGGATCATATTCTTTAGTGCATTGGAATAGAATTTCAACCCCTTCTGAGGATTTATTTTAGGCTTGTATTAAGGCATAGACTCAACCTTACTCTAGAAAAGATAAAATGTAGATATTTCCCTTACATTGGAGTAAACTTTAAGAGAGTACTTTGACGCCTTTTTGAGGAAGATTTCATCCTACTTTGAAGACATATTTGGATTTTTTTTGAAGAAGAATTTGGGTTTTATTTGGAGTATACATCTAAATACATTATTAAAGAAACTTGAAGCATTATTGACGTCATACTGAAGACATATTTGAATAGTTGTTTGAAAAACCTTGTTGAAAGCTAGACTTCAACCCTCTTGGACATATCTTGGACTTGGTTTCGAGCAGTCTTTGGTCTCCTTTTGAGTCACTTTTATCCAATTGTTAAAAGCATCCTTGAATATTTTATAGAGCACCTTTGAAGATCAATTGAAGTATTAATTGAAGACATCCTTTGAAGCAACCTCGTTGAAGCATTATTGAAGGAAAGATTGAAGTACTTCTTAAATATATTTTGGAACCCTTTTTGAGTCAGTATTTCTTATAAATTTCATTTGACCAAGTTGGAGCTTAGAATTTTTTGAGAGGATTGGATTCATCATTTGGAAAAAATAGGAGCTTGGACATATTCAAGGTTGGAGCCTTCAAGAGTAAAAGATATTATTGTACATGTTAGAGCCTATTTTTTTTATATAATACGATTGGAGTCCTCACTATTTCTGATCAATAATTTATTCTTTGTCTCTTGTGTTCTCGTCTATTTTATGATAAAAATATTAACTCACATAAAATAAAAATTGAAAGAAATATTGATTCACCCCCTTCTTGATATTTCCAATAATTCGAATTAGAGCCAACTTCTTCAAAGAATAACATATTATCTAGAAGAAGGATTTTTGAATCACAATGTCTAGTAAGGATGCAAGTGTCCCCCAATTTGATGGAAGACATTTTACCTTTTGGAAATTTATAATGGAATTCTACTTGATGTCTCTTGGAGTCCAAGTTTGGAAATCAGTAACACATGCATAGTAAACGAAAAATTTAGACTAGTTAGAGGAATAGTTTAAGAGCAACTAATTCCAAAAAGGTACTTTTTCTTTGATCCAATATTGAATGAAAACTAGAAAAAATGATGTTATAGATGAGTCCCCTTGCCCCTCCTATTGAATTTTTTTTACTAGATACTCCATCAAATAAATCCCACGTGTTAGCCTTTTGAATGGAATTTTATGAGTGATGGTAACTTGAAATATTCCAAACATTCTTAGGCAAAGAGTCTTGTAAATAAAGGCTCTTACAAACCACCCTCATGTATAAATGGTACGATTCTTCCAAAATGGGAGCATTTTGTTCTAGCTAGATACCCAAAAAACTATGAGAAGTAGGGATTTTATAGATTCCATTGGCTTTCAATTATGAGAGTCTAGTAAACAACCCTCCACAAACATTTCACTCCAAGTGTATTTTTCCCCTTTGATATTTTCAATTTGTTTCTATACTTGTTGGTTGGAAAGACATTGAATATATATATAGGGAATGGATTCCACCTAGCCACATGTATGCAAGGTATTTTTTGTAGAACCCCTTAGCTGGGAGCTTTGTTTTTAGAATAGAATTTTTTATATGCTTGTTATGAAATATCATTAAAATAGTTGTATAAATATTGTGAAATGTATTTAAAAATATTAAAAATTACTACAAGGTATAAACCAAATAAATTTGTGGCTACTCTAGTGAAGATGAACAAAGGTTCGTTTTTTTCACATGTTGTTGATCAATTGTGAATTTTAGTGATTCGTAGAAGAATTCTATTTCTATTGAAGGAATGGTAGCTTAAGACATGGTTTCATTCAATTAAATGCTTAAATATGGATATGTTCCTCCAATTGTTTAATAATATTTGGCCATTAATTTTCCTTTGAAAGCTGATTCCTTCAATAGTGAAAATTTATTTTCATATAACGGTTTGGTAGGTAGATTTAATGGGTTTTAGCTACAATTTACCGATATTAACGAATGGATTTTTAATACATGCAAACCCATTTTGACTGATGATTATAATATTTACACCATAGATCGAGGTTTTATTTATTTTTATTTTTGATAATATTGAGGATAAGAAAAATATTTATGAATCTCAGCCTTGGATTTGGGGCAGTTCTAGCCTTTTTATGCATCCCTGGTCTCCTACCTTTGTTCTGGTTATGACTTCAATATTCACAATTCCTATTTGGGTAAGGTTTTTGATCTATCCCTTGCATATTTAGAACCTCCCATCACTATGTTCCATTGATAATACATTATAGAAGTCTTATTTCTGCAACCTAGAATGTAATTTATTTTTTCTAAAACCACTTCTACATGAATATGTGTTGAGATGGATTTAAACAGGGGTTTTCCTACTAATATTAATCTAATGGATCCATATTGTCTGGGTTTAGAATTTCTACTATGAAAATGTTTTATTTTGATGTCATGTATCTTATGAAACAAGACATGTAATTAAAAATTTCCCAAAGTGTTTGCAGAATAACAGAGCCTTAAAAAACAATTGGAGGCCCAAATGGTGTGAAGGATCTCATAATGAATATTATACGATATAAAAAGAATGAGAGACTCAAGATAAGGAAGAAGAAAATGAAAAATAGGAAGAATATATTGTAAAAGTTAATTCATTAAAGGAAGAAAAATCCCATAAGGAAAAAGTGTGTAAGGAGGCTACGAATTTAGTTACAGTGGGGGCGAAACATAGTCCAGTGAAATTCAAATCCCTCTAGGAATATATAAGGAAAAAACTGAAAACCAACTTCTCTTGCATATCAAGTAGGTTAGGAGGAAACAAAACACAACATTGCTCAATCATTTAAGGGTGATCCATCAAACACACCAAAAAATGTGGGTTGGGTTCAAGTGGGGAAGAAGGGAAAAACTATTTTATCCAGGAAAACCAAAATCCAATTAAAATTAAATCAAAAAGCAGTGAAAAATGGAATGTAAATGTATTTGGATCTTAGGATTATTTTGAATTTTTTTTAGCTTGAATGAGATTGAACTTTTTGTACCATGGGGTAATCACTTGAAGCATTGGATTGAGCCAGATTGGACAATCTCAAAACTACAAGTAATATTGATAATTTTGAATAAATGTAACACTTCCTTCCTGGCTAGATACCAACTATATTTTTTATAAAATGCTTATACCGATTTTCTTAAAATAAAAACAAAAAAGGTAAAAATATTCAAAATATTAATAAAATACAAAAATTATATTAAATAAAATTACCAAATGAATAAGTTGAAAAGAATGGATGAAGGTGATTGATATTTTTTTTAGAACACTCAATATTCTCTCTTGTTTATTTCATTCGATATACAGGTATAACTAGTGTAGCCATATAAATTAAATTCTTGAGAAACGTGGATAGGAATGAGTCCATTATAAGCATCAAAAGGCTTAATTCATCATATTTATCATGCTGTTAAATTTAAAGAAAAAAAAAAACTTAAGTACTAACTAAATCATAACTTTATTATTATTGTTATTGTTATTGTTATTATTATTATTACTCATAAATATAGTTGACGAGGATCACCTAAATTTGAAAATATTCAAAGGTTATTTCCATTTAGGGATTATAGGAATTTTTTCTTGACACTAAATCCAACTTGTATATTTTTTTTCCATGTAGGCTAGCATGTCTCTAAATAATAGTACTTGGGTGCATGGAGAATTAAACAGCCTAGCTTCCACTAGAGTTATTGTCCTTTGACAATATTACAAAACATATGATTAATAAGTATGTGACAACTTAATAAATTTAATTAACAAACATATAATTAAAAATAAAAATAAAAATTCAAATATAGACATATGAAATATATATAATATAAATAATATTTATAAATCAATATCCATTTTACAATTTAAATTATAATAATGATTCATATTTGTAAATATTAAAATTTCATATTTAAATTTAATTAATAAGCATATAATGATTTAATACTTAAATTTAATATGAACTATTAAATTGTTATATGCTTATTAATTAAATATAACTATGGAATTTTAATAGTTTTATATAGACACACACACACAAACACACACATACACAGTTACTAATTATGCACATCACATTAAAGATAGAATTAAATCAATTATGAAATATGTTGATGTTCAGAGTTTCTTTTGGAATATTATGTCATGCCAACATATTATTGAGTATGAAAACTTACTTGCTAAAATTATGAAATATGTCAAAAAAAATGTTACACATATATCTAATTGTATGTATTACTAAAGTTTTAATTAAATTAGAAATAACAGTACTCCTATATAGAGATGTGAAATTTATATAAATATAAATAATATTATTAAACTTTAATGAAATTAGAAATAAGAAAATTCATTTTAGATGTGAAATTTTTATAAATATAAATAATATTATTAATAACCAATATAAATCCATCTTCATTTTGGATATACGAGGGACAAAAAAAAAATTAAATGTCATCAAATTCTTTAGGTGTACACATTTCTTCAAATTTTGTAGTTAAAAATTGGTTTTCATATTTAAAGATTTGATCCCTCTATATACTTGTTAGATCAAAAATTGAGTAAATATGGATCAATAATTGCAAAATTGATATAAAAATTGTTTTTTTTTATTAAAATTTAATGTTTACTAAAAAAAACTATCTCAATTTTTGCAATTTTAGAAGAAATTGTAAATGATAATGTCATAAAAGTTCACAATTTGTAGCTTATATTTATAAAGTCATATTTGCAAAGAACAAGTTCATGACAATTCAGGCTATGGATTTCTATCAAAAGGAGATAATTTTTCACTTTGTAGTGTATCCAAAATATCTAATTTGGACCCCACTTTGTTCTCTGGAGATCATTGAAAATTTTAATTTCTTGAAAATTAGAAGTGGATATCAATTCATTCATATTTAATTAAATATGAATTAAATTTATTTAAACTTTTTAATGTGAGTTTTTTGGTTAATTGATATTTATTTGTTTTATTTTTAAAATTTATATAAAGTTTCCTATGTGGTGTAGAATAAATGGTGATAGGGTGTACTTTTAAGTGACTAGGTTATGTGAATCTTAGCAGTTCGGAAATATGTGGGAAAAAACTCTAACCATGTTAAGGGTTGGTTTGGTCCAAATAAGCCATCATCAATGGGTGATTTTGATGTTTTACATACCCCTATGTTGCATTTTCTCAAACCACAGGTCAAGCCTGATGTAATATCTAGAAAAATTCACATATGTCTATAACCAGAATTAGAATATGTAAAAATCCATGTTTTGGCATTGGCGCGGGTAGCCAGTTCACCCATCGCACCAATGTGGAGAGAGTACACTAGAGGTCGCACCAGCTAGCACTTTGTCCCTTTGTTATACATGCGCCAACCTTTTTGGGAATGTTTTTTAACAAACTAGAGGCAGAAGTTTCCTTCAACCACCTTTAGGATGAGTCACGGGAAGTGATTAACTGGATGAACCACAGATCTCTCTCTTTAGGCAGTAGTTTCCTACTCATATGGGACACTCCTAAAAGATAGGTCCCACTTCCATGATTATAGGGATCCTAACCTCTCCCAATATCCCTCTATATAAATGAGCTTTCTCCCATCATGAATGCTAGTTGAACAAGACGATTATGTAGCTGGAATGATGAACTTTGAGAACTAAGCCATAGTCGAATAACTGAGAAGGTAGATCAAGAAGGAATTCCATCGAAAGGTCCCTTCTCCCTTCTGAATTCCCTGACAAGCTTCGAGACGTGCTTCACCCGAGCCCCGCTGGAGGAGACTGCATCGTTAGAGCATGGTTTTATCTCATCTTTCTACCTTAATATAAGTGACTATTGTTTGGTTCTTGTCTTGTGTTTCATTTGTATGAAATGCAATATGCTAGTCTTCTGTGACTGATTAGTAGATGTTGAATGGAATTAGTATATGGTATGTGGTTGTCGTTTTCTAATCTCTGTGCTGGTGTCCAAGTGCGATAGGTGGATGGATCGTGACTTGTCTTAGATCATGAGCGAACGACTCTCATCATCACTACAGGCATCGACCATAGCGTTGGACCATAGGTAGGCCATATTATCGTATCCTTTTCCATTTAAGTATCTAGGAACCTACACTCTAGCATGATTCCTTGTTTCTACACCCACCCTAGGGCTAGTGGGATCGCCTATGTCCGCAGAGGGGATTTACCTGAGTAACAAGTTGCTGACTCCACTAGGGATCAGTGCGAGTTTTTATTTCATCTATTAGATCTTCTTCTTGGTATTTGCTTGCTTAGCTTGCCTTTTCTGGTTGTTTTGCTGAGTCTTAGACCCCTGTTTAGCCCCAAAATATTAGATCTGCCCTCTATTTTTCCAAAATTTTCATCTTTTCAAGGTTGGCTTGGCTGGTGCGGTTTCCAGCGTCACAGTTGCACCCACTGGCGCTAGTTTCTATTTCATCACTCGCGCCATCCCTTTTCTGGCATAGATTACAGCTAGACAGTCATGCCAATTCCTGTAGGTGCTAGGGTTTGCCCTGTTTTTGAGTTTTTGGTCCATCCCGGTGTCTCTGGGTGTTTTCTTGGCTTGCTTTGAATTCTTTGGGTTTGCTTGTGACTGTGATCAGCCTTCTTCCTTTGGTTGTTTGTCCATTTCTTTTAGCATCATGGCTTTAGGACTTTCTAGTGCTTTGATAGGCTGAGCCTCCTGTAGGAGTTTGGGTCTCTTGTTTCGCAGTCACCTTCGTTATTTTCTTGATTGCATTAAGCTCCCTGGATCCATTTTGAGTGTTTTCTTTGGGTGAAATGAGTCATGGGTGAGTCTTGTCTCTTTCATTCAGGTTTTCTTCCTGTTACTCCAAGCATAGCTCACAATTGCTTGTATGTATCAGTGTCAACATCTTTCTTCGATTTGAGAGATTGTGACATTGGTTTGAGTCTTTGTTTTGTTTGCTTGTGAGTTGATTGAATTGTTTCATTTCGGCTCTTGCATTAAAATTGTTGAAATAATGTGAAGATTCGTTTTTCATGTTGTTTAGTGCACTATTTTCTCTATTACATTGAAAAAAAAAACATATTTTTTTTCATTTTTGTTTGCATCATGAAATTGAAAAATCTTTCGCATAACTAGCGTTCGGAATTCTAGGAGAGATTTCTCATTTTCATTAGTTTGCATCAGGTATTGTAGTGGATGTTTTCACATGTTTTTATTGTTGCTATCACTTGAAAATCTCTAACCTTCTCGTAGATAGCTCTTCATTAAACGAAATGGTATTTTATGGCATGTAGCCTGCATTCATGGATTTGTGAGATTCAACATTCGGTAGGACCTTGGAATTGAAACATAAATACAAGATAAACTTAAAATTTATTCAATTAACCTAAGGCAACATTAAAACTTAATGAAACATTTAGTGGTCTAAGTTGGAGATGTGTTCCGGTGTCTTTAAGCCTAGCAGTTGTCGCTCGCCATCTAGCTTCAGACAACGCTAGTACGGACTTGCGCTCCCAGTACCGTCGAGTATATAAAGGGAGACCCCTTTAGGTTGCAATACTTTTATCCGTAGGAAGCCGAGTCTGCCACCTTGTGACCGTGATACACCGAACACAACATTTGGGGACACTACCTGCACGTACGTCAAGTCCTTGGTTCATTCTTCTTTAATTTTGTAACCAAGGTGTATATGGCAGTTCACGGGAGCCTAGTACACCCTTTTACCTAGACTACCTAAGTAGTCATTTTTGATCTTTACTGACTCCATAAATTTGGATAAATCATTGATCACTTGTCCATTCATGCTTGTTTCCAACCTGAAAGTGATAGAGTCACCTTTTTCCTGTTTCTCGACTCTTAAAATATGAAACATCAGAGTTTTGTTTCAATTTCTTAAAAAATTAATTGCCCACGAAATATTCCTGGTTAAAGTTATTTTCCTTAGGGTGTTGTTTTAAAATTTGTTTCTGATGGTAGCCTTTCCATAGTTCACTAACCTAGGAATCTCTTTCGAAGGGAATCCTTGTCATTTTCCTGCTTTTGGGAATGTTGGTGCTCCTTCTATGGTAACGTTGTCCCTGCCTAGTTTAACTATTGGGTTTCCTATATGGTTATTTTCAACCTCAGTGGTCCCAAGTGTTCAGTCTGACATACAGTCGTCCCCTCCACTTGAACAACATCATGTTGCTTTTAAGGTGGACCTCTCCCCTTCTTCGCCTATTTCTTCATTTTCCTCCTCTACTTCCCCTGGTGAAAGTCTCGACTCTAGTAACCAGGTGGATAAGAAGAAGAAGAAGCAAAGAAGAAGAAGTCATACAAGCGAGAGGCTAATACTACAGTTATTACACTTAAAAATATTTCCCTTGCGAAACCATCCATGCTTCCACAGAAAGTGAAATTCCCTTGCATGCTCTAAAAAGGTAACCATTTGATTCGAGACTACCCTGGTATTCCCAAGGTAATTGACACATGGTCTGATGGTCATCTACCATTGACTTTGGCTTCTAGAAGTCATATTGACACATCTTCGACTAGCAGTGGTAAGACTCATAAAAAACAGGGAAATATTACCAATCCCTGTAATTTTTGTGAAGGGCATCATCCCATTCACCTTTGTCTTTACATGGATGAAGCCAAAAGAGTGTTGGAAAACCCTACTGTTTCTGCACCCTGCCTTCCGGCTGGTTACCAGAAGCTTTCTTTGAGTCCTCCGCTAGTTGTTTCAACGGTCGGTCAAGAATCATCCTTGGTCGATCTCGCTCCCTCAGAAATTAAAATTCAAGAATCCATTCCCAACCAACCATTGGTTGTGGAATTTATCGATCTGACCCCATCAGTGGTTCATCAGGTCTTTTCCTTTGAGATTTGATCTCATCCCCCTCATGTTCTTCTTGTTTCTTTAGATTCCTTCGACTTGGAAAAATATTCGTCTGTCCCTATAATGCAAGAAGATGCTCCCCCTAATCCCGCGATGGAAGTCCAGGAGAGTTCTCCTCTTACTCCAGTAACACCGGGGGAAAGCCATCTCAGTTCGATGCCATCCCCCCCAAGTAGTTTGATCGCTTCCTTTGATTGGAGTCGATTTGCCAGATACTGCATTCTGTCTTATGTGCCTTTCGAGATAATGGTACAAACCATTGATCTAGTCATACCCAACACTATTATAGATCAAGGCGCATTTGTTAGTATTCTATCTTCAACTACTTTACAAGCTTTTAGTTCTCCGCTGCTTATGCCTGTTACCCAGAATTTATTGTCTTTTAACAGAGGAACCAGTCAACCGTTAGGGATACTTCCAAAGCAACCTATTACTTTCGGAGGGAAAACCATCCATATCAACATGATGGTTGTTGCAGGCCCCTTAGACTTCAATTTTCTCTCGGGGCATGACTATACTTATGTCATGGGGCTATTTGTCTCTTCCCTCTTTCATGTGATCTATTTTCCACACAGAGGGCGGATCGTGACCATCGACCAACTTTCATTCTTTGGTCCCAATGTGACATTTGGTCCACCATCATCCCTTCCAGGTCTTTATTCACTGGTTGTATATTCCCTGCTGCAGGCTAATTATGTGTCTACCTATCCCGTGCCCGTAATCCATGATAGTGCCATTGTGCATCGTGTGTTGGGGGCATTGGGTCCTAATTTTCAAGATATTGTTCTCCAACCAGAGGCGAATCTCTTGGAACCCTTGACTTTTTATTCATCATGGGGAAAGTTTGTTGGAGCATAGTTTGTTTTCTTGTGTGAAGCTCCTTAAAAAATGAAACAAGGTTGTCAGAACATAGTTCGTTTTCTTGTGTCAAGCTCCTTAAAAAATGAAACAAGGTTGTTGGAGCATAGTTCATTTTCTTGTGTCAAGCTCATTAAAAAATGAAACAAGGTTGTTGGAGCATAACTTTTTTTCTTGTGTCAAGCTCCTTAAAAAATGAAACAAAGTTTTTGGAGCATAGTTCCTTTTCTTGTGTCAAGCTCCTTAAAAAATGAAACAAAGTTTTCTGGAGCATAGTTTGTTTTCTTGTGTCAAGCTCCTTAAAAAATGAAACAATGTGTTTTGAGGATAGTTTGTCTTCTATGTCAACCTGATTTAAAATAAATTACATCTTGAGGATAGCTCTTTTAATGTGTGAACCTCGTTAAAACAATGAAACACGTTCTTGTTCAATTCGAGTTTTGTTAGATCTCATAAGATCCTAGTTGAGTCTTTCTCTTGATCTCGTTTTTGAACCTTCACTCCATTTCCTATGGACTAAAGCTTGGGGAGCATGTACACCTCGAATTGAGTCACCATTCTGGGGGGCATGCCTATTTTTCAAGCATAGTTTACTTTTTCTTCAAGCTTGTGTCAACATGAAACCATTCTCAAGTATAGTTTACTTTTGTTTTCAAGCTTGCAAAAAAATTAAATCTTTTGGTTTTATACCCTTTGTGAACATTTTTCTTCATTCTTGGGTCATTACTTATTATGTAGATTATTTAACTGATACATTAGTTAAATATTGTATTAGGCATTTTCATAATTTGTATAAAAGCATCATCACATGTACACAGATCCGTGCAAGAAAATGTATGTATATGTATATGTATATGTATATGTATATATATATATATTTATATATGTATATATATATATATATATATATTTGTTTCAGTTATATCATGAGACAACATGTCTCTCAGAAATATGTGAAAATAAAGCATAAGTTCCTAGTCGACATGGTTCCCATGATAGCACGTCACCGCCTGTACCAACCACCTCAGCAAGTGGTGGATACGGCTCGACACTCCTACAGTGTGCGTCTGGTAGGCTCGAGGTACATCATCTAAATGGGCATAATCTGGGACCCCACGAGAAATTCCCTCTAGGTTCTACACCAACTCCTTGTCAATTCCCTCACCCTGAGGATTGAAGTCACAAGGAGTCTGCCTCGCTATTGGAGACATGCCTGCAGGACGCTCTGGGCCAACATTTGCATCCATATAAAATTAACTATCAGAGCATGCATATATACTAAATAATCATAAACTCATGAAATTGAAAAATGAGTCTTACCAAGTTCTTCATCCCAGTCCTCTCCCTCTGGGAGTGGATGGTCTGGGTCTCCGATGAAGTCTATCCTAGCTTAGGGCCAATCCTCCATGACAATCAACTATCGTTAGAGCCAATCAAAAAACTCTGGCCTCTAGGACATCTGCTGGCCACCCCCTACTCTGGGAATCAATGTCGCCCATCGGATCATCCGTGGCTCTCTCAATGGTGGCTCCAGGAATATAGCCTCCTAACACTGAAATATAGGTAATTTTTCCAGGAAGAACGATACCAAAATCGACCCATACCCAAAATACTTTAGTTTGGTCTTCTTGCATTTGGTGAGCTGTCATTTGATGTTCATGGTTACGGCCTTGGCCCAGTTGAAAATGGTCGGTTTCATACACTTTGAAGCAAGAAGTAATTATGTCTTTGTAGCCTAATCTGGTGCCTGCAATCCCACGGCCCGCGTGATAGCTTGTAGCACTACTCTCAATGCTATATTAGGGATGGTCTGGATATCCAATTTACCGCTCCTTATTCCTTTTTGTTCACTTGGGCACACCCTCTTCATGACCATTGTCATGCTTTCCCCAGAAGGCCTGGTACCAGTCAGATTAGGGACTGCACCCCTACACGACATTCCAGTGATGAAACATACATCAGACACTTCGAGCTTGAGCTCTTGATCCCGAAGTACAAATTTTTCCTTATCTTTGTCCCAAATGCTTATGAGATACTCGAGCAATTCAAGCTGAGCCCAGAGACATGATGTTAGGAAGAACTTATTGAGCCCACAATTCCTGAGGGAATTCATGAATTGTTCATTTTCCATTGTTTGTTCATCCTCTTCACTGTGTCTCTCTCTTTCAACTCGATTACCATACATCTTTCACTTGGTACCTGTATCAATTGATCATACGAACATTGTAAGCCACCTTGGGTATTAAAATTTGCAGTATATTGGTTGCATTTTCTTAAAATTGAAGCATATTTGGGGTTACGTGGTTGGCGCAACCCCTGTGTAAAACAAGGTCGATTGGCATGGGTCCGTGGCCGAAACCCGCGCCAACTGCGAAGCCCTAGATTTTTCCAATCCTCCCCTAAGGGATCTCAAATGAAAATAAAATGAAATAAAATATAACTTAAAATATGGCAAAAGAGGTCGGCTCCTACTTGAAATAGACGAAATCTGGATTGGTCCACTGGATTGTCCACAATCGTTGCCTGAAGAGTGAAAGAGAAATGGGTCACTATTGCTCTGGAAATAGGTAAAAGTGAAAAGTAAATATTTTTTACCATTGTTGGTCTTTTATAAATTTTCAAAGTCACAAATTATATTTTAAAACATATTTGTTGATATATTTTCATATTATTTTCTTGGAATAAATTTTACACACCTATTTTTGTGCAGCGATAGGTTTTTCACGTGATTATGAGGAAGAGATTAATTTTATTTTATAATTTTTTAGACTCAGTAAAAACACGAAAAAGTCACTACTGGAGTTACCTTTCAGCTCTTTTCTGACTCTCTAAAACTGAAAATATTGCCGAGTCGCTTGTCATTTTGAGATCCTTAAATTGGTTGCGAAATGATATCTACCCAGTATACATTTACCCCCTTTTCTGGCTGGGATAGATTATTTACGAAAAAGGAATACCCTAGCCTATCACGAGTAGGAGGTTCTCTTAGACATAGTTTTCTACCATTTCGGATTTGTGGGGCTACCTACAAAAAGGGACTGCTGGAGTTTTCTTTTCCACTGCCTTTTCAAACTCTCTAAACATGAAAAGGCACTGAGTTTTCATTTTGTCAGACTTGTTAAACTTTGATGACATTGGACCGTCACAATGACGTTACTCGAGTTCCTCCTTCCTAGGGCTTGTAAAATGCACTAGGTTGGATTTGTCCGAAGGACAAACTTACATCACAAGAAAATTCTATCCCCTTCAAGCTTGTTTTCAAAAATAATTGGGGCACTCGCCAGAAATGGTGGGGGAAAATGGAACCATATTATAGTAGTTTTGGCAGTATGTCACTCTTGAAAACGGCACTTGTCTGCATTTTTGTCGAATTGGGGACATCTCATCACGTTACTTGTTTACCTCCATGGGTTTTGACTACTCATCTTCTCTTTTCCACGTTACCATGACCTTAGATCCCTTGATGTCAAATACTGCCAAACCCAATGTCGTGCTGCTGATATATTCAAGAGAAGTTTGCCCCTAAATTTTTCAACCTCCCTCTAATTATCTATTGGTCTTTATTCACAAACATCATATTCCTCTGTCTCGTGTCGATGATGTGGGAAACATTATGTCCCACCTTCGATCAAGGTCAGTTTCTATCAACTTTAGCTCATTGTCCAGGAAGTTGATCTAGAGACTCCTTTCAGGTAGCTTGGAGCATGCATGCCTCAATGAAAGGTTCTTCCCATTGGATGCAAGGTCCACATCATTAGCCTTCGATCAACTGAATCTATGGGTATTCGACGTCAGATCACTATTCACATTCCGTGGATTTTACCTTGATTACCTTGAGGACCATTGTCATTATTGGTGATTTCTCTCGCGTTTGTTAACAACATTCATCATTGGCTGGTAATCAAGCAATGTTCTTGCATTTTCGACTTCAGCTCATATATTTGCATGCTCGAACTTGCACTTTGTTCGGGTCGAGATGGAGTGCAGGACCCTAGGTTTTGTCTGATGAAATCGAGGCTACGGGTTCTTTGTGGATTACTATGACTTATTATATATGACTCTTCTAATTGGATGGTTGCGACCATACCTGAGTATATTTTTTGATCCTTACTACTGGATGGTTGTGTCCGTACCTTGGATCTCGTTATTTATGTACTATATTATGGATGGTTGTTCCCATACCACATGTCGTATATCATATGTATCAGTTGTAATTGCACTTGCAGGTTTTCTGACAGCGATGTTTCGGTCGAACGCGTTCTCATAAAGCATATCACCCCTCCCTCTCTCTCAGACCTCATGCTTTAGGGGGCATCTGTTACACAACAATTTTTCACTGACCCTGCAATCCCTCGCCTTGCATATTGGAGGATCTTTCTCGTGACCTATGAGTAGTGTCATCCTCTGCAAGCACCTTGCCTATATCCTTTTATACAAGAACATCATTTCTCCTGCAGAAGAGTTTCTCAAAAAGCCCAAAAAAATCCATGTTTTGGCATTGGCGCGGGTAGCTAGTTCACCCCTGGTGCCTATGTGGAGAGAGTACACTAGAGGCCGTGCCAACTAGCGCTCTGTCCCTTTTTTGTACCTGTGCCAGCCTTTTTGGGAACGTTTTTTAAGAAACTAGAGGTGAAAGTTTCCTTCAGCCACCTCTAGGATGAATCACAGGAAGTGGTTAACTGGATGAACCACGGATCTCTCTCTTTAGGCAGTAGTTTCCTACTCATATGGGACACTCCTAAAATATAGGTATCCATTCCATGATTATAGGGATCCTAACCTCTCCCTCTCCCCCTATATAAATGGGTTTTCTCCCATCATGAAAGCTAGCTCAACAAGAGGTTTTTGTAGCTGGAATGTTGAACTTGGAGAACTAAGCCATAGTCGAATAACTGTGAAGGTAGACCAAGAAGGAAGTCAATCAAAAGGTCCCTTATCCTGTCTGAATTCCATGATGAGCTTCGAGATGTGCTTTGCTCGAGCCCTGTTGGAGGAGACTGCATCATCAGAGCATGGTTGTATCTATTCTTTCTACCTTAATATAAGTGACTATTTTCTGGTTCTCGTCTTTTGTTTCGTTTGTATTAAATGCAATATGATAGTCTTCTTTGATTGATTAATAGATGTTGAATGGAATTAGTATATGGTACATAGAGGTTTTACATTGTGCTACGTGGATTTTGTAGATAGTTTGTTTGTTTTAGTCATGTGTGTAGGTTCGAATTATAACACTTGAAGCTAGAGTTGGAACTTACAAGAGAGGATGAAGGAAAGCCTTCCTACATATTCCAGGTAGGATTCTTTCCCATTTTCTAATTTATCTAAGGAAATATTGAACCTTTTTTTCTTCTTTTTTTCTATAATAAACCACTAGATCTAGGGAATTCACCTTTCTCCATAATCATGAAAATTCCGGAAAACAAATTCGTGATTCCACTAGGGAGCGATTCTTCCCTTCGTGATTTCCTTGACCTTAGCATATTTTTTACCCCTTAAAGTGACCTTAATTGACTCACTCAGACATTGATTAACGTTACGAAAACACCTATTTGAGTTTGTTTGTGTTATTATGTCTTGTATTGGTGTAAAAAACCCCAGTGCATCCCTTAATATGAAGGTAGAGTGCCCCAGTTCATCCCCTGATTTAAATATAGAGTGACCTAGAACATCTGGTATTTCTCTGTACCTACACTATAGTGCACTCGTACCTATTCTGCACCTACATTGATTCATGTAGAAAGAAAAATTTCTTTCCTCTGCCTTGTTCTTTGATTTATTTTTTCCAGCAAGTTTCCCTTGTTTCTCTGAGTGTGTCCCTATCTCTGAAAAACCTTCATCATGTTTTCTTTTGTTTTTATTAGCCTTTGATGATAATTTATTTAGATGTTTCTTTATGGTCATCAATTAGGTTTTTCACAAACCTTTTTTTATTGATCATTTATTGGCTTGAAGAAATTTATATTACAATGATATTATGTGTGATTTATCTTATGAGTGATTGAATTGCATCTTAATCTTCACTGCATTTGAATATTAAGAGAAAAGAAAAGAAAAGAAATTAATTATTTGCATCATATAGGTCTTTGAATTAAATTTGGAAGTTCGAACAATTTGATTAGAAAAAATCTGCTGAGGAATCTTTGTTTACTACATTACTCTTTATTTCTTCCTTCTTACTGATATATTTTCATTGAAAACAAAAGGTTTCTTATTATCATACTAGATTTAATTATAGGGAATTTAGGTGAAATAGTGGTGAGCCTTGAATGTTGAAACCTAATTCAATATCAACTCTAAAATTTACTAAATCAATCTTAAAGAGCATTTGGAACATTAATGCAAACATCTATAGTTCTATGCTAGAGATGTGCTGAAACGTCTTTAAACATAGGAGTTCGCATTCTTTGTCAGCGTTACATTCCAGAGGTGATATCTAGTCTGATGTATGTAAGTGTATATGATCGTTCTCCATGTACCTTCATTTATATTGGATGATGCTCCATGCATGATAAGTATATGGGAATGCTCTGATAAAATGATTACATATTAGACAACACTACTACAAATTGTGCTTCCATTTAACCTTAGGTATATTTTGGAAGTCCCCACTAGGTTTCTATCTGAACATCAATAACTAAGTCAGACACCTTGTACACTATCATAAACTAAACATACAATTCAAGGAGATTTCCTACACATACATAAGTCTTCAGTTTCCTAAGGTGTTATATTGCAGTTCATAGTTGCTTGGTAAACCCTTTTGTCTAGGTACCCCTCCTTTGATCTAGTTTTGTTATTAATTTATAGAATTTATTAAACCATCATGCAACAACAGCACCAACAACCTTGTTTTTATTGTAGCATGAAACTATCTCCTCCTCTTCCTCCAAAATAAACTCTTGGTCATTTAAAAAACAAAAAGACACAAAATATCGAATTTGGTACTTTAGAAGCTACCCCTTCTGGACCTACATCCAAAATTAACCAACCATAATGATATCTTCCTATGATTACTGAACCCAATATCAATTCTCTACAAGTTGGTGAGCTCAACACAGTCGAAGCCAAAGAACATGAAACATTATTGCCTGAGGTTATTGAACCTAAATTTCTTGACTCAGAAATATTACAACCTAAAGTTATACAATCTAACCAACCTCAGTTAGCTACACCTCTTACTTCAGGATCTTCCTATTCTCTACATCTGTATTTGACCCAACTAAAATCTATATATCTTGTGCCTGAAGATGAACAAATTCCACCTGGTATTTTAAGTATTGATTATATTTCTGAAAAAGAGTCATGACCTTCCTCTCTTATTCATTTAAGAGGGCTTCATATCTATCAATTCCTTACACATGATACTTCGATATAAGATCCTTCACCTGATTCTCCTCTTATCAACTCACCTTTGAGTTTCACCTTATAATCCTCTTTGGGAAATTTAACCTTGACTTAGTCTGTTATGATTTCTCAGCCAACATATGCCATTATGAGTGAGGCAACCAATTTCCAAGCTACTTCCATGTTTGCAACATCGCTAGAAACACATTTTTATAGTGGTCCCTCAGTCCGACTTGCTTAAAAATCATTATTCGATACCTTTTCCCGTGCATCAACCAATCCACAGAATTTTCCCATGTCGCCCTCTTTTGGAATTCCATTTGATACTTCTTTCATGAGCTCCACACAACCTATTATTTATATTTTATTACAACCTTTAGTGGAGAATCAATATGGTTCATATGTCAATGGATATACACATCTATAACAAACCACATCGCCCTACACTAAGTCCATCCTCCAGAAGGGCAATTGCCTCCATATCACCCTTATCTTTCAGCATGAGGTAATTACGTTGCTAGAATGTTCCAATATCGTGAAAAAATACCACAAGTTTGTGCTCTACTCTATTCGAGTCACCCATTTCCACGAATGTTTGTTAATTCTTAACATCCTACATTTCCTATATAACCTTACTCCATTGTGAATCGATTCCAAGACAACTAAACTTATTCTAGCTATGCCCCAGGTTCCTATTTTCCAACCCATATCCCAAATTATTCAAGATTTATCTCACGTAATTCAACCTATGCAGGTTTCACCTCTAACTCAACGTATTCCACTGGTCTATGGGACCTCCCAAGTCCCACTTACCCAACGTCTTCAATGTGTCTGCCAACCTAAACCGTTTGGTCATAATTTTCTTGAAATGCAAGTGAGTAAACTTGTACATGGATTGGGAAAGGAAAAAACTAGCCAAACTCACATAGGGATGATTAAAAATACCTTAGGGAATCCATGCCAGGGGATTTTTTAAGAACCTTACCAAGGTTAATAACATCAAACCCATCCATTCCAACCCTTTCAAGGTTATCTTGGCACTGGGAAACATGGTTACATTTATCCAGGCTACCAAAATCCTACTTATCCAAGAGCACACATACCTGTTTCTCAAGCTATTCCATCTTACCCAGTATACCCTCCACCGGAATTTAATAAGAAGTTTCCATTTGTAAAAAGCCTTGAATTTCCAAATCTAACCGGCTTATAAATGATCCCATTTTTCAGTCTCGATGGTGGTCGGTCATTCAAAGAAAATCTTTGAGCGATGTCCCAAAATTTAATCGAAATCCTGAAGAAGACCCTTCCATGCATGTTATGACATATCAATTATGGTGTTCATCGAACTATGTAAATATTGTTTCTATCCATTTATGAATTTTCTAGTGAAACTTTATTGGTACAACATTAAAGTGGTATATTGAATTTCCATGAGCTCCACTCAACAATTTCATTTCCTTAGAAACCATGTTTCAAACTCCTTTTCATTTTTCAATTCATTATGAAACTCGAACTGAACTTTGACCTCCTTCAAAAAAAAAACTCCACTCACATTTATTATCATATTCATCAGTGGTGACATCACTGTCATTTGGTCAGAACCTTCATTACTGATCAATTATTAGTTGAATGGTTCATTTCCTTTTTTACCATCTATAACACAATACGTTGCTAAAAGAATATTTTTTGCTGAAGAGAAAGTTATTTCTCATTCCAAATACATTTATCTCGCTTACGCTCAATCTTTCACGCTCTATGACAAAATACCTAATGATCCAAGACCACTACACACCATGCCACCACCCCTCGTTAAATCATAAAATGCGTATGATGGCATGATTGGTTCTTCTACCCAACAGTCAGTGAGTAAACCATATGCTTCATCTCCTTCTCTAGCTTCCCAAATCCCATCCTCTGGTACTCCCACAACTACTTCTAATATTAATTTTTTCCAATCTAGGAAAGGAAAATATTAGCAACTAGGAAGTACAAAGAAACGAGAATGAAAGACGAAGAAAAATAATCATTCACAAGAAAAACAAAATGACCATTTTCCTAAAGGAAAATGAAAACCTAATTATCCTTAATTAATCTGTAATGAGGAAAATTTTAATCCGGACTCTTCACATTACGTGGCAGTAAATGAATTCCTTAACTTCTAATATGTCATGGATGTTCTGTTAATAGACCCCTTTCCTTAACAGAAGAAAAACATAGTTGCATGGAATCCAAATTCCTCCTCCTCTATTATGATGTTATCCTCCACCAAACAGAAAACTTAATTTCTGGTGGCTATGAGAAATAAGTAATACGGTAATTTGAGTCCCTCAGCTAAAAAAGCTACTGATCATCTTGCTAGTTCTACCTCATCCACTTCATATTTTTCTCCAAATGTGGTTCCGACTGAACTATTAAACATCACAAGGGTGTTATTCATAAATCAACATTTAATCCTTCTACTAGAGCTACTCAAAACTATAACATAGTTGAGGATCTAGATCAAGCTCCTTCAACTATGTCAGCTCTTGAGGTTTTGCAAAATTGTCCTAGCGAGAAGATGGCTTTAATTTTCATAATTGGAGGCATCGATCGTTCATATTATAGCTTTTTAGTCTTTAATAATGAGAATCATGCACTCAAAATTCCACCACAACTAGACTTTATGATATATATTGTTGTTTGCGTAAGACCATCCAACAGATAATTGTGGATGAAGGAGCTTCAACCTGTATCATGTCAATTTCTTATTGGAATGCCATTGGTTCTCCTCAACTCAACCAGTAACACACTACTCTCAAAGCCTTTGATGGTAGTTGCTTCAAACCTTACAAAATTTTGAATTCATTACAAGTAGAATTAACTTGAAAATTTATTTTTGTAGTAGTTGAAGTTATCATCGTACCATTGTATTATAAACTTTTATTGGGTTGCACATGGATTTATGTGAAAGGCACTATCGTTTCAAATTATTTTAGAATGAAAAATTTCACTCACCATGGGGGCATCGTGGCCATTGATCAACTCGATTTTTTTCCATCATTCTCAAACTACTGGAAGCATCCCTCTTTTAGGTGGATCCCCGCATCCTTATAAACATCACAGATTTGGATTGCTTACAGATTCCAATTCGATGGGATATTTTTCGCTTCCTCATCCTGACAACCAGAATCTACTTTCATTTATCAATATAACCTCTTCTTGTACTATTCCATATGATCCTTGGATAGTACAAGACACTTCTAAGATTGATACATTTGGTGACCGCATGCCACTTATAATTCATGTTGAGCTCGAATATGAAGCTATCTATTTATCATGTTCTGTACATTATTATTTCTCCTCTTTTATGGATTGGGTTGATAATTCCTGAGATTATGATTCATCTTAATCCTTTCTCCGATACATTTTCTACTGATGAAAGCATCATGGAAATAATGATGTTAGATGACGCATCATGGGACGATAATCATCATTGTTAATCCTTAATTGATATGTCTTAGGATAATCTTGGTGATATTTATTTACACAATGTCGTTGAGTTATATACTAGTTCCCTATATATTGAAGACATTTATTATGAGAATAATTTATCCAATATTGAAGAGATTTTTCCTCTTTATATTTTTATTAAACCTGAAATTGTTGAAAATGTACACAATGGTGCATCTTGTTCCCCCGATGAGATCAAGATCTATACAACCCTTTTCCAGGAATTCTAAGATGTTTCCGCCTAGTCATATGAAGAGATGCTAGGTATTAATCCAAATATTGTTGTACATGAGATCAAAACGTATCTAGATACTAAGCCAGTTCGACAACATGTTAGGTCCCTATATTACTAGTATAGTCCCTTATTATTGTTAGTGTAACCCTGTTATTGTTATTTTTGTACCCTTGTAACCCAAATATTGTTAGTATTGTGCCCTTACATTATTATTGTTAGGTCGGCTAGGATTATATTGTGACCCATGGAATCCTATATATATAAGGGCGTTTGGTCATTTGTATCGTCCAAGAATTATTCATTTATGTAATTTATTGGAGGTTTTTCCCTTGAAGTGGTTATTTCTAAGGCATTGATCTCTCTTTTCTTCTATTTTTGGAGTTGGTTTCATAACATTCGGTATCAAATATTTCGATTCTAGGGTTTTGCTGGTCCAAACAAGTCATCATGGAATTTTCGCTACAAAATTTTATCTACAAAGGTTCAAAACCTGAATTTTTACAGAGCGAAGCTGAGATTCGGAGGAACGTCGTAGCAAAATTTCAGATCTTGGTTCACAATATTTTTGGAGATATGATCTGTGGAATTTTCTCTATATTTTTTTTTCTCAAAATTTTCCGAAGCTAAAATTTTTACACAGTGAACCTAAGATCCTAAGGAACTTTCTGTAAAAAATAAATATCTTGGTTCACAATATTTGTGGAGATATGATTTATGGAATTTAGGGTTTTTGCAGGCTCCTAAATTTCATCTCAAAGAGGTGATTGTGGGAAAATCATCATAACTCTCTCTCTCTAAGCATCGGAATGGAATTATGTAAAAAGTGGCCACAACCACAAACACTGTAGTTTCATGTGTATCAATCTTAGAGCTAATGGATGAAACAGTGATATGTGGCACGTCGTACAAGTTCGCTCTACTGAACCAGCACGTAATTAGGTCAATGTGGAAGATAGGGCATAACTTTGCCTTGAATAATCAAAATCAAGTCAGACCTGTGGCATTAGAAAGAATATTCATAGGGCTATGGCAGGCCTGAATTTTAGATATTGAAGATCGAAATCCCAAAGATAATTCAGTTTGAAATCGAGCTCCTCAAAAGAAATAAAAAGGTGTGTATTTGTTTTTCAAATTTCATAAGTCTTGTGTGAAAATATAGTTTGAAGTGATTCCAAGGGCATAATGAAGCATATATATCAGTATTGGGTTCTAAAATGTGACCTAAAAATAATTCAACACAAATTAATCCTTCAGAAGGCTCTACTACGACTCATGAAGAGGAAGAAGTGCAACATGACATATCAAAATTACAAGAGCAAGTGCACCAAATTTCTCTCTCGCAAAGAGGAATGAAAAATGAAATGGAAGTTTTGAAGAAAGGCGTGGAAGCTAAGATTGATGGTTTTGAGAAAGGCATGAATGGTTTGAGGAATGGAATGGAAGCTAAGATGGATGGCATGGAAGCTGGAATGGAAGCTAATATGGATGGCATGGGAGCTAAGATGGATGACATGGAAGCTAAGATCGATGAAAAAATGAAAGACAACATGGAATAAATGAAGAATGATCTCAAATTAGACATGGAAGGTTTGATGACAAGGTTAATACAAGAAATTATTCCTAATGGCGGAAATATAATAGAGGAAACTCATGATGAGAAAAAAATAAATGTTAATCATGATTTCATAAAATCTAATGATGGATTGAAGAACCACGATATTCCAAAGATGGATATGAGAAATTTTGATGGCAAGGATCCCATAACATGGATACTACAGATGGAGCAATATTTTGATCTCAATAATGTGAAAAACACAAAAGGTATGCACTGCAACTTTAGATTTAGAAGAAAATGAATTTGTATGGTATCGATGACTTTTCTCCTGTAAAAAAATTGTCACTTGGTAAATTTTTTACGGAGGAACTGATAGCAACTTATGAGGATACAAAGAGCAACACCTTATTTAGCCAATTGATAAATCTCAAGAAAAAAGGTTCAGTGGTGGAGCATAGTGAGGACTTCCAAAAATTGAATATAAGGGTAACTGATATTCGAGAGGAACATAGGATTGATGTCTTCATAGGGAATTTAAAGGATAACATCCAACATGAAGTTCAGGTTTGCGAACCTAATTCATTGGAGAAGGCATTCAGGTTGGAAAGAAAATTTGAATGTAATATTATGGCGAAAAGGAAGACTACCAGTCACATATATAAATATGGAAGTGTTGGTACTCCTAGACTTCCACAACCTACAAGGTTGACACCACAACAATCGGAAAGAAAAAGGGCAAAATGGATTTTCTACAGTTGTGATAGCAAATACACTAAAAGACATAAGTGTGCTGAAAAGAAATTATTATACATATATTATGAAGAAGAGGAATAAAATGAACAAGAAACTTCAAAAGAAGAGGATATACACCAGAAACCAACCCTAGAAGAAGAAGAATTGAGTCTGACTATATCGTGTAGTGCATTGGTAGGAATTACCACTCCTCAAACTCTACATATAGAAGGACATATAAAGAAGAAAAATAAAATAGTGTTGATTGATTCAGGTAGTACCCATAATTTTATTCATTGTAAGGTAGCCAAGGAATTGAATTGTTTCATGTACCCAACACCAAAATGTCAAGTGATGGTTTCATAAGGAGGAACTATAAATTGCTATGAAAAATGCCATAATATCAAGATAACCATGGGGTAATATTTATTTAATAGTAAAATGATTTCCATTCCAATGGGAAGTGTTGATGTTGTACTAGGAGTACAATGGTTACAATATTTGGGGATGGTAGCTTTTAATTTTCAAGAAGGTTTCTTGAATTTTTTTTTGGAAGGAAGGGAAATCGAATTATGGGGTATCGCAAGGAATCTAGGCAAGATAATAATCTCTAATGTCATGAAAAACCTTTTGAAGGAGGAACAACAATGTGTAATTGCAAAATTACGCTCACTAGAAGTTCCAACATCAAATTCATCTATTTCTCCATATCTCCAAAGAGTCTTGGACAATCATTCCAAGGTGTTTGAAACTCCCAAAGGACTCCAACCTATTCATGATCATGACCATGCTATTCATTTGATTCCAGGAAGTGTTCCTCCAAAAATCATGACTTACAAATATCCTTATGTCCAAAAGAGTGAAATTGAACGTATGATGGCAGAAATGTTAGAGGCGGGTATAGTTCAACCTAGTCAAAGTTTTTTCTCTACTCTAGTAGTATTGGTGCACAAGAAGGATGGATCATGGTGCATGTGTCTGGATTATAGGAAGCTCTATAAGCTCACTATTAAATATAAATTTCCCATTCTTGTGATTGATGAATTATTAGATTAATTAGATGGAGCAAATTATTTTACCAAGTTGGGTGTTCGCTCAAGTTGTCATCAAATTATAATGAAGACTGAAGATATTTTGAAAACAACATCTTAAACTCATGAGAGTCATTATGAATTTTTGGTCATGACTTGTGGCTTGCCAATGCGCCTTCTACATTTCAAGGGTTGATGAATTCCATTTTCAAACTATTCCTTAGAAAAATTGTGCTAGTATTTTTAGTGACATACTAATCTATAGTAGGTCTTAGAAGGATCATGTTCAACATGTTGACAGGGTGCTCAAACTATTAGAGGAGAAAGAATTATATGCAAAAACATCCAAATGTTTCTTTGGAGTACAAGAGGTGGAATATCTGGCTCATATTGTATCTCAGAATCATGTTAAGGTAGACCTTAACAAAATTAAAGCCATTAAGGAATGGAAAGTCCCCACAACCATAAAGAAGTTGTAAGGATTTCTCAGGTTAACAAGGTATTATCAAAATTTTGTTAATAATTATGGGAGAATAGCAGCACCTCTAACAACATTATTCATGAAAGATGCATTTTCATGGACTCCTGAAGAAACTAAGGCATCTGAACATCTTAAAGAGGAAATGTGTCTAGCATCAGTATTATCTATGCCAGACTTCACAAAAACCTTTATTGTGGAATGTGATGCCTTAGGAAATGGAATTGGTGCTATTTTCATGCAAGAAGGAAGACCCATTACTTTTGAAAGTCATCTAATCGAAGGAAATTATTTACAAAAAGCTATTTATGAGAAGAAAATGTTGGAAATACTACACGCACTAAAGAAATGGTGACCTTACCTAATGGGAAGACACTTCAAGGTAAAAACTGATCATGATAGTCTTAAACACTTTTTGGAACAAAGACTATCTTCAAAAGAGGAGAAAAAATGGGTCACAAAGATGTTGGGTTATGACTTTCAAATCTTCTACAAAAAAGGGAAGCTAAATGTTTTTGCAGATGCACTCTCAAGGAAGGATGAAAAGGTTGAAGCATTGCTTTGTGCAATTTCTATTATCCAACCAGATTGGATAACTGAAGCAAGGGATGAATGAAAGAGGGATGAAGAAGTGTAAAAACTCATTCAAAGGTCACAGTAAGATCCTAGTACATCTGATACATTTAGTTGGAAAAATGATTCCTTATGGTACAAAGATCATTTATATATTTGCAAGAATTCCCAACAAAATATTCTTTGGAATTGCACACTTCTCCTTTAGGAGGAAAATTAGGATTTTTAAAAACTTACCACAAGGTGAGGAAAGAATTATTTTGTGATGGCCTTAAATATTATATTCAAAATTTTGTGGTAGAATGTTTGGTTTTCCAGCAAAATAAAGTTGAGACAATTAATACTCGAGGTCTTCTACAACCTTTATCCATTCCAAGTAAACATTGGGAGGAGATTTCAATGGATTTTATCATAGGTTTACCTAATTCCGAAGGAAAGAGTATCATCATGGTGGTAGTTGATAGAATTAGCAAGTATGCACAATTTTGTGCATTATCTCATCCATTTAAAGTAAGTATAGTTGCTACTTCATTTATGGAAACAATTCTAAAGCTACATGGAAACACAAACATTGTTGTAAGTGACAGAGATCCTATTTTTACTGGAAAATTTGGACGGAATTATTTTCTTGTTTGGGTACTCAACTAGCTCATAGTTCATCTTATCATCCTCAATTTAATAGTCAAACTGAGATAGTGAATAAATTTTTGGAAGCATATATTCATTGTTTTGCATGTGATAAGCAAACACAATGGGTCAAGTGGTTACCTCTCCGTGAATGGTGGTAGACCTCTTCCTTCCGTACTGCGGAAAAAATGACCCTATTTATGGAAATTTATGGATATCATCCACCATCCATCACATCTTATTTAAGAGAAAAATCTAAGGTTCAAGTAGTGGAAGATCACATCGAGCAACAATAAGAAGTTCTCCAACCCTTAAAGGATAACTTAAATATGGCACAAAATTGAATGAAACAACATGCAAATCAACATTGTAGTGAGAGAAGTTTTGATGTATGATACTGGGTATTTTTGTGGCTACAACCATACAAAAAAATGTCCCTCTAGAAAGATAAGAATGATAATAAGTTATCGCCAAAGTACTATGGTCCTTACAAGGTGTTGAAAAATATTGGTACTATGAAATACAAATTGGAGCTTCCTACTTCTTCACGAGTGCATCAAATTTTTCCATGTTTCATGCTTAAAGAAGGTTATAGGGGACAAAATTCCAATTCAAAAAATATTTCCAAAACTTGACGAGGAAGGAAAAATCATATTGGATCTTGAGGCAGTCACAGAAACAAGAACTCGACAACTACGAAATAGATAAATTTCAGAGTATCTCATCAAATGGAAGAACTTACCCACTAAAGATTCTACATGGGAGGATCAGAATTTGATACATAAGCATCCAAAGTCACTCAAGTGTTGAGTACACCACTTTTTTGAAGGAGAGTGACATGTTAGGTACCTATATTACTAGTATAGTCCCTTATTGTTGTTAGTGTAACCCCCTTATTGTTATTTTTGTACACCTGTAACCCGAATATTTTTATTATTGTGCCTTTTCATTATTATTGTTAGGTCGGCTAGGATTGTCTTGTGACCCATGGACTCCTATATATAGAAGGAGGATTGGTCATTTGTATCATCCAAGAATTATTCATTTATGTAATGTATTGGAGGTTTCCCTCTCGAATTGGCTATTTCTAAGGCATTGATCACTCTTTTATTCTATTTTTTGGAGCTGGTTTCATAACAAAATGGCTTCGTCTGGTCCATACTAAGAAATATGCTACTATTAAGGAAGAGGTTGAAAAAATTCTACATATTGGTTTCATTTACCAATTTCCTCTTAGTAATTGGGTCACAAACATTGTGTGTGTAATGAAGAAATAATTCAAGATTTTTATTTGTTATGATTATCATGACATCAATCATGCTTTTCCTAAGGACAACTATCCCACCCTCTTTATCAACAATATTTTTGATGATTATAATATTCCAAATTTGGAACAGCTAGCAAGGCATGACTGGAAAATGCATTTTCCAGTAATGGCTACTACAGGAATTGAAACCAAGACTTGGATCCCTTAGATCAATGTATCTAATTCATGAATCCAAGAGGATTCTCCAAATAAATACTTCTAAGCGGTTTAAACAGATCTCCCACACTTAGATTTCCTCAAAAGGTGGTCGATGAAGGGACTGCGACAATAATTGAACAAGGATCGAATACACAATGTTATTTTTAATGAGCTATGACACATGAAGATGTAAATAGATGATCAATGTATAATATAGCATCAAGAGAGTACAATGCTTTGATGAAGCAATCACTCAAGCTGGGCAAAGAAATCCTCAATAAGACATGTACATCAAATGTGACAAAACACTTCTACATAAATATGCCCTATCTATGACTGCTCAGTTCCTAAGGAGACACTGCAACATACAAATTTTAAATACAATGATACGACAATATGAGCTCAAGAAATGAGGGGGAGAAATATATCAACCCCTGAAAATAACAATACAACAATCGTTAAGATGATTGGCTGAAATATAGATACAAATGGAAAATCTGCAAAAAAGTCGGAGTTGCAGGGTAGCAGCCGCAACACAAAACTGGAACTATATGGAGATAGCTGAATAAGATGTGAAATTTGAATAAAACCTCCTCCAATGGAACTCCTCAGTGAAATTCTGATCATAGCACTCGAAATCTCTCCCTCCAAGATGATGGTGCAAACCCTCACTACAGGTATTCACTGAAATAACACAATCTGGAGAAGGGACTGCATTGTCTATGATGAAAGAAGTTTGGCCTGATGCTAATGATCTAAAATATGCTCTGAAACCTCCTTCACTATCCTACCAGAGTAATAGGATCTCTCTCCTCTGAAAGATGAGCCAAGGGAAGGTGTTGTGGAACCCTCCACTGCAACACTCAACAACACTATGTTGTACTTAAGCAAAAATAATGCAGTCACTGATGGTAGTGGCTTTTGGCCTTGAGAAAAGATGTGGAGAAGATGAAGTGCAATACTTCAAGAGGCCTCTCAGGAAGGAGAATAATTCCTAAACAGGAATCCCTCGTGCTATACAGCACTGCAACTCAGCTGAACAGTTGGAGACTGCAAATAGTCTGAACAGAAAAATAATCAAATGCTCAAAATATCTCCCACTATGGCTGCCTCTTCCTCCTTTTATGCAAGTGAATGTCTCTTTTCCTTGGACCACACACATTAGGGTTTCTTCCACAAAGAATATTCCTCCCTCTCAAACTATGTTGTCTTCTCATGCAAGCTACACCTCTTAGGCAGCGTTGTTGAATTGGTCAAACTTGACCTTGTCCTCATGCAATTGCCCTTTTTCACACTGGAAGGTGCAAAATTAAGCTTCTCCATTGATCCATTTCACACTATGAATGATCTTATTCCTACTCATGGGCCTTTTACGCATTTTTTTCACCTCCTAGATGAAATAAGAAAAAATTAATATTCCAATTTGCTGCTTGCAAATTTTGGAATGTTGCAGTCCTCCCCTCTCAAAGATTGCTTGTCATGAAGCAAGTGCAAGGATATACTGAGTTCTTTCCTTCTCATCTCCCTATATCCTCCAAGTGAAGTGATGTTATCTCATCAATGAAGCCTCCACATTGCTCCTCCTCAGCATGCAAGTTAGCTATCAAGCCATCATCATGTAAAGGTGAAATATTCAAGAGGATAAAAAAGTGATGTCTAGAGGTTCCCTTGAGGAATGAGATCTGAAATCTGATGGGAGCTATCTATCACATATGGATCCTCCATCCCCAATCTATTAGCCATGCAAAATGAGTCACCTCCCAACTAGGCAACTCCTGAAAACTGTCCTCCACCTTTGGGTACGGAAAAGTAGGTGGGCTGAAATTCTACACATGGTAGGCAAGGTGGCATACCCCATGCTGTCCTCCTCTCCACTTATGATAAGTTTCGATAAAGTGCTAATCTTGGGCTACAAAATACTTTCCCTAATCTCTCCTCTAGCACTGCAAATCATGCTGGACCAAATATCCCCATATATGATGAGTTGGAAATCATAGACATATGGCATGTCATCTATCATATGGCTCACCTCATATGGAAACAAATGAGTAGCTCTAGTGGCCATACCATCTCCCATGTCCCCCTTAGAACATGTAGTGCAAAAAGTGTGGGAGGATTCTCTATCAAAGGACACATTCACCCAATGTGTCTCTCTCCTAAACATGCTCCTCATAAAGACAGAGACAGTAGAGCCATAGGGAGAAAAAATGAGAATCATACTTGCTGCCATATGCAACAAATGACAAGGAAAATGTTCCCTCAAGTGCAACAAGTGCAGCTTGACCCTCAACTACAATAGAGACTGATAAAATGAGTGGCTTCTCAACCACCTACTTGCTGCTCCAATCTCCTCATAGGTATGGAGGAAGTGAATGATGCAAGGTGTACAACGAGCATGCCCTCCATAATGTATATTTTCCCCAAGCCCTCCTAGGGAATGGCCATCAATCATGCTTATGGCCTCATATAAACCATGTGGTATAGAAAAAAGAATGCTCCTCCTTGGAGCATCATCCTGCACATGTATGGTTAAGGGATGCATACATACATCATACAAATAATCATGTAAACAATAATGAATACCCTTACCATATCTCCTACTTATACAAGTGGAGTGGCTCATAAGTGAGTCTCCTCTCATTTCCAAAGGGAAAAGAGGTGGATGTGCTAATTATCTCAAAGAGTCATGTCGCTTCTCCATCTCCATCTGGTCCATGCATCTGCTCATATGCGGATATATCTCCTCCTCAAAGCCCATCCAAAAATACCTCTCCATGATGGTGTGGTATGCTCTCATAGAACAAGTGGGGTTGAAAAGGAAATCCTCATGAGCTGCTTGTAGCAATTTCACCTTGAGCTTGGAAGCTCTAGGAAAGAAGATCCTACCATGATAGAAGATGACCCCATCTCTGACTGAATATCACTCCTCAAGCAACTGGTCATCTAATATCATACAAGTAAAAAGATCCTTGGAATACTCCTCCAAAAACTGGGAGTTCCAATATGGATCTATCCTCCATAGTGACAGTGCTGATGATCTCTCATGAAGAACACATGTCATATGGTCATCCTCTTCTCTGACATCTCCCATGCCAAATATGCAAGTTGGGAGGTTGCTATCCTTCCCCTACTGCTTCTTCCATAACACAGAATCTGAAATGGAAGTGGGTACTGATGATGGAGAGAGAATGATCCCTCTCTCCTTGAGTCTACCCAAGACTCCCAGCGCTGTATCAATCTCTCCCAAGGTTCCCACTCCTTTGAAATCACTAAGTGGTGCCTCAACTGATGAAGCATCCATCCTCCTCTGCTGATCCCATGGTCTCCCTGGAAAAATGTCTCCATGCAATGAGACATCATCAACAAGAGATGACTGCATATATGTATGAAAAAATATTTCCACGCCCTCACTGCACAATCTAGTCTTCTCCTCCAGTGTATCAACCTCCTGAAGTGGATAGGGATGTGTACATCTCATTTCATGACACTGGTTCTCCTCCCTACCTTATCCTTGTGTCTCCATGCTTCCACACCTCCTTAATAATGGCACATGTAAAACATGAGGTTTGCCTTGATCTCCACACCTGAGATCCTAGGGACTTTCTTGCAAAGATGCAAGCATCCTTATACCTAGAGCAAGAGCTCCTCCTTCCTCTGCATGAGGTACTAGATAATCTCTCTATAGGAAAAAACTGTTGCCCTTAATCTCTGCAACATGCATGGGAAACCCTCCAATTTGGATGCCTTTTTGAAAAATAGATCTCCATGCTCCCTTGCTCAAAGGTGTGAGAAGAAAGTCTTTCTTCCAATAAGGTATGGTGCAAGTTTTCAGCCTCCTTCATGGTACTATGAAATGACATTGTGTTTACATGAAAGGGTTTTGTTTGAGTTTTATTTTTTAGTTCTACCATAGGTGCCCCATGAATCCTTCCATAAAATATTTTCACTAAGGCTTTAGTGAAACTTTCATAAGATGTAAAGTTTACATTCTTCAAAGAAAAGGATTCAAAAATCCACTAGCCATAAGCCTTACCTCTCATATGCAGCGCTGGAAATTTTATGGCTTCATCTTCAGGAATTTGGTGTTGCTTCAAGAAGGTATCTGACTCCTCCACCCAAGCTTTGGCTGAACATGCAGGTGAAGCCTCAAAGATAGATAGAATAAATCTATCCTGCTGCTCTCTTCCCTTCACCTTCATCTTGCAAAACTCTGAAAAACTGAGATGATCCTGGAATTTCTGAGTTTGGAACTCATACTCTTTCAAGAATCACTAATGGTTTCCCTCCTAGAAACCTCTTCTCCTCTCTCCATCTCTCTTCCAGCAATCATGGACATGTGACTGCTCTGTGCATTGGGGTGTGTAGCTGCTTGCTCACACTTCTCATATGACAATCTAGACTTTGCTTTAGAGTCAAACTCTCTTGGAGGTTCTTCATACATCTCCCTCTAGATGTCCTTGAATTATTAATGAATCATATGTACATATTTAGGAATAAGCTTGGTAGGCCTGTCCCCTTTTTCTTCTCCAAATGATGGAGTCTTTTTCCTGCTTATTTCTTTGTCTCCTTTTCGATGAGAATATGAAGTGTAGGGTTCTTCCTCTTCTTTCTACTTATCCTCCTTGGGGAGCTTCTTCATGGATCTAAAATATGATGAGATAAAACCCATCCTCTTCAATCTTCTAATCTCTTGGGCTTAGACTCACAGGTTGAGCCAAGACTATGCTTTGATACCACTGTAATATTCCAAATCTGGAACAGCTAGCAAGGCATGAATGGAAAACACATTTTCCAGTAATGGCTGCTACAAGAATTGAAGCCAAGACTTGTATCCCTTAGATAAATGTATCTAAGTCCTGAATCCAAGAGGAGGCTCGAAAGAAATCCTTCTAAGTGGTTTAAACAGATCTCCCACACTTAGATGTCCTCAAAAGGTGCCCGATGAAGGGACTACAACAATACTTGAACAAGGATCGAATACACAACTTTATTTTTAATGAGCCATGACACATGAAAATTTAAATAGCTGATCAATGTATAATATATCACCAAGAGGGTACAATGATTTGAGGAATCAATCACTCAAGCTAGGCAATGAAAGCCTTAATAAGACATGTACATCAAATGTGACAAACCACTGTTACATAAATATGCCCTAGCTATGATTGCGCAGTTCCTATGGAGACAACGCAAAATACAAATTTTAAATACAAGGATATGAAAATATGAGCTCAAAAAATGAGGGGGAGAAATCTCTCAACCCCTGAAAATAACAATACAAAAATCCTTAAGAGGATTGGCTAAAATATAGATACAAATGGAAAATCTACAAAAATGCCGGAGTTGCTGGGTAGTAGCTGCAACACAAAACTAGAACTATATGGAGATGGATGAATAAGATGTTAAATTTGAAGAAAACCTTCTCCAATGGACCTCCTGAGTGTAAGGCTAATCCTAGCACTAGAAATCTCTCCCTCGAGGATGATGGTGCAAACCCTCACTGTAGGTATTCACTCAAATAACACAGTTTGGAGAAGGGACTGTGCTGTCTATGATAAGAGAAGCTTGGCCTTATACCAATGATCTACAATATGCTCTAAAAACTCCTTCACTAACCTCTCGAAGGAATAAGAGCTCCCTCCTCTGAAATATGGGCTAAGGGAAGGTGTTGTGGAACCCTCCACTGCAACACCCAATAACACTACGTTATACTTCAACAGAAATAAGGCAGCGACTGATGGTAGTGGCTTCGGCCTTGAGCCAAGATGTAGAGAATATGAAGTGAAATCCTTCAAGAGGCCTCTCAAGAAGGAGAATAATTCCTAAACAGTAATCCCTTGTGCTATAGAGCACTGCAACTCAAATGAATAGCCAAAAACTGCAAATAGTGTGAATAGACAATAATCAAATGCTCAAAATATGTCCCACTATGGCTGCCTCTTCCTCCTTTTATGCAAGTGAATGTCTCTTTTCCCTGGACCCCACACATTAGGGTTTCTTCCAAAAATAATATTCCTCCCTCTCAAACTACGTTGTCTTCTCATGCAAGCTACACCTCTTAGGTAGCGCTGTTGACTTGGTCAAACTTGACCATGTCCTCATGAAATTGCCCCTTTTCACACTGGAATGTGAAAAATTAAGATGCTCCATTGATCCCTTTCACACTATGAAGGATATTATTCCTACTCATGGGACTTTTACCCATTTTATTCACCTCCTAGATGAAATAAGAAAAAATTAATATGCCAATTTTCTGCTTGCAAATTTTGGAATATTACAATGATTGTGCTAGAAGAGATTTTTTTGTTTATAGATGGTTTTTACAAATATAAACAAATAAACATACTCCCATTAGACCAACATAAAACTAAATTTATTTATCCATTCGACAGGTTTTCTTATTGAAAGCTCCCTTTTAGTTTGAAAAATGTTGGTGAAACTTTCTAGAGGGATATGAATTATTCCATCCATGATATTAAGCACATTGCACAACCCTATTTGGATAACTTACCTCACCACTCGAAACATTGTGCACATCATCCAATGCATGTCAAGGCTATATTTTTATGTTATCGACATTATAATATTAGGATAAATATGCACAAATGCATGTTTTGTGTTCAATCCTGTCAACTTTTTGGCTTTTTTGTATCGAAGCAAGAGATTCATATTGATCTTCTTAAAGTGAAGGTGATCCTTGATCTTCCCATTCCTTCCTCACTTTTTCAATCACAACGGCTCCAACGGAAGGCTAAATTTTTATGGATATTCATTCCTAACTATGTTGAATTGACCAAAGGATTTACTAAATTGTTGAAGAAAGGGGTACCCTTCCATTAGGATGATACTTCCAGAAAGGTTTTTGATGCTTTGAAATATGTTCTAGTTTAGGAATTATTGTTGTATCCCCTTGATTATTAGTGTGATTATTTCCTTTATCTCACTGCTCTAGCTATTACCATTTATATGGTATTGGTCCAAGAAGATGGCGTAAGGGACACACATCTGATTTATTATTTGAGTCGAAACTTAAATGACACAAAAGTAAATATAATGTTAAAAAGTTGGTTTTGGAAGTTGTCCAAGTTGTACAAAGGTTTGACCACTACATTTTTTTTCGCAAGGCTATAGTTGTTTTTGAATGTGACCCAATGGCATACACCTTGTCATGAAAATTTTTGGGGAATAAGTACTTTAAATAGATTTTTATTCTCTAAGAGTTCAAATTAGAATTCCTCAAATAAAAATCCAAGGTATCCTTAGTCTTTGTGGAAATAATCTGTGACCTTCCCTCATCCAAAACTTAGTCAACATTTGATGATTTTATTCCTTGAAAGAAGTTATTTATGATAGATTCATCTGATCCATAGTATGGATATATGATATCCTATCTCCAAACTCATAACTTATGGCCCAATACCTCTCACTCCAACCAGTGACGTATTCTATACTAGGCTAAAAATTATATTATCATTGGAGACACACTTTATCATCATTGTATTGATACCATATTTGGAATTTGTCTCACTCAAGAAATCTCTAAGTGAAATAATATTGGGAAATGTGGTGGACATATGGTTGGTTATGCCACCTCCTAGAAGATTTACTATGCTAGTTATGTTTTCACCTACCATGTTTAATGATGTCATCGTCACGGTCGAAAATTATCACACTTGCCAGATATATGATCGTAAAACTCATGCTCCATGTAACCACCCTCCTCCCATGCTTACCCAAGTTCACTATTCCATCAGGGTAATTATGTGACAATGATTTACCATAATATGACTCATTCTCCTAGAGCATCTTAAGTAAATGGAATAAAAAAAACCAAAACCTTAGTGACATCCTCGGGTGCTACAGGACCCCAAGGGCTAAACCACCCTTCTAGTGACCCAAACCTTGAGTTAACTTGTTTTTTCATTAGTTTATACTTCAAGATGCTAGAGAAACACTGTTTCAATTTGACTAAAACTCTCCAGTCGCATGCACAATCCTGCAAGGGAGTGAATGCAATATTTCACCGAGTTCTATGCCTGCGACCGCGAGATCTAAGGAAAATTTTTAGGGCTATTCTCTATCAACTTCCCAGAACTTAATGAAACTTTCCATAATAATGGATTACACTAGAACAATGAAATAAAGATAGAAATTAGACAAGGACTTGACCTAGAAATCCCTAACCTTGACAGACATTTTGTCAAACGCATGGAAAATATGAAATCTACAGACCATGAATTCATTTCTAAACAAAATGGTATGGCAATTATCTGAGAATTGTCAAGAATTTCTAATGCTATCCCATAATAGTTTTAATAACATCTATTGGGTCATACATTAATTATCCGTTCATTTACTGACCAAAACATGATGAGAGACATAACTGAAGTTTGTTATAAAACTGTGTTAATAACCAACATATAACCAAAATAATAATAATGATTAGTTAAAATTTTAGGGGCTAATATTCAAAACTGAGCTAGTTTTCAATGTTTTTTGCAAAAAAAAAGATTCGTTAATTTCCATTTTTTCTAAAAACTATTCACCCAAATTCTACAGTATAAAATTGTTTTACCTAAAAAATCACCAAAGTTTTAAATAGAGGCTATATAAATTATTATGATTTTGAATAATATTACAAAGTCATTTCATAATATTTTACAAATTTATATTATATACTACTGATATTCGCCAAGGTTTCTAAACTTTAAGATATTTTTCCATCCTTTAAATATTCCCTAACAATGATATAACAACCATCAGAGCCACATAATAACATGTAAATTTACTCGCAAAATAGAAGAGAAAAATATCTCTTATTCACATATGCGAAAGCTAAATAAGTCAGGGACTTACACGTACCACCAGACCATACATTGGGTTGAACCAAATATCTCTTTTACACAATCACACCCATGCCATATTACAATAATGAATGTGGAATCTCATGGAATAAACCATGAAAAAACTAACTAGGGCTTCAAGAGGAAAGCCACATCAACCCTCAACTAATGATTCGACCTCACAGTTGGACATCACTAACCATCACCATAGCGGTCTCCACCAAATATGTTTAGGGCTTCAGAGAATTTGTTCCAACATTACTCCAGGAATATTAACTCAGCCCAGAACTTGTTGTAGGGATCCATATAATTTATCCAGTGAAGGCTTCAAAGGCTAGTAACTTAACCCACCAATGGGCTCCAAAGAATTTTTCTGGGAAAGGCTTCTAGGACTAGTAAGTCAACCCAAACTATTCCAAGGTTTCCAAAGCATTTGCTCAGCCAACGCTCCATGAGATAATAACTCAACCCACAACCATTAGGAATATGAGTACCAATCAGAAAAAAAAAATGGGAAACTGATAATAGCATGGCTATCCAGGAAATGGAAAGGCTACGAAAAATCAATATCAATCTAGGAAATCATCCATGCCAAGGAGATATCATAACCAAATAACCACACACATACACTTTGTGTTCCTAAACTAACAAGTAGAACATACATGCAACTCGATACCTGCAAATTAATCCAGTTGTAGTTGTTCATCCTATTGTCCCCTTGCTCTTGCTTTCTTTTCTTTGCCTTCTTTCTCCAAATCAAGTGTGCTCCAAGAATTCTCCAATATTTCTCTAACTGTGCAAGAGTATGAGAGAGAGAGAATAGAGAGAGAGCTCCAAGAAAGAACAGAAAAAAAATAAAAATAAAAATTAAAAAAATTAAAAAATAAATAAATAAATAAAATAAAAACACAAAAAAAATAAAAATAAAAATAAAAAATAAAAAAATCCATGAACTTATCCTTAGAATCCTTTTTATCATCGATGCCTCTATTTTCTTCATTTTCCTCTATTTTTCATTCTATTTTCCTCACATGCAATTTTTTGACCTTTCACCTTCCTTTTATCCTATTTTCTATTAGTTTCATAAATAAAATGGAAATTAATTCATCTTTTCCTTTTCAAAGCCTTTTTCAAATCCTTTTCCAATTTCCACAGCCATCAATTAACCACCAGTGATCCCAACCACTATTTTTTTCTGAACATTAAACTTGGAATACGCGTCCCATGACCTTGTTCTGATTTTTTTCTTTATTAACTTTATTACATTAATTTTTAACCATGGCTATTATAACCCCCCTCCCCCTCCTCCCCCCCCCCCCCCCTTGGGGTAACACCATCCTTAGTGTTATATGAAACTTAAAAACCAACAAAACACTTTATTCTCATGGATATTTAGAACATAGCTCGATGCAGTATTTACATCAGATCATACCGCTGAAAAAAAACCAACATATCATTAACATCGTACCACTTATTGCAACTTTATAACAAAACTCGATGTGGTATTTACATACGTATACATATACATATCCAAAACAAAATAACAAAATATATACCAAAATACATCCTCTCAACCAATGAATAGAGAAGGATAAATAGCCTGCATATGATGATCCATCTCCCATGTAGCTTCATCAGGCCCAAGTGCTTCCATTTCACTTTAACTTATAGGATTTCTTCATTTTGGAGCATGAGCATATTTCGCTGAAAAATGCACTGAGGTTCCAACTAGAATTATCCTTATAGTTGCACTTTTAATATAGATAATTCATTCACATGATAAAAATATTTCATATACTTCTTAAAAAATGACACATGGAAAACATCATGGAATTTCACTATCAGAGGCAGTGCAAGTCGACAGGCTATTGGTCCAATCCTTTCAAGAATCTTGAAAGGCCCGCAATACCAAGGAATTATCTTAGAACATGACCTAATACTCAAGGAGATCTTCTTGGGATTTATGCACAAGTACACCTGTTCTCCAACCTAAAACTCAAGTTCTATGTGTTGATCTCATGCATAGCTCTTTTTCCTGTTGTATGTTGCCTTTAAATTCTACTTGAGAATTTTTTTTTTCATTATGAATAATGTGTTGTACTTGATAGAAACATACTTGCAAAATATGTCAACATGATGGAAGACCAATACATATATGATAGAGATATTGGATAAAGGAATATCAGTTCATAGAAAAAGGAATTATAAAGGTGATATTTTGAGAAGTATACATGGATCTCGTGAAAAAAGGACGTGTAGATACAGGGGTATGGTGAACAAAAGTTGCATACAGTTTCGACACCATGCTATTCCAAATGTGAGGAGTATTTACCATGATATTGGCTCATAGTACTAAGCACGATAATGGATATTTGATCCCATCAAAGAATACCATCGACATTGGTAAGACTTTGACCCAAGGTATTGGCTAGGGTCTAATATATATAAGGAGATGGAGATCAAAGTGTTAGGTGTGAGAGTATTGGGTTATTAATGATTGTTTTGATCTGAAATAGGTGTGCACCAAGGAGTATGATGATGGATCAAATATATTAGATCTGAAATGAAATGAATACATAATCTACTTATGGTTTGATAGATCTGTCATTATAATTTTCTGAAGTGTGTTTGTTATAGTGTATGCCTATCTTTTGGTTTGATAGTTATTTTGTTGTGAAAAAAAGGTTTCAATCAATAATTAGAGATATATACACCAATCCTCTTCTAAGACATTGTGTACATACATAGATCCACTTTTGACTAGTTGTGTATATATTATGCAGTATGTACATATCTATACATGGGTGCTATTCATGAAAAATACATACATATGTAAAAGTAATTCATAAAAGGGGAATACAAATGCTATGTTTGTTGCAGTATGGGTTATTAATGATGTTTAATCAACTTTATTATGTTTATTGTTGTCTATTGATGAAGTATTTCACCAATCTATGTGTTTGAATGTGTTGGTTGGGTTGAATTGATTGTGGTATGAAATTTTGAATAGTAATGATGGTACAATATGATGATCTGCATTTGGTTCAAAGATCAATGATAGGGTCAGTATGTGTTTTAGTGATTGTTTTAGTAGTATAGTAATTTAGATTCAGGTTTCTGTGATTTGAGATTTGTATGCAGGTTATCCTGAGGGACAGAGCATATATACATGGGTATGCTTCTAAAGAATAACATATACATTCTAGCATGTGTTTAATAAAGTTTTATAGTGACATAATTTTTTTTTTGTGATGAACGTCATATGGCCTGGTATTTTGATGAATAGGTAAACAATGATATAAGTTTGTCTGGTTATTTGAATAATTTATCTGTATGTTTTACTTAATGATACAATTGGTTCATTGATTAAGTTACTCCATACAATGTTGATTTGATTATTGTTATTTGATATTTGGAACATATATAGTTTGAAACATTATAAAATGTGATCCATAAAGAATTGAGGATAAGGTGGTTGTAGATCCTTTCTAGTAGAAGCTAGGGAAGGAGAGAAGGTTGTAGCCTTTTGTAGGTGGGTTCATGCACATTGGTATGAGTTTGCACTAGTACAAAATTGTAATAAAATTCTCTTTATAATAGAAGAAGAAGACTGAAATGAATGCAATAGTGGTTTTCTGCCACATTAGGTTTCCACCTAAAAGTCCTAGTGTTCATGTGTGTTAATGGGTTGCTTATAATTTATTATCTTGTTATTTCTCATGGTTATTGTTTAATTAATTACTAGTGAAGTATGGATGCATTGGTTCAAGATAAACAGATGATGAATTAAATGAAAATATAATCAATTGAATATACACTACATGTCTTCATAACATGCACAAAAATATGCTAGTTTACTTCGCTACAACAACGCACATAAATGTGAATAATAAATTGAAAGGTTTAAGTGAATTTTAAATAGTGATTCTGTGGTGTCCTATTTTTCCTACTATAGTTTTGTCACTCCTATTAAGGGTTATTTTTTATGGAATATTGATCACTAGATTTAGGAATAATGTTTTATATACATGATTGTATTTCATCTTTATGTTTATGTATGTCATAGTGATCCCTAGATTGGGTAACAATGTTTTATATACATAGTTATATTTCCTCTTATCTTTATCTATGGAAGATTGACCACTGATTTGGGGAAAATGTTTTATATAGTTATATTTTCCCTTATGTGTGGTATATTTGATTATCTCTTTTATATGATGTTATGCATATGCTCCTGTTTTTGCATCTGACTTATGTATCAGGTGTATGACATGGATGGAGATCTTGGATTGAGACACATAGACCCATGGATTCTCATGGTTACGTGGAAAAAAATGGTTAAATTATTATTTATGAATGATACATGAATGGCATGATTATATATGTGTCTAACATTGTACTGAGCATGATGTGGTAGGGGACCTGATCATTTTCCAACAAGGATGTTTAATTATGAATGATTGTGGAAGTGATGCACCATTCCTCGTAAAATGTGGTTAAGTTAGTTTCATTATGAAATTCATATGATTCCTTTGATCTATGAGATTGTGATGTGTGCAGGTCTTCGAACAAGGCCTTACCAATGAACCATCAAATGGGTAAAAGCTCACAATCAGTACCATAAGTAGAAACGCGGAGTTTCAAAGTACAGTAGATGAGAAAGCATTGAAATTAGGGTGTGGAGTCCTAAATCCAAGAAATAAAAAGACGTGGATTCTTTTATATTTAGGGCATAGAGTCCTAAATATTTAAAAATATCAAGTTCTGGAATCTTAGGTCTTTTGAGTAGATCAGGGCATGGGGTCCTCAATCTAATAAGGCACGAAGATGCATGAAATAGGGGCATGGAATCCATATTCTTTGAAATAAAAATACCACTCATGGATAAATTTCCTGAAATAGAATCTCAATCTGACAATTTTGGAATGACTTTCTAAAAATAGAAAGCCATGTCTAGCATCTCAAGCATGACTTTCCAAAAATAGTAAATCTCCTTGCATAAATTTGTAATCAAGCATAGTTGAAGGAAATTAAATTAACCTATCATTAATCAATCCTAATAGTTCAATATTGACTTAATCCTCAATATTATTAGTATTATCATTATATTTTATGAGACTATGATATTTTATTAAAAGGGAATTACAAATTAACTTCATCTATTTAATCAATTCACACCTCTCTCCTTCATGACTCTCATGGATTTATGTAACTCTCTCTATTTTAAATACTACATTACACTCTCTTTTATGCACTCATCAAGGAATGACATATTCCTCTTACACTCATTAAAGATATGTGATAAAATATTCCTCTTACACTCTGTTTAATGCATATGTTACACTCTCCTTAAATAAGGCATTCATACCTCTCCTTAATGGAATAAGTTACACTCCTCTAAATGGAATACAATGCATGCATGTTACTTTTACTTTATGAGAAGAATTGGTTGCTCCTCCTATATATGAGTATCATGTATTCTCACCTGGGTGAGGAGGGTGATGCCAAGAGTGGAAGAGACTTGAGGAATATTGTGAGAGGGAGAGATATGGAGAGTATCCAATTTCTTCCAAAACAAATCTGAATTCCTACTAATCTACTAAGTATCTATTGAGGTTGAATATGAGTGGTATTTAGAGGAAGTGAAAACTATCTTCCTTAGTTTTTGTTGCATCTCTCTCTCTCTCTACTATTGTAAAGTGTTACTGGTTGTGAGCTTTTGAAGTTCGGGGGTTCCATGGGGAGAAGTTCTTCCTGGATAGTGTTGGGAGGAAAACTGGGTGGTTCATGATGAATTTGTAAGGATATTGGCATTGGAGTATAATATTATTGGAGCTGGAGCATACATCCATCCTTTTGCAGTTGAAAAAATTCACTGTCAGGTATTTGGATCAAATTATATTATGTATTTTTGTATGTTATTTCATATATTTTTCTTGTTTGGTTGTTTGCTGAAACTTACATGTATATGAAGTGTTGTACACCAAATGTGAGGAAATTTTGTAATGGTTGTAGAAGTATTTTCTTGTATAGTGTTGAATCAATTGACAACAAGTTCTAATGGATGAAGCTTGTACGCTACCGTGAACTAGATGAAAATTTTTTAATGGCCTAAATTCTATTTTCCTCCTCTTTGTATAGCACTAGATAAGTTCTCATACTATGTGTTTGATAGAAGTCATAAATGAGATTGTACAATTTTTTTGTTGTTGTAGTTTTGAAGAATCACATTTCTGAGCATCCCTATTGTGATTTAGCTCAACTTCAGGAAGTATCCGTACCAACAGACCATTTCACCCCAACTTTGATTTCAAAATTCAAGTTTTCGAACACTGATTCCCAAATCTGCTTTGCTTTGCATATTTGTTGCTGCATGTAGGAACCGCCTGTTGTTTTGTTTTGCTATTTGGTTCTTTTTATATTGGATCTTCCTAATAATTTATACTAATGAATATAATATATGCTAACCACTTGAAAATTTTGTTTAAATTCTAAATGGTTAATACTTTGAAAATTTAAATAACCTTATCGTAACATGTTTTATGACTGCCAACTGTTTGTCAAAATTTCCCAATGGCTGTACCTTACAACATTTTGAACTATGTTTAAATTTCCTAAATATTTATATTCATTGTTATAGATTCAAAAATGCATATGGATGATAGTCTACTTATATCTTAAGTTCAGTTATTGACAATACTCACAAAAAAAAACTGAAGTCATGTCAATTTGGATTCATGTTAGCTAATTGTTGTGAAAACACCTTAAAAAGATAATGGTTGTAAGTGTTTGACAAAATGCCTCAATGGCTGTACATTTCATTCTTGTAAATTGGTTGTTATAATGTTCATGGTTGCATCTAATTACATTTATGAACCATCCCTAAAACAAAAAGGCTTAAGTTAATCTAGGATTTGCAATAAAGGTGTTTCTAGTGTATTAACTCTATTGAGTTAAAGGGTCCCGCTGAAAAGCCAAAATTGGGATAAGTAATTAGTTGCAATATTAGCTCACATATTAATTCCTAATTATTGGATGCCAACCCTATATAATTTGAATTATCCTTTTACTAAAATAGTTCATAAGCATGTTATTTAGGACAAAATCAAATTAGTCTCTCCTGAACACATTTAATTACAACGAAATTAACAATTAGCTTATTGTAAATTGTGGTTCATAAAGGTTGACATTTATTCATCCCACTAAACAATTTATATTTTAAAGGTGATTTTAGTGTTGAGAAGAAAGCATTATGGTTGTATGTTTTGGATCTTGATAAAGCTTGAACCTTGTAGCTTTGAGGATAAGTTAGTATAATTTAGGGTGTAGTGTAAAGGACACCAATAACTTCTATGTCCTACAATATATATATATATATATATATATATATCAAATTTTGGTTTAATATAATATTTTTCTATAATAATTATGGTAAGTAAGGTGGGATCTTACATATCGTATCAGAGCCCATGTTCAAAACACTAGGACCTAGGGCTTGCCTGCTAATAATCGAAGCTAAGTACTTTCTTTACTTACCTGATCTTTTTTTCATCAGGTTAAGTAATCATCGAGAGAGTATCAAGGAGAAGGAAGGAAGTCTCATATCCACCGCCCCAAGCCAATGTAACTGAAAAAATATCCATTAGGGAACTAAGGGATATGATGTTATCTTTCCAAAAGATGACTAAAGTATTGATTAATAGCATTGGGGGAAATCCTTCAGTGCCTGGTTCTTCATCTCAAGCTGAAAGGAAAGAAATACAATATAATGGAGATGTATATAGAAAGTTGGAAAATTTTAAGCTTCCTATATTTAAGGGTACCACAAAAGGGGAGGTAGCAGAAGCTTGGTTGGAAAACATGCACCTACGTTTTGAGTTGCGGAGCTATTCTAGCAACCAAAAGGAAAAGTTGGCTATTTACCAACTTAAGGAGAGTGCACTATTATGGTGGAGGAACTTAGAGTCCCTATTGGGGTGCTCCATGTCTACCTTGACATGGGAATGATTTGAAGAGAAATTTCGAGCAAAGCACCTTTTTGTTGAATACTTGGAGAGGAAGTTGAATTAGTTCCATGATCTTAAGCAAGGAACTAAGACAATCCTTGAATATGAGGCACAATTCATGGAATTTATTAGATATTCCACCCATATAAATACCTAAGCCCTCAAGGTAAATAAGTTTTTGTATGGGTTCATCTGAAAATGTGAGAACTTGTTAGTTCTATTACAGAGATTGACTGTAGGGGAATTTACTGGATAAGTCACCATTAAAGAAAGGATGAGATCCAGAGGCTGCCTGGCCCTTTACAAACTCTGTCTATAGAAATAATAGAGGTAAACACTAATGATCTGAAAATGAAACTACTTGTTTGTTGTTCAAGGTATTCATTTTCCATAAAATTATGTGTGCAAGATGTTTTATATGTTTTGTAATTGGAACAAAGTGCTTTTGGTAAATTTCTGAGTCTTTTTGTGTGTAGGAGGCTTATTTCTTTTTACTTTTTAGCATATTTAACTATGGAAAAACACAACAATATCAATCACATAATATAACAAAGCATATGATAAGGCAATTCACCCCTCCTAGGCTACATCTGTCGGGTCCAAGGCCCCCAAATGGGCATGTCCTTGCTCTTATTATGCTAAAAAATGGTTATACATTGTGAAGAAAGCCTAAACATGCAAGAATAGTTGTAAAAATGAGTTCAGAACACAAAAAATAGTAAGGAATGAATGTAGTTTCATCTCCAATTGTAAACCATAGCCGAATATAGCTTCCACAATCCCTAAGCCCTGATGGCTCTTCAAGCTTCCTTGCTGATAATGTACCTGAAGACCTTCTCTGTTGACTCTGCAACCTACTCCACTAGCTCTGGAATTCTCAAAATACCCGAATCAAAAAGAATTTCATTCCAAAAGGTTTTTCCTAGTGAAAGTTATGATCTCTTGAAGTTTTGCCTAGTTTGGCCTAAAAAAACTCCACCAAAACTGGAATAACTGCTAGTTAAAATTCCAAATTCGGTACACTCCCCCAAAAATAGCCACATGTTTTTTGGGTTTGGAATTAATTTCTAGTTGTGGGTGGTCACATGGACTGTCTGCACCCATCGCATCGACCGTTGGAGCTAATGGTTTGCATTAACCTTGGCATTTATCTTCACCGTAACTACCGCCGAAGACCATGTTAACAACCGCCACATAAACTGCAACTATTATTTTATCCGCCAGTGTAGAGTTGTGGTTTTGGGCCATGGTTATGTGTAGAAGGGGCTGGCCCCTTTTCGGCCCCAAATGAAACCTTAAAAAAGTTTAAATAGTAGTGGTGGCCCTAAGGGGTAAGAACCTCCAAGTCGGCGAGCTGGTCGGGCTTATACGCTGCCACCCACTCGACTCGTGATCGAATTTGGTAGCCTTACAAAATTTTTGGTCAACAATTCTTCCACCAGCTTAGGGCCACCTAGCAGCTTCCGGGCAGGCCAGGTGGCGCTCGATGATTGGTCTACATTCAAAATGGTCAATCCATTGTGCAATACAACTGCGACACTTGTCGGACTTTGATTGGTCCATAGAGAATATTTTGTGGAATATTTTGTGGAATATTCTTGAAATATTCTATGGAATATTCCTTTTTAATAAAAAAATTTACTCAAAGTCAAACATGGTCAAACTGGACTTTTCCATAAAATTGTGAAATTTCAAACTTGAATATCTTTCACATACAGTATTAGATTTGAGTGCCATTCACAGATACAGGATCGTTTTGATGAGGCCTTTCCTATTTTTATATTTTCAACCAATTATGAGCAAATAAAATTTTGAAAATTTTCTTCGCTTAGGACATGATCACCTGATCACACCTCCCAAATGGGAAGCTTTTGGACACCAAAAGCTCTCTGATTATCGAAACTGAAGATGAGGAGACTGATTCTCCACTCTTCCAACTTTGAATAACTGAAATCTTCCTGACTTCATCCAATTGAGCTTCTCATAAAAAGATAAATTGTTCCTTGAATTCACTGACTGCCCATTATTAACATTGACTGATTCATGAAGCAAATTCTTGAAATTTGTATAACAAAAACTATAATTTTTAGAAATCATACTGTTTCTACAATGGTCAAACTTCAAAGAAGACTAAAAATAAGATTCACCTTGCCAACTGTCCACATGGAAACTTTTTGTTGTGTGAGCCATGCACTTATGCCGAATCCCGACCATGTTTTCTCGCCATATAAATATTCCATTTTGAAACCAACATTGATCCATGCTGAATTCTATGCCCTCTTTCCTTGCATACCTTTCCATCTCCTGGAATCTTTCACTTCTTTGCATTGACACTTCATTCTCTGCACCGATCGTCACCAAAGGTACCTTGTGCAACATAATGTCATCTTCTTTCAAAGACAAATTATCATCAGACTGAAACATATCATCAGCACTATCATGAAAAGGTAAATGTACAAAATATTTCTGTTTAACCATTAACAAAGTCAAATTTTGACTTGCATTAACTAACCTATTCAATTACCCTGCATGGGCTAGAGAAGATTCTAGCTTCTTCTTATGTGCTCTCACAGTGTACTCTTTTCCATTCTTGAACAAGTGATACTTGTTCTCATGGCAATGGAAGATGGCATTTCTATCATATAAATATGGACTACCCAACACAACACCTGTAATGTCAAGCGGTACTACATCCAGTTCAACCCAATCAACATAATGAGCTGTTATGGCAAAGCACAAGATACACTTCTTTGAGACTTGTAAGTTTGCATCTTTGCATATCTACCCAAGTGGATAAGGCTTTGGATGTGGAATTGAATCAAGTTTCAGCTGTTTGACCAAGTCTTCTGAGATTAGATTAGCTTGAGACCCACTATCAAAAAGTGTGTCTACCTTTGTATGGTTTGAGATTATCCTCACATGAAATAGCTCTATCCTCCTTTTTTCATTTTGAGTTTCTTTGTGATAGTTTAATGTGCTAGAACTAGGATTTGTTTCTTGTACAACCTATTTCCCTTTTATGTTCTTTAATACCATGGCGATACTTTTTGTCTCATCACCAGATTCAGACCCTAAGTCCCGTTCAACATTTGTAACAATTTTTCCCTTTTCTTTGGTTTTGTCTCTGTTTTTATATTTCTCTGGTTTCAGCTTTGGATGAAGCTTCCAACAGTGATCTTCATTGTGGCCTGTTTTTGAACATTTCTCGCAAAATAATTTCCCTTTTTCCTTTCTAGAGCTTGCAATCCTTTTTCTTCCTTTTCTTCTAAAATCACTACCCTCATTTAGTGCATCAAAAGTGTTTTTCCCTCTAGCCTCTAAATGTGTAGCTTGTACACAAACTTCGTCTAGAATAGTAGGATTAAAGATAAGGATAGTATGTATAAGGTAATTATGCAAACCACCTATATACTTCAGCAAAGTATCTTGACTTTGTAAGTCTACTCCTAACAACAGTGCTCTTCTCCTAAAATCTTGAGTGTATTCTTGAACACTTTTTCCTTTAAGCTATCTAAAGTTTTTCCAATTCATTATAGCCTTTTGTAGATGAGCAAGAGGATAAAATTGCTTCTTAATTGTGGAAATAAATTCAACCCATAATAAAGTAAGCTTACCATGTTTTCAAATTTTTGCTTTGGTATTGGCTTCCCACCATACCAATGCTGCTCCTTCCATCCTTAATGAGGCTAACTAAATCTTGGTGTCGTCATCATGAAGGTTTTGAATCCTTAAATAAACTTCCAATTGTCTAGTTTCTCTGAATTGAATTTACCGTTAAACATGGGCAATTAAAATTTGACATCAAGCTTTAAAAAAGGATTTTTACCTGTGGTTTTTGATTTATGTGATTGATTTACGGAAGTCGAGGAAGATGACGATGAGGAAGAGGATGACGATGGAGATGATGGATCACCATTTCCTCCATTCCATTTCTTTGACTGATCATTACCCTTCTTTCCTCCTAAGGAATCCTCTCCTTCTTTTTGGTTTTTAGACCCTTCTCCAAAAATCCTATCATTTCTTTCTTCAAAGAGGATCCTTACCATTTCAGTCATATCCAAGAAAGCTTTCCGAAATACCCTTTCTTCTTCCTTGGGATCCATCTCTTCAGGAGCTTCTCCTTCTCTTGAAGACATGCTTGTAGCTGCTTCTAGGGCTCTTGGAGGTGGTTCTCTGACCCTCCTTGGTTGTTGATTAGTTTGTGCACTAACCAATTTTCCTTCACCTCTCTTAAGTTTTAACCTAGTCAGCCTCAAAACTTGCAAACAAATGACTTAATCTTTGCACAAAAAAATGATGAGTAAAAACTCTAGCTTCTATGGCTCTAATCCTAAGCTCTGATACAAACTTGATCTAAAAATGTGAGAACTTCTTATTTCTATTACAGAGATTGACTGTAGGGGCATTTACTGGATATGTCACCTTTAAAGAAAGGTGAGATTCAAAGGCTACCTAGCCCTTTACAGACTCTCTCTATAGAAATAATAGAAGTAAACACTAATGATCTGAAAATGAAACTACTTGTTTGTTGTTCAAGGTATTCATTTTCCATAAAATTATGTGTGCAAACTGTTTTATATGTTTTGTAATTGGAAAAAAGTGCTATTGGTAAATATCTGAGTCTTTTTGTGTGTAGGAGGCTTATTTATTTTTACTGTTTAGCATATTTAACTCTACAAAAACACAAAAATATAAATCACATAATATAACACAAAATATGATAAGGTAGTTCACCCCTCCTGGGCTACATCTGTTGGGTCCAAGGCCCCAAAATGGGCATGTCCTTACTCTTATTATGCTAAAAAATGGTTATATAGTGTGAAGAAAGCATAAAAAGGAAAAAATAGCTATATAAATGATTTCAGAACAGAGAAAGTAGTAAGTAATGACTTTATTTTCACCTCCAATGGTAAACCATAGCCCAATACAACTCCCACAATCCCTAAGCCCTGATGGCTCTTCAAGCTTCCTCGTGGATAAAGTACCTGAATAATTTCTCTCTTGACTCTGAAACCTACTCCATTGGCTATGGAATGCTCAAAATACTGGAAATAAAAAAAATAAAAAAAAAATCCAAAAGGTTTTTCCTAGTGAAAGTTATGATCTCTTGAAGTTTTTCCCAGTTTGGCCTAAAAAAACTCCACTAAAAGTGGAATAACTGCGAGTTAAAATTCCAAATTCGGCATGCCCTCCAACTTTGGCACGATCCTCCAAAATAGCCACGTGGTTTTCGGGTTTGGCATTAATTTTTAGGGGTGGGCGGTCACATGGACCATCTGCACCCGTCGCATTGACCGTTGGAGCCAACAGTTTGCATTAACCTTGGCATTTATCTTCACCGTAACTTCCGCCAAAGACCATGTGAACAACCGCCACATAAACTGCAACTGTTTTGTTATCCGCTAGTGTAGAGCTGTGGTTTTAGACCACAGTTATGTGTAGAGGGGGTTGGCCCCCTTTCGGCCCCAAATGAAACCTTCGGAAAGTTTAAATAGTAGTGGCGGCCCTAAGGGGTAAGAACCACCAAGCGGGAGGGCCGGTCAGGCCTCTGCGCTGTGACCCACTCGACCCGTGATCGAATCTAGTAGCCTTGCAAAATTTTTGGACGAGAATTCTTCCACTAGCTTGGGGCCATATGGCGGCCTCCGGGCAGACCACGTGGCACCCGATGATTGGTCTATATTCAAAATAGTCGATCCATTGTGCAATACAACTAGGACACTTGTCAGACTTTGATTGGTCCACAGAGAATATTCTGTGGAATATAATGTGAAATATTCTTTGGAATATTCTCAGAATACTTTGTGGAATATTCCCTTTTTAATATATATTTATTTTATTCAAAGTCAAACATGGTCAAACTGGACTTTTCCATAAAATTTTGAAATTTCAAACTTGAATATCTTTCACATACAGTATCGGATTTGAGTGTCGTTCAGGGCTACAAGATCATTTTTATGAGGCCTTTCCTGTCGTTTTGGTTTCAACCAATTCTGAGAAAATAAATTTTTGAACATTTTCTTCACTTAGGACATGATCACCTGATCATGGAATAAATCCTATTATAAAGGAGAAGGTGCACATTTTGATGTCTACTAAATTGCATGAGGTAATGCAATAGGAAATTGTAGATGTGTAAGAATTTTTGGTCAACAAAGGCAGGGATAAAAACACAAATTTATCAATCCATGTGAAACCTCCTCGAAGGGGAGGCCAATATGTAAGACATAAGTCAGGTGGTTCACATCATCAGGGATTCCAAACGAATCATAATTTTAAGAACCAAGGAAATAATTCAAGGCAACAACTTCAATAAAGTAGTGCTCGCGCTCAAGAAACACCTAATAAAAGGGTCAAATCTATGAAAAAATCTCCGACTAATGGATGTTGAACTTGTGGGGGACCTCATTATGAGAGAGATTTCCCTAAAAATAAAACTGAATCACAATCAGAGTAGGAACAAGCCACTATTAGAGATATGGGTAGAGCCCATAGGATTCATGTAGTGTTGCAGAATCACCAAGTCGAGCATCAATCTATTGTTGTTGAAGCATCTGGTAAGCTAAATGGTATGGATGTTACTATTTTGATTAATCCTAGTGAAATTGAAATTTTTATTTCTCCTAATGCTTTATTGAAATGTAAATTAGTGACAATAGAGAAAGATGATTTTGATCAGGTTGAGATGGCCTCAGGATGATCTCAAAAGGTTTAATGCTTAGTGAAAGAGTTCTCTTTAGACCTTGGAGTGTGTGTCACACATTTGAATCTTTATGTGACACCACTTGGTCACTAGGATGTGATAATTGGGATGCACTCGCTTGAATCCCGCTAGGATGTGCTCAATTGTCGAAGAAAATCCCTTCGGTTTTTTAGTGATGAGGGTCAATCTAGGGTTCTGCATGGGAAAATAAGACCTTTTTATTTAAGACTTATCTAATTCTTACAAATGAAGAAAATTCTTACAAAAAAATATCGAATGTATGCTATAATTAATTTAAATGAGGGATAGCTTTCATCCTTTGAACAATATCCTTTCCTTTCAGAATTGTCTAATGTCTTTCCAGAGGATTTGACTGGTTTACCTCTAAAGCGTGAGGTTAACTTCTCCATTGAGTTTAAGCCTCGTACTAAACCTATATCCAAATCCCCCTGCCGAATGTGTATTGTTGAACTTCGTGAGTTGCAAGTGCAACTTCAAGAGTTATTGGATTGGGGTATGATTAGACCTAGTGTTTCACCTTGAGGAGCTCATATGATATTTGTAAAGAAGAATGATGGATCTCTTCAGCTCTGTGTTGATTACAGGAAATTCAATCAAGTAACTATTCAAAATCAATATCATTTTCCTCGCATTGATGATCTATTTGATGAAATGAAGGAAGATACTCTATTCTCCAAGATTGAACTTTGATCAGGATATCATCAACTTAGAGTTAAAGATGAGGATATCTCCAAAACTGATTTTCGAACTTGTTTTGGTCATTATGAGTTTGTGGTTGTTCCCTTCAGGTTATCTAATTCCCTAGGAGTTTTTATGAATTTGATGAATCGTGTTTTTCAGAAGTACCTGGAAAAATTTGTACAAGTGTCCCTTGATGACATCCTAATCTATTCAAATTTGACCAAAGAGAATGAGAAACACCTAAGAGTGGTATTGAAATTCTTAAGAGAAAATAAGATTTATGCAAAAATTTCCAAATGTTATTTTTTTCAATCAAAAATCCATTATCTTGGACACATTATCTCCAATGAAGGAATTTCGTTTGACCCAACAAATATCGATGCAATTTCAAGATGGCCAACACCCTCTAATGCACACGAAGTGCATAGTTTCATGGGTATGGAAAGATAATATCAGATATTTGTGGAATGGTTTTCAAAAATAACCAGCCCAATCACTTCATTTCTTATAAAGGGAGCGTGATTGTTGCGGAAAAATAATTTCCTGTCATTTAATTTGTTAGACTTGGGGTTTCGTAAGCTTGTGAAGCATGCGTGCACTGTATGTTCTAGAAATTATCTTTTAGTTTAGATCAATATAACTACAGAATAATGAAAACCAATTCATCTAATCTATGAAATAAAATAATGAAAATAAATTCAACTAACCTATGAAATCAAGTAACAAAAATAAAGAAATCAAATTCAAAAGAAAATATAGCGCGTGCAATCATACTTGCAGGAATTGAAAATTAAATCTAAGAAAGAATTTCAAAACATGTAAAGGAAAAAACCTAATGTATATTTAGTTACTCCATCATTCAATATGAAGTGTCACCTTCTTGAGATGATGTCAAGTAACCAATTATACTTAATGTTCTGGAAAAGCAAGTAAAGTATGCAAAGGGAAAAACTCAATAATTGCATGAATTAAATATTCAATCATTCACTTTAGAAATATGATAAAATCAACTTCTTGGAATGACCTTTAGGAACATTAGTGATGCAATTAAATGAGGATCTAAAGCAAATGTAAAAATAATGTAAAGTTAACTAATGTATGCTTTGATTTACTCCAACATTCAATATGAAGTATTAACCTCTTCAAATGTTATGTAAGAAATCAGTTATACCTTAGTTTCGAAGTTCCTAGAAAGCAATTAAAATGTGCAGAGGAAAGAATCAATAGCTGTATGAATTAGAAATTCAATCATTTAGTTTAGAATCATCATCTTTAAATGACCTTTAATAACATGCATTGATATAATTAATTTATATTTCTAATCTAGGAAACCAAATGACAAAACAGTAAAAGAAACTATATAACTGTGAAATCTTATTGCTTCAAATTTAGTTCAATTTGAAAATAGAAAGATCTATCCTCACGAAATGTTCAGAAGAACAATCATTACACAGCTCTTCTAAAACTAATACTAAGAAATCAAATAAACTTTAATCTATAAAGGCAAGTAAATCCCACACGTTTTAGGCTGCTGATCTAAAAGTATGAGAGATGGTAAATCGAGATGCCCCATATGTATGTGAAACCAAATCAAAATGAAGGAACGTTCATGAGTAAGGTGCCACAATCTAATTCTGTATTCAAAACATGAGCATAACTCTAATTTTACTCATGATTTGATAGGAGAAAGATTCCACTATTTATACAAAAGGATGAGAAGCTATCTCATTAATGAGAGTCCATGAAGCTCTCCCTATATCTCTAGAGTTACAATCCAAATATGAAGTGATAAAGCACATGTGTTCTTAGAGTTACAATATAAATAGGAAATCAAACACATATACTTGTGATCCCATGATCTTCTCCATCCAGATTCGAAGTTGGCCTTAGGAGGCCACATAAGAGACTTTTGGAAGATTCTTTTTGACCTACACATAGCAACAAACTCATTCCACTTCTTAGGTATTGTTGGCTTGAAGGGTCCTGACCCAGGTTCAGTGTGCAAGGTTTTCCAAAAAACCCCTATACTACTGGCCCTTTTCGCAGTGACCTGCTTTCAAAGGTTATAGTCTCACTCGAAGTAGTATGGGTGGGTGCTGGAACCAAGTTTCCACACCCTGAGAAAGGAAGGGTAAGGCAAGCAGGTTTGCATTCTGTTCAAATTTCCTTGGTTCTTCGCAGGGTTAAGTATATATCTATTTGCATCCACGTGCACTAGATCTACAATTATATGCTTATTATATCATCAAAACAATAGTAAATAAACAGAACATAATAGATCTAGATCCAATAGCTCAGTACACAAACCTTTCATAGCTTAAAAACAGAAAATACATAATACAGCAATATCATCAATTCACATAACAAAACTCATAGATTCAGATCTCTAATAATCCTTCACATTCATTCATTCATCAAACTTTCCTTACAATTCCCTTCGCAACCCGCACACACAGCAGCAAGGTCGACACACAACTGGACTAGGAGCTCTGCAGATAGATCCAGCAGGAGTCCATTCCCCCAAAACCCAAATAGATAGCTTAAAAAATAGATTGCATCAATAGCTCATTCATTCCTATCCTTTACAATCCAAAATGCATCTCTATTTATAACAATCTAGCCTCAACGTTCCTATGGTCCACAACCCATGGTTTTTGGACCCCTAGTTTACCCTTTGACCCATTATAATGCATTTGGGGCTTTGACCCACCCCAAAAACCCTATGCTATATTAAATATAATCAAAATTAACCAAAATGGACTAGTTTCACAGTTTTTTAGGAGACCCCATTCCAACAGTCCCCAACACAATCTTCTGACTTGTCCCGAGTCACTGTACTTTTACGACGTCTATTCATGCACACAAGATAGCCAGACTGTTGACAAGTGGAGGGAGTATGTCCTGAATTTGGGCTGCAGCATGTTGCACAATGTTGACCAATGCCAGAGAAGCAAGCCTATCTACATCCGTAGCAACTCATTCTAACAGCCAGTGGAGATGTGTGATGGCAGACTGAGCATCGTGTGCAAGCTATAGTGCAGTATCATACCAAGGCTTCAATAATTTTCAAACAACCTTCTTGGAGTGGTGAAGGTCCTCAATCCTGTCCATGGTGGCTAGGCATTGCGCAGAGATGGGGGAAGGTGTGGAGGCCCAGAATTTCTCCGAAACAACTTCCGCCTATTGTAATTCTTGTTGGACATGCTAAAGAATGGGATGTTGTTGTACTTCCATCCATAGCTACATGACCATTTCAGCCAATTGAATTCCCTGAACCAGCTGCTCTTGAATAATATGCGTAGCATCAGTGACCACAGAAATCCACTGGGCTCGTTCTTCTGGAGGCATGTCATACTGTTGTCGCTTGTCTCAGTCAAGGTGGTGAACTTCTCGCAACACTCTGAAAGATAGTCCTTGTAACTCTATACTAGATAGTTGTGCTAATACTACTTGAATTTCCCTAGTAATTAGGTCGGAAGTGTGAATTATGGCAGCGCGAGGGAGTAGACATAAGTTTATTATAGTAGGCGGTGTTCAGAAATGGCGGAGAAGTCGCAGCAGGTCCTGGTACTGCAGTGTTCCTGCAAGGTGTGGTTCATAGATAGTCCCTTCTACTAGAAGCCTATGTGCACTCCTATTATTTCCCTCGGCATCCCCCGGTCCTCTTAGCAGTTCTTTTGGGGGGTTGGGGTCGATCCTTTTGAAAGAGAGATGAGAATTACAGAGAGTATGGATGGCCACAAAAAACCAAAATGCAGATAGCTAAAGCCTATGACAGGGTGAATAAATAGCTCAGCGCGAAGCTGTCTACCCATCCACGCCCCCTCCGAAATTATTAATTGGCGAGGGAGCTTGTTCGTGGCATGTACCGTTAATTCTGCGGACCGTTTGTTTCATTAATTGCTGTGTTGATAGCCTGCCGCCTGTTTTTAGTACTTGCTGAGGTATTTTTTTAGGAACTCGGGACATGCCGACGATTATCCTTCGTGCCCAAGGTTATGTCCATGAATTATTAGACTTGAGATGATGCTTGTATGTCGCTGGAGTGAGGGTCAAGGTGAGGTGTATTTGCAAGTTGGTTAACAGTCTTGTCGAGGCCTACATTTCGCTCGTGCGCAGAATGTCCTAGTTTTAAGTGGCTGCATCATACGTCTTGATGTCATTTATTATTTGAGATTTTCGATGATTTCCAGACAGGTCTGTAATCCTACGCGTGTTGAGGGTTGTGGTACCCTGATAATTCTATCCGGGCAAGGTTTGATCGCACTCTTGGTTGTTGCTCTGCAGCAGGTATCTACGTAGGTCAACTGTTCTTGGAGCCCATCTGGCCATAGGGGTCCCTATGCACAGGATCACCCTTCTCCAGTATTCCCCTTGAGTGAAGAATACCGGTCTATGCATAGGTGTTTCACATAGTGTTAGCGGTATTGCTTCTAGCCTATGGTCCATAGGACTCTTTGGTTCATCAGGCTGCTGGTCTTTTCCTGCGTCCTTTTGGCAGGGCGAGGTTCGTTCTGTGATAGAAATGCAATGGAAATTCTTGATGGTTCGAAGGCTTCGGAGCGCTGAAACCTTATGCAACTGACCTTGCCAATTCTCTAGCTCTTCACCGTAGTCAGAAAAACATTCACTGTCCTTTTCCTAACAGAGCATTCCTTCATCTGTGGGGTTAACCTGATCTTCGTCCTGTGCAGTTATCTTATAAATGTGATCCAATTCCTTCATTTCACAGGCCTTCTCTATGTACCGCACACCTTCCACTGGGTCTAGTGGTACTATGACACGCGTACCTTTGTTTTCGAATACCATGTTGCGTTTCTTGAGATTGATGACACCTCCCATGTCTATTTCCCAGACCAATCCAAGGATCGTAGGGTAGGGGTCTACATATTATACTATTTCTATTACCTCAAAATCACCTAGGGCCCGTACCCATGCAATGTCCACCATGACTTTTGGTAACCTACCCAGAGGGATGATATTTTTTTGATTCGCCATTCATAGCTTAATAGTGGAACATTCCAACATAGGCTCTCCCATTCGTTGCCATGTTTTCTTTGGTAAGAAATTCGCATCCGAACCGAGGTCTCTCTGATATGCACAGTCAATCGCATCTCTCTCCCGGTGCGTTTCTTATAGTTGTATAGCTTTTGTACATCCTTGGTCTCAGGGATCAAATCAGGCCGACCTTCACAGGTATTTAGTAGTGCTAGGAGATTTTCTACTGCCTGCAGACTCCTTAGTAACTTCAGACATGATTTTAAGAAGGGCTCAACTCCTTCTTCTATCTAAGGCTGTGCGGAGGTCGCCAATGATGCTTGTTTGTTGAAAGACACCCCTTCCCGAGAGGCAGGTCCCCCCTCAGCTCCCTAGGTGACCAAACTACTACATCTCATGACTTTTACACTCGGATCCGCCTGCCTTAGCTCAATTTTGACTCTTTCTACATTTTGTGTTGGGGTAGGCTTCCTTTCCTGCATCTTGGCTATCAAAATAGGGCACTCTTCTACCTCATGATCCAGTTGTATGCAATACTTGAACGACGGCCTAGTTGGATTAGGGAATTCTCCAGAAAAGTGCCCTATTTCCCCACAGTTATAACAGATTAGTTGTCCCCATCCTCGACCTGCGTTGCCCCCCTGACCTCCTCTACCTTCGGCCGA